>OY829531.1:1624959-1764765 GCA_963691665.1 Clepsis dumicolana | reverse complement strand
GAGTAGTTATCAAGCAGGGGCTTTTCTTTCTTCATATTTTCAATTCTCTCCTCTAGTCTTATCATTTCCTTGGCGTCAATCTTGGTTTCCAAGTTGTTAATGTTCTCTTTAAATGTTATGTTGATAATATGGTTTATGGGATCTATTTGGGGGGTTAGTATATCGAATGATAGGCTTACTTTACTCTCCATACTCCTGTGGGCGTGTATAGTGAAGTTGTCTGTTTTCACTACGCAACTTTCCTCTATGTTTATTATGTTTGCTTTGGTTAATGTTTTTGCTGTAACTTGATTCTTGCATAATGTTCGAAATTGACACTCCTGGCAACAAAAGTATAAATACTGATTCATTGTTGATAGATTTATCCATCTGTTTTGACATGCGGCTTTGTTTGTTTTACACTGCTGGTCTTGATTAGTATCTTTAAGACAGAGGTCCTTATCATTATATATTTTGTAAATTGGTGTTTTCAGGTAGCACATGTACGTAAAGGTGTCCCGTAACATGCAGTATTCTAAGTCCTTTTCAGGTATTGGTAGGTATGCGTCCTTTTGTAAGTTTATTGCGACGTGGGTTTCTATTGGGACTATAGATATCATATTTTTCTCAGCTGTATAAGGTATGGGAATAACGTTATATAGGTCATATCTGTCTCGGCTTATGAGGGGTATGCGGATCTCTAATATCATGTATTTTTCAGTAATGCGTGCTTTTATTTTTAATAAATGGTAAATTTTTTGTAGTTCTGTTTGTATGCTTTCAATAGGAAGAGTTACGTCAGCGACTAGCTGTCCAGATATAATGTTGAGTTCGTGTTGGAGTTGCTGGGGATCGATGATGTGTAAGTTCATCTTTCCATTGTAAATGTTCGTTATTGTTTCTATCAAAGTATCTTGAATCGCTCTTAAATGACTAAGTAAGTTGTTTGCGGCCATGGCTACAATTGTAAAATGAGCCATACTTTCTGCGTTGGACAGTTCTTTTTGCATTACAGTCATGCCCCTATCTAAATTCCTTAAATGTTGATGTATTATTTTGTGTTGCTTTTGGAATGATTCTTCAGTTCTTTTCAACATGTTGTATTCAGCCTCTACGATCGATGTTTGATTCTTCCATAAGGCTCCTAAATGTTTCTCATTCTCTCGTATAAGGTTTATATCCTTTTGATACTGTTCTGCGAATTTATCATCTAATACTCCGAACAGAGTATTCGCCAGATATCCGACACCGTTTATCAAGCCGCGTCGCACGCGCGACCTTTGTTTCATTTGATTACTCAGTAGTACTCGGTTGTAATGTTGTAGTTCATGGTAAGTGTGACGTAATTGGAGTAAAATGACGTCGCAATGAGTCAGAGTAGACACCTGTTTGCATATGTTCTCAAGTTGATAATTGTATTTATCAAATGCGATTGTGCCTTCCCAGAATGGATTCATATCATAGTATGCGATAAGCTTCCATTCGTCTCTTATAAGCTGCATCGCTCCCAACTTGTCGAAGTACAGCCCTTGTCCATTTTGAATGGGTGTGATCGTTGTACAATGTCCTGTTGTAATAAATGTTAGGAAATAAATTATCAACATACCGAATGTGGTCAAACATCCCCTTTTCGTGACCTTGTTTGCTTTGTTTTGTTTACTAGTGTCTTCAGTTTGTTGTTCTGGCGTGTCTTGTGTTTGCTTCTCTAACGGTAAGACTGATAGTTTAACAACTGGCCTCTTCATTGTACCATTTTTGGTTTTAAGCGTCACAACTCGTACGTACCCGTCGTGTCCGGGATGAACATCTATAACTCTGCCGAGTGCCCATTTTCCCGCTGGGATGTTATCTTCATGTATGACTACTACGTCTCCTTCTTTAATGTTTTGTTGTGGGGTGGTCCATTTCTGTCTTGCTGTTAGTTGGCTCAAGTATTCTACTTTCCACCTTTTCCAAATGTCTCCAAAAATCTTTTGTATTAAGTGCCATCTCGTTCTGGCATCTTCTTCTGTTTCTATTACTGTGACTCCGGCTCTTCCTGTTAAAAAATGCGCTGGTGTGAGGGCATCTATGTTATCGATATTATCGGTAAGTGGGCAAAGTGGGCGTGAGTTGAGACACGCTTCCAGTTGGGCTAAGATCGTGGCGTATTCTTCGTATGTAAGCTTTTGATCACCTACTACGCGTTTTAGGTGGTGTTTCAGACTTTGTACTGCCCTCTCCCACAGACCTCCAGCGCTAGGCCATGATGGGACGTTAAAATGCCATTCGATTTTCATTTCAGTAATTTGTGATAAGAGAGAGTCACTAAAAATGTTACGTAATTGTTCCCACTGTTCCTGCAGTATCCTGTTGGCTCCAACGAAGTTTGTTCCGTTGTCGCTGTAAATGTGTCGCGGGGTCCCTTTTCTGGCGGCCATCCTTCGCAACGCTGCCAGAAATGCAGAGCTTGTTAGTTCAGTGACTAGCTCTAGATGTACGGCCTTGGTGACCATACAAATGAAGATAGCTATGTATCCTTTTAGCATTTTACTTCCTCGTCCTTTGTTGGCCTTGATATCTACAAAACCTGTGTAGTCCACTCCTGTATGAACGAATGGACTAGCTTCGTTTACTCTGGCAGCAGGTAGGTCTCCCATCAGTTGGTGTTGCTTCTTTCCGTCCACTTTCTTACACGTCACGCACTTCCCTACCTGCTTCTTCACTCTGTTATTTCCGCCCAGTATCCAAAATTCTTCTCTTAACTTGTTCGTAGTGTGGCGGGCGCCGCTATGAAATGTTTGTATGTGAGCTTGATCGATGAGCAGGGTCGTCAAACGCGAATCTTTCGGTATGATTTTTGGGTGCTTCATGTTGTATGGAATGTTGGCTTCTCTTAGTCGACCTCCTACTCTTAACACGTTATTTTCGTCAATAAACGGTTTTAAATCTAAAAGTTTGCTTCTCGTTTCAACTTTTCCATGTTTACGCAAGAATTCCATGTCAGCAGAGAACTCATTATTTTGCACGTATTTTATTATTGTTAATTTAGCTTTCTCGAGCTCTTGTAAGGTGAGATACTTAGGTAGCACATTTCTTGATCGTGTCAGTGCTCGCAAAATCCATGCGAGTACTCTTATTACTTGCGCAATCGAGCTATATTTTTTCAATAATGTATGTATAATGTTATGATTTGGTTCCATATTTTGAACTATATTCGCGGCATATGAATTTTTCTTTTCTTCGGTAGTGTTAAATGTTGGTTTTGTTACGCTCTCTTGTTCTAGATTTAATGTTGGTAACCATGATGGTCCTGCCCACCATAATGAGTGTTCCTTATGTTGTGACGCTGTGAGGCCTCTGCTCGCCGCGTCTGCGGGGTTCTCTGATGTTTTCACGTAGTACCAATGTTCTTCAGTCATTATTTCCTTTATTTGTTGCACTCGATTAGCGACAAACGGCTTCCAACGGCTTGACTGACCTTGGAGCCATGCAAGCACGATTTTCGAGTCAGTCCATCCATACGTCATTGTTTTATATTGTTGTAGAGAATGTTCAACCTTTTTCATCAGTTTCGCTAGTAAATGTGCTCCGCAAACTTCAAGCCTCGGAATTGTTAATTTTTTCTTGTGTGGTACAAGTTTAGTCTTTGCAGCGACTAATACGACCTTCGGTTTGTTTTTTATTCGTGCGTAGATAACACAAGCGTAAGCATCGAGAGATGCGTCACAAAATCCGTGTAACTCGATGACGTCATTCTCGTTACTTAATATCCACCTTGGTATGTTGTAATGTTTAATTTCTTCGATATTCGCTTGTACCTTGGACCACTCGTCATGAACGCTATCTGATACTTGCTCATCCCATTGCGTGTTTTCTTTCCATACTTTTTGGAATAATATTTTTAGTTTTGTAGTTAATGGAGCAAGCCAGCCTAACGGGTCAAACAGTTTGGAGAGTTCGGAGAGAAGAAATCTTTTTGTTGGTTTTGCTGATGTATATTTGAAAGTAAATGTGTCGTCGGTTGGATTCCAGCATAAACCAAGTGTTTTAGACATGTTATCTGTTTTAAAGTTAAATGTCATGTTTTCATTTTCAGGCGTGATGTTTATGCTTTCAAGCATTTCTTCACTGTTGGAGGACCATTTTCGCAAATTGAATCCTCCCAATTTTAAGAGCTCATTAAGATCTCCCATCAACTGTTTTCCTTGTACTACCGAGTGAGCTCCGTGTACCAAGTCATCCATGTAAAAGGATTCCTCGAGTACTTTAGACGCTTCCGGGAACCTTTCACGTTCGTCTTCGGCCAGCTTTCTCAGCGTCATCATGGCCAAGAATGGTGCTGCTTTCGTGCCGTATGTTACTGTTGTTAGTTGGTATGTTTGTAAAGGCTGTTCTGGACTCTCTCTCCAAATGATCTTTTGTAAATGTTGATCGACTTCGTTCACTAAGATCTGCCTATACATCTTTTCGATGTCTGCGGTGAAAGCAAACTGGTATTGCCTCCATTTTAGTAATAATGTTTGCAAGTCGCGTTGCAGATTTGGCCCGGTGTACATTAGATCATTTAATGAATATCCTGTGGATGTTTTAGCGGATGCATTGTACACGACTCTGTATTTCGTTGTTGTTGACTCCACTCTTTCGACTCCGTGGTGTGGTAAGTAACATTCGGGTTTTAAATTGTTGTTTGATGGCTTCATGTGTTCGAGGTCACTGTACTCTTTCATGAATGTTTTATAAGCTTCAGCCAGTTTCTGTTGCCTCTCAAGTTTTTTTTCCATGTTTCGAAACTGAGCTATGGCTTTCGTCTTGGATGCACCTAGTTTTTCTTTGAAGTCTTGTTTCATAGGAATGCGCACTGTATACCTCCCATCCATGTTTCTCACTGTGTTATCTTGATAATGTTTGATGCATTCCATGTCCTCCTGGGATAAATCTCCGTCTTCGACAATGTCTTCTATCTCCCAAAACTGTTGGATATCTTGAATGTTGTGGACGACTACGTTGCACTGAAATGTTTGTGCGTTTCCGCATAGTAACCATCCAAGCTGGGTTTGCTGTGCCATGGGTTGTGACGCGTCATCGTCTTTCCTTATTCCTCCCAGCAGGATGTTGGAGTAACTGTCTGCCCCTAGTAGTAAGTCTATAGGGCGACTGATATAAAACTCTGGGTCCGCTAGGTTAATGTTTTTAATAACCGACCAAGACGGTTTGGCAAATGTTTTGTTTGGTAGTGATTTTACCAGGTCATTCATGATGATAACTTCTGTGTTAAATGTGAAATCATTGTACATTGACTCACATAATATGTTAAGTTTCCCTTTACAATTGTTCTCCCTTTGTCCCACTCCATATACGACGCCTCTACAGCTCTCTCTCTTCAAGTTAATTGTTTGGGCGGCTTTCTCTGTTATGAGGGAAATCTGAGAGCCCTGGTCGATGAGCGCTCTCAGAACATGGTAGGTACCATCGGCTGCTTGGACTTTCAATAGAGCTGTGGCCAATAGTATCTCCGTATAGTTTTCTAAGGAAGCTTGCGAAATGTTCGTCACGTGTTCATATGTTTTTTTCGATGTAATCGCTGATGAGGCAGAGCTCGAAGCATTTGCATTGCTTTTAACACATGCTTCATGTAAAAGCGTGTTATGTTGTTTTGCACATTTGTGACATGTTTTTGTTGAGCTGCAAGCATTCCCGTGATGGCTAAATAAGCAATTTTCACACAATGCAAGCTTATTGACCACGTTATATCGTTTCTCGCTAGGCATTTGTAAGAATTGACGACAGTTGTAAATTCCGTGTGGATTTTTACACAACGGACATGTGAAACTCGACACGTGTAATGCTTTCGCAATCGTCGTGTTTCTTTGTTGCTTGTTGACCCCATTATTGTTCTGATAATTATTGTTTGAATATGAATGATTGTTATACGTTTGAAATGATTTTCGACTGTTGTTTGTTGATGGTTGCTGAGAATATGTTTTTTGAAATGTCGGTTCTTGTTTGCGACGAGATGACTCGAGACTTGTAAACTTTCCTTCCATAAAATCTAAGAATTCCTGTAGAACCGGCAATTCCCTGGGGCTCTTCAGTGACTCAATGTAGTCCATATGTGTTTCTGAGTCCAGTTTTTGCGATAGGACATGTACTATTATTGGGTCCCAAGTGCTGATGTCTATTCCTAGATTTTTTACAGCATGTAAGCATTCGGTTGTCGTGTCATGCATCTTTTTGATCTGACCCAGAGATTGTTGTTGCATATTAGGCAGTGAAAATAGGACATTCATGTGCGAGGTGAAAATCAATTTTTTGTTGTTATACCGATTGTTTAAAATTTCCCAGCAAACTATGTAATTCTCCGAACTTATCTGGAGATGTTGTATAAGTCTTTCGGCTTCACCTTTTACCTTTGACTTCAAAAATTGCATCTTTTGGGCATTTGAAATTGCGTTGTTGTTATGTATGGCTTCTCCGAACAGATCCTTGAAAGAAACCCAATTGTTGTAATTCCCATGAAATGTAGGAATATCTAGCATGGGAGTGGCTTTCTCCTTGTGTACCACTGACCACATCTTTTTGTTTATGGCTGTTTTCATCTTGTTGAATGTTTTTTCATGTTCGTTGAATGTTTTCTCGTATGATAAATTGAGCTGACTGTCTTCACTCTCAATTTCCCAGTGCATTGAATCTATCACTGTCCAACGGGATTGTAATGATTTAAGAGCGTCTTCTAATTCCCATTTCTCTGTTAACCCATCTATGTCAATGGCGTTGACTGTTCTTACAAAAGCCTTAATATTGGCAAACTGTTTCCGCAGCATTTCATCATATTTGCTCGATGTTCCCCTTTCCTTTGTTGTCTGCGGTTGACCTTCAGGGATCGCTTGCTGAGCGCTCCCCGTCGGTGGCTGTTCGTCCTCCTCGCCGGTGAAAAATTCAGTCACCGGTGTTGAAAAACGTGTTCTGGGTGTTATTTTCTCCGCAGTTAAAATTTGATAACCTTCATTTAATGCCTCGTTTAAGATCAAGTATGTTTCTTTGGTCTTCTCGAAGACCTCCGAAGTAAAATATGGATGAGATGGATTTCCCTCTCTACAAAGTTGTTTATGATTAAATTGAAATTCTCCCCATAAACTTGTTAATTTTTCAGAGCGTTTTATAAAGTACTCAGATTTCGTCTTCCTTTCTGCGCCATCTTTCTTAAAGTTAGTAAGAAGCGCCTCAATGTTTCGTCGTATTTCCTCCTGCTGTTCTACTGTTGCCATGTTAAATGTTATGTTAGTAAAATTGGAAAGATCTTACTTGTATATGTTCTACTTTGCTAGTCGTGGAACTTCCAGATGTTAACGCTGGTACCTCTGTTGTGGTCACTGCAATCCTCACACTCAAATGTTCACTAGTTCGTACACTTCATCCGTTGACCGAAAAATAATACAACGCGCGAAGTCCCGTGTTCGAAGGACCAATGTGGGAGACGGGGGTTGCAGTGGAATGTTAAAGTCCGGAAACAATTAAATGTTTATTGTTTTACTCTATAAAAGTCACTCTAAAACTATGTTAGTTATAAATGTTGAATAAATGTTAAAAGTTAATATAATAATGTTTGTATCGAATGCACCCGGTCGCGGCGGTTCCGAAATATGCACTAAAGTATTGCTCTATATCGCCGATCGATGCGGCGTTATAATGCTGATTCCACTTTACACGTGTAAGGTGCAATAATGCACCGAACAGTGCTCTTTCTTATACTCTTTGTCCTGAAATATCTATACGCTCATTTGGCTAGGACAAATTCGGGCGCACGATTGTCTGTATTCAGGTATATGGATCAATGATAGTGAAATAAACGGATCACTCACGTATGTCAGTCGAGTATAGCTCGACATGTTTCGGACTAATCCGTAGTCCTTCCTCTGGGAGCACACGCCACGCCGGTGGCGAGACGTAAACTGCGCGCCGCGGCTCTGCTCGCACGGCTACTCGGCGCAACTGACGGCGGCTCACAACTACCCTCATTTTCATCGTCATTTTTACAGTTTACGTCTCGCCACCGGCGTGGCGTATGCTCCCAGAGGAAGGACTACGGATTAGTCCGAAACATGTCGAGCTATACTCGACTGACATACGTGAGTGATCCGTTTATTTCACTATGATTGAGTCTCACGGTAGTTTCATGTTAAAATATGGATCAATGCCTAAGATAACATATTTGTCGAATATTAAAAACAATGTTTAGCTCACCTATCTGCCAAAAACCTGTTGCACTTTTCGCAGTGCAACTGGTCAACGGTTTGTGAGCTGATGAAACCGTTCTCTTTTACTTGTAGAAACATTTTCTGGACAATCCTGTAAAAAGACAAAGCAGAATGCACTCAAAAACACCCACGGAAATTATGAATGGTGTATTTTAATAAAAAATAAATGGGTCAATCAACTTTTCTTTGCCACTCGTTGCCATGGAGATGTCCCCTGGGTCACTCGTCTAAAATAAGATTTTCCAAGGGACCACTCCGTCAAACGTTAGGAGTTTCGATAGTCATATACCAATTTCTTCATGTTTCATCTCTTAAGCATATAATTCCGACTTTCGGGGAAGTGAGGTCTTAGAAATCACATTTTTGTTATGTTACCCAGGGAACATCTCCATGGCAACGAGTGGCAACGACAAGTTGATTGACTCAAATAGTACCTTGTGTAATGGGTCCTGTTGAAAAACAGCGTTGCATTATGCTGAGCGGGGCCCATTTCACACTATTCAGCATTTCTTTAATTTTTAAAAAGTTATTAAGTTTCAGCTTTCGTTTCATGTTTTTTTTTTTTTTTCCAAATTTACCGCTTTTTTGTGCGTGTGTCGAATTTGTGTGAATAAATGTATCTCTCTCTCTGTATTACGGGCCGTAAGTAATGAATTACCAACGAGGCTCCAGTAGAAGACCGAAACATACGTAAACGCCATTACATGATTGAACAAATTTTGACATGACCACATACGAGTGCTGTACGTGTTCCTCGTCCCCCTCGAAAAGTGGCAGAAAAATGTGGATAAGCCAAAGGCGCCTCCCGTCTGTCTGTGTCTGTCTGTTTGTGGCGTCGTCGAATTAGTGAGTGTTTGGTTTTATTTTATTCAGCAAATAGGCAGTGGAATGCTCTTTTACACGTCATTTTTTTGGAGTCCACCAGCGCTTTCGGAACGACCATGATTGCCAAGAAGAACGGGCGTCAAGAAACTTGGCACAAAGCAATTTTTTTCTAAAAACAACTTACATAGCTCTTACAATACGTAACAACAAATGAATTACACAAAGAAGACTCACTGTATCATTAGGAAATAAGGAAAGATGTTTTGTTGCACTAAATATGCCAGAAATTCATGAGGTGTCTACAATTAAAAACATTAATGATTAAAAGTAGACTTAATTTCAGTGTAAGTTTGTTTATGATTGAAGAAAGGATCTAGATTTTGTTTGATTTTAGCATAGTAATGCCTACTTTGTTTCTCACGTAGGTAGTGAGTAATTTAACTGCTTAATTGTTTGTTTATTGTTGTTAGTAAATACTACATTTTTTTTATATCTGAGCATAAAGTTACAAATAAATTAATTATAAGTGGAAACTGTGTTGGCTTATGTGTTAACTGTAATTTTCTATAGTTTATGTATTAAATTTAAGCTGTTTGTTTCCCAATAAATATATTTAAAAAAATACAGTATTTTAGAAACAAATGTAAAAAAATATATAACAGCAAAACCAGAACACTTTACTGGCACGTCTTAATTGACCAGTAGATGTATATATAGGGTCTCCAGGTCAAATATCTACGAATATCAGAATTACAAATATCTCACTCTGTATGGTCCGCCGTGCTGGTCCGTCCAAAGTGGTCAAACCCGATGTCGAACCAGCGATACACGTCGTTGTGTATCTCATAATACTTGTCGCAGATCTGTCTGGGTGTCACACCTTCTTGCAAGGCCTAATGGAAAAGAACCATCTCGTTTAAACTAGCTTTCGAATAAAAAAACCGCATCGAAATCGGTCCATCCGATTGGGAGCTATGATGTCATACCCTCTTTTTCGTCGGGGTTAAAAATAGAGTTATCGACTGATGTCAAAATAAAATAATTTTACATTTTCTAAAAAAAAAGACTAAATCGCCTTTGTAATAAATCTTTCTTATCTTATTTTCTTATTTTATTAAAGCTAGTTTTTTTTTACCTTGGTTTCTGTGGCTGTCCCGTATTCGTCCGTGCCGGAGATGTGTATCGCGTTGTAATCACATAAACGGCAATATCTGGAAGATTAAATTATAATAGAAGTCTGAATGTATACTCAGAGGCAAAATTAATCGCCCACCATTTGCCCAAAACACTCAAAATCTTAAATTTTTATGTTTGTCTGTAGATTTCACAGACCAATATAAGATGACCCCACGATGCGTACATTTTGCTTAGGAGCAGGGCACTGCTAACACTGGACTTCTTAAAACACTGGGGAAAAGCGTTAAAATCTTTCTACGGAACCCTCCTGCGCGACTCCAACTCGCACTTGTCCGGTTTTTTGAGTCTACCAGCGCTTTCTAAAAAACCATGATTGCCAAGAAGAACGGGCCGCAAGAAACTTGGCACAAAGTATTTTTTTCTAAAAACAAGTTACATTAGCTCTTACAATACGTAACCACAGATGAATTGACACAAGGATCACTGTATCATTAGAAAAGAAAATAGAAAAAAAAAAATACAGTATTTCAGAAACATCGCATGATAGAGGGCTTTACGATAATGTAATGTGAGTAGACAGACAAACAGATTTGAGTCACCTGTGGAAAATGTCTCCTGACAACACGCATCCGATTATGTTGCCCAAGTGAGGCACGTTGTTGACGTAAGGCAAAGACGATGTGATCAACACGTTTTTTCTACCTTTTATTGGCATTCTGAAACAAAATAAGTATTCCGGTAAAAAAAAACATTTTTCATACTCGGGTCAATCAACTTTTTATTTCCACTCGTTGCCATGAAGATGTCCCCTGGGTAACTCGTCTAGAATAAGATTTTCTAAGACAAAAGGATTTTTCCAAAAGTCAGGATGCCTAGGAGATGAAGCATGAAGGAATCGGCATATAACTGTTGAAAATCCTAACTAAGTGCCTTAGAAAATCTTATCCTAGACGTGTTACCCAGACTCACTTGCTTTCCGGGAACCAATATACTCTATGTCACTCCCACAACCGAGACGAATTCAATGACACCTCATACGTTGAAATCCGTCAAACGGTTTGGCCTGCAGAGCGTGCAAAAAAATTAGACATACATACATACATACATACATACGCTTCTTCGACATTCGGATAAAAGTGGCACGAAATGGCATTGTATAAATAAACAGATTTTTTTTATACAAGGAAGGCAAAAGAGCTAGTGAGTCACTCACTATCAGGTGAGCCTGACTCACTGTGAGTGATCACCACTGCCCTATGGTTTGCAGATGCGTTGCCAACCTAGAGAGCTAAGACGGAATGCCTCTTGTGCCCGTAATTACACCGGCTGTCTTACTCTCCACACCGGAACACAACAGTGCAAGCACTGCTGCTTAGCGGCAGGATTAGCGAGTAAGATGGTAGTAGCGATCCGGACGGACCTCGCATAAGGTCCTACCACCCGCAAAAAATTTAATAAAATAGCTTATGCCCCGCGGCTTTGCCCCGTGAAATATTTCAAAATGGGCTAGTTCCCTATCCCGTGGGAATTTCGAAAAATCCCTTCTTAGTGCACCTCTAGGATACTCAAGGTATATGTTTTCTAAATTTCAAGTCTCTAGGTCCAGTGGTAAACCACCTAAAGGCTGTGCGTTGTCTGTCAGTCAGTCAGTCAAGGTACTGTTTTATAGGTATAGATTACATCAATGACGGTTTCCTGTCATTTTCTACTCACGTCACTTTCTCCTGTTTGAGAGGAGTCTGTAGCTTACTGAGTCCGTTCACCCAGTTGTCTTTAGCGGACGCTATCTCCTCAGGGCTTAGGCCTGGCACCGGCGTTGGACCATCTAACGGCGTTCTGAAGGTAATAACAAAACATCAAAAACTATATAACCTATATAGTAACCTGCTATAAATTCGTGACCTAAAACCTTTTTAATTAGCACCACCTGCTTTAATATGTTCTTACCTTTATTCCATTATGGTTGCCTGGTAGAGATCGCTCTGTAGCGATAAGGCCGCCCATTGCTACCTTGTATTTTCTTTGTGCCTTATTTCTTGTTTTGACTGTTATGTGGTGTTCAATAAAGAGTTATTGTATTGTATTGTATATCAATCGAATAAAACATATTAAATCAAATCAAAATTTTCTTCAGTAAATAGGCAGTTGAATGCTATTTTCAGAGTTCAAAAAAGGAGGAGGTGCTACGTTCCACTGTATGTATGTTTTTTTTTTTAATATGAAGTCGGTGCTTCATTCGAAGAATATTCCGCACCGACTTCATATTTCTGCTAGAGCTAGGCCATAAAACTCATGGCTTTAGAGGATTATTTTATGGTTTTTTTCTAAGGTTTTTTTTAAAGACGGTTTTACTTTTTTTCATACATGTATTTTCTAAGACTATTCAAGTATTTGCGTTTGTAGTCATCAACTGTAGTAAGTAATGTAAGTATCATGTTAAAAAGTCATCAATATCAATAACAAAAAAAAAAAATTGAGCACTGCACATAATTTCGATCTCTGCACAACAGTAATATACGCAGAGGCCTTGATGTTGATACGATGATGATATGAAACCTACCCCACAGGTGACGCCAGGCTGGGCAGCTGCGGAGCCCCCAGGGCTGACGTGGCGGCGTAAGGCCGGTCCGCGGAGCCTCCCCATTGCTTCACAGCTTCCTGTAAGAGTATAACTGCTCAAAAGACCTGCAAAATGTTCTTTTCAATACATTTGCTCGAAAAATTTACTATCAAAGGTATACATGGCTCGTAAGTTAAATTTACCGCACTGGTGCGATTTTTTTACAGTTTTTTTAATTATTAGAAGTCCAGTTTAAAAGTCAATGTAAAAATACACTCATTTGTAAAAATCTTAATTACCAACCTCGTATCTCTAATAAAATAACGATTATCATCCCGAGTGGAAGCGAGAGTGGTTCAAATTTAACTCAGAAGATTTAACACACACAGGCGGACAGACACAGGGACAAATGATATTAGATAAAAGCTTGTAAAATACTTACTTGCACTGCTCTGGCCGCTGCAATGTCGTTATACCAGCGCAGGAGATTCGTTAGTTGCGAAAGGAAGCTCTGTTTCAACATATCATTGTGGTACAGCGGATACAGGGTGCTCCATAGCGCCACGTCAGCTGCTGACAGCATATCCTGAAACAAAAGTAGAATACATTATTTCATGATCTCAAATGTAGTATCTTTTTGTAATTTTTCCATAAAGCAGACAGACCGGAGGCGCCTTTGGGTTATCTATGCACTACAATTTTTCTGCCACTTTTTGAGGGAGACGAGGAACACACGTACAGCACACGTCTGCGCTCATGTCAAAATGTTACTTACTTATTGTCACACAAATGCCAAAAACACGCACACAATCAACAGACCCTGATCATTTTGGTCAGACTGAATGTTAGAGTTCTGGCAGAGGGGAAATCGCGCGTTAACATCTCCATTCCTTTCCTGCTCTAAGATTTTTTCCCCGTTTATTTTTATTTTTACGGTTTTCCCGTGAATATCAATTATTATTTTTAAATACTCACTGGAACATGAATACACAGAAAATACCAGAAAATGCTCCCGGGAATCGAACCCGGATCCTCGACATTCCGTGTCGCATGCTATCAACCCTACACTACGGCTGAGGTTAGCCGTAGAGTTTTTTTCTGTGTATTCATGTTTCAGTGAGTATTTAAAAAGTATAATTGCTATTCACGGGAAAACCGTAAAAATAAAAAAATGGGGAAAAAACACAAACAGATACTCCAATTGAGATCATCAAATGGTTTGACTGTAGGTACATGGGTCAATAAACTTTTCATTGCCACTCGTTGCCATGGAGATGTCCCCTGGGTAACAATAACAAATATGATTTTTCTAAGACCCCATTTGCATGCTTGGGAGATAAAACATGAAGGAATTGGCATATAACTGTCGAAACTCCTAACGTTTGATGGAGTAGTGCCTTAGAAAATATTAATTTAGACTAGCTATCCAGGGGACATCTCCATGGCAACGGGTGGCAATAAAAAGTTGATAGAACTAAAAACTAAAAAACAATTACTTTGCTCACCCGCGACCACTAATGACAAATAGTTATATCTGTGCGGCAAATGTATGTTTCCATGCAACACCTCCACCTCCACTGCTACACGAATCAACACATGCCACACAGACCCAACTATCACCACCACCACTATACTAAACGCTGACGCGTTTCGGCACTCTCCACGAGGCCATTTACGAAGCACAACAACAACCAACAAGGGTCGTTTGGAATTTATAAAATATTAGTGGGTACGTTGGTTTTGTCATTAACTAAGTTGAGTACATGGTTTACATATGTCAGTAGTGGAAGTGGTGGCATGTTGAGCGGTTGTTGTTGTGCTTCGTAAATGGCCTCGTGGAGAGTGCCGAAACGCGTCAGCGTTTAGTATAGTGGTGGTGGTGATAGTTGGGTCTGTGTGGCATGTGTTGATTCGTGTAGCAGTGGAGGTGGAGGTGTTGCATGGAAACATACATTTGCCGCACAGATATAACTATTTGTCATTAGTGGTCGCGGGTGAGCAAAGTAATTGTTTTTTAGTTCATAAATATGGACCTCCGCAAAGTAACGCCTGATTCAATAAATTATTTAAAAGTTGATAGACCCATCTGTAACTGAGTGGTAACTCATAGTCTATTGTGTGCTCTACATTTTGAGATTAAAATCTCGATTATATTTTTTATAAACTCACTGAAACATGAATACACAGAAAAAAACCAGAAAAATGCCAACCCCGGGAATCGAACCCGGATCCTCGACACTCCGGGTCGTGTGCTTTTCCCCTACACCACGATTGGACATAGAGGAAAGGCCGAATTTTTTCCATGTATTCAAATCTTAGCTTGTTTTTATCACTTTTTGCAGTGACTAGCGCCATCTATGCGATTACTTCGTAAACCGAAAACAACGCACCCTTTCGAAACTTATCAGTTTACCCAGGCTCAACAACGAGATGGCGCACTAAAGCAATCAATTCATGATCTCAGTAGGAGTATCTTTTTTTGTATTTTTTCTCCCAATTTTTTATTTTTTCGGTTTTTTTTTTTTTTTTTTTTTTTTTCTGTGTATTCATGTTTCAGTGAGTTCATAAAAAATATAATTGATATTCACGGGAAAACCGTAAAAATAAAAAATTGGGAGAAAAAATACAAAAAAAGATACTCCTACTGAGATCATGAATTGATTGCTTTAGTGCGCCATCTCGTTGTTGAGCCTGGGTAAACTGATAAGTTTCGAAAGGGTGCGTTGTTTTCGGTTTACGAAGTAATCGCATAGATGGCGCTAGTCACTGCAAAAAGTGATAAAAACAAGCTAAGATTTGAATACATGGAAAAAATTCGGCCTTTCCTCTATGTCCAATCGTGGTGTAGGGGAAAAGCACACGACCCGGAGTGTCGAGGATCCGGGTTCGATTCCCGGGGTTGGCATTTTTCTGGTTTTTTTCTGTGTATTCATGTTTCAGTGAGTTTATAAAAAATATAATTGATATTCACGGGAAAACCGTAAAAATAAAAAATTGGGAGAAAAAATACAAAAAAAGATACTCCTACTGAGATCATGAATTAAAATCTCGTTTAAAAAAAAAGTGACTAGAGATGTCCTTTCCGTGTACCCACGGAAAAATCGGGGTCAATCAACTTTTAATTGCAACTAGTTGCCAGTTAAGTTGAATGGTGCCTTAGAAAATATTAATTTAAACGAGTTTCCCAGAGGACATCTCCATGGCGACGAGTTGCCAAAAAATTTGACTGACCTACATACACTCTTTCCTTCTGTGACCTGAACAAGACAGTCTCACCCCGAACAGGTACTTCTTGTTCCCGATGGCAGCCTCAGCGTGCTGCAGCAGCGCCTCGACCGCTTGCCGCAGGTCGGCGGCGACCGTCCTGGCGCTCAGCAGCAACGCTATGGCCGGCTGGAGACGCGTCGCCTCCCACTCTTGCATCTGTTGGCTGAAAGTGTTAAAGGTAAGTTTTACTCCGTTTATTTCCAGATTAGACAAATCATCCCCACTTTACGTTTAGGGGAGGTCATCATCATAAAACTTAAGAGTTACACTCTTGTCGATGGAGTTTCTTCCAATCATCTCTCCTATGAGCCAGTACCTTGATCTCCTGATACGACACGACACCGGCCTTCTCCTGTGTGTAGGGGAGGTAACGTTAAAAAAAACATTTTCAAGATTTTAATCCAGCACTTTTTCGGCCTAGTTAATATACGTACTCATCATCATGAGTGCGTTCCCTAACTCCTCACTCACCTCTGCCCGTCATGCGACATGTCCAAAGCGGGGAACAGGTACTGCGCCGCGGCGTTGCTGCTGAAGAAAGCGAGCTGATCATCCACCTGCAGCAGCGGCAGCGCGCGCGGCCCTGCGAACGACACGCCTGGAATCACAGTAGCTACCGTCAACCAGGCACCGAGTTAGTAGCTTAGTTAGTAGGTTAGACACGGTAACCCAAATAAATAGAATAAAACAAAAACTATGACGTGGAAATAAAGCTATAAGTAATAATAAATAATAAGCTGGGATTGATCTATCATCACGGACAGAACTATTGTCGCCAATAAACCCGATATCGTGCTGATAGATCGATCGAAGCGCCAGGCAGTGCTCGTCGACTCGTGAAGGCCGAGAAGGACAAAGTCAGCAAGTACCTTGACTTGGCTCACGAGGTTACCGCCATGTGGCCTGTTGATTCGACGATCACTGTCCCGATAGTCGTTTCGGCGAACGGTCTAATAGCGAAGAGCCTTGACCATCACCTTAAAAGGCTCTCGCTAGGTGGTTAGGTCAAGGGTCACATACAGAAGGTTAACCCCTGGACACGGCTCGGATAGTCAGGAGGTTCCTCTCTCTGTCGCCTTGACCACCGGTAGCTTAGGCCTCGCCCCGCAGCCGCCGGCACCCTAGGTTAGGTTTTCATATTTTCTATTAATATTGTTTTATTACTTTTTATATGAATATTGTAAAAACCTATTCTAAGAGATTTAAATACATAGACAGACATAAATAATAATAATAATCTACAGATAATAATCCCAGCACCAAAAGGCTACAAAGCTAACTAAACTAAATAAAGCTAATGGGCGAGTACTGATTGAGCAAGCCGCCTCGCGAGGCAGCTGCTTGAGGCACGATTTTATTTGACACAAGGTCAAAAGTCGTAAGTATGCTCAGTCAGTACCCGGCCATGAATGACATGTCTGCCATCACAGGACTACTTATACCATCAACCAATGATGTATGTGCGCCGCTGACACGGGCTTTACACACGCTTAACCAAATGGCCGAGGATACAGATTTGTTTCTCTGTGTTCTTAGTGAATTCACAAGGGTAGTATTATTAGTCACAAAAACCGATATTAAAATAAACTGTTTACTTAAAGATATTGAGCAAAGAATGTAGTAAAACATTGTTGCGATGGGAATTTAGGACAAAAATTGTTGATATTGGATAACAAATTGCTTATAAGATTGTTTATAGTTGAGACATGATAACAAAAACACAGTATTGATTACTGAAGTTCATACAAGAGGCAAACCATACTGTAAGAGATGTTTGTGGTGTTGGGTGTAGAGGAGGCAAATGATAGGTCCGAATGCCGTAGGTTAACTCTCTTTATTAATAATAAACACTCCTTATATACTAGTTACACACATAGACACTACTACTACACTACACCTCCCATTCACAGAGAAAAAAAAACATGATATAAAATAGTTTTTTTTTTGGCATCACTTTTTTTTGATTTTTTTGATTTAATTGAATTCCAAATCCAAAACATAATGAAATTCATACATTTTTAAATGTGCCAAAACGGAGCATGTCAAACCTTTACCCTCCAATTTTTATTTTAAATTTATTAATATACCTATATAAAAAAAATATCTATCTGCAATTTTTTAAACAAGATAATGACATTGTTTCCTCTTTTTTTTTCGTACGTATACGAAACTTTTAAAAAACCCTTTAAAATGGCTCTTCTAAGGATATACAGTTCTAATCACTGTCAAAACCACCAAACTTAAAATATACCTATCTAAACAAAAATGAAATATTACTTCATAACACAATAGCTCATACAGTTTATGCGAGTAATAACGCTTATGCTATGTCCTAGGTACCTAGTATATTGTACGTACTCTTTTTTTTCTAGGGCTTATTTTTCTTAGATCTAACTTGCAAGTATCTACCTAATTTATTTATGACGTCTTTCAACTTTAAATGAAATCGATTTTAACTTCAACTTTTCTTTTTATGTGTGCTACTTCGGCATCACTTTTTGCAAGGTACACATTATTTAACATTTTTGGTTGGCCAACCTTAACTTCTTCATATATTTTATTATTCAGGATACAAGGATTTTTTTTAACATATTCATTCAGGCAGTTCTTTTAACACATCCTTACTTCATTGACATACCTTGTGTCCAAGTCTCTTCACGATTGATGCTCGATCGAATCATGATCAGAGGGCAAGGATTCCCTACCTGCCTTGTATCCTGGTGTACCTTGCTACATAACTTAACTAACTCTTTCGCTCAACAGCGCAACTCGGGCTACTGTTGATAACAAAAGTCATCCTAATTATACTTGCTTACTTAAAATCATCTAAAAAAATAAATCAAAATCTCTAGCACATTTCTTATACAATTTAAAAACTTCATCTCCAATAATTTCCTATCAAAACAACACCAAAGCATATTCTAAAATACTTTTACCATCCTTACTCTATACCTGACTCTACTCTATTCAAAATTCCATCACAAACAAATTCAAATGTTAAAATAAATAGAACCCATAAAATTCAAAAAATATTAATTATTCTGAAACTGTAATCGAACCATTCTAATCGAAGCTTTTTAATTGCCATCCACTAATAATTTGAAATAACAGCCAGATGATCAGGCTAGCTGTGATAGCAAATTATTTTTGAATCATCCTTATTATCCGTCTACAGCTGAATAAAAAGGACGATTATTCTACGTAAGTATAACCAATAATGCACTTCTAAAAATATGTTTCTCTCTCTAAAAGTCATACTTTCTAGCTGAAATTCTATTCTTGGCTTTCTGTTTATTTATATTCAATCGATCATTTCTAACCGAAACGCTTAAAATAAACATGTACTCTACCTATTTCGTACATCAAGTCATTAAAAAAAAAACTTTCCCAGTTTATCCTAAAATTATACCTATAAAATCATGCCATGTTTTAAATCTATTTTAAACATTAAAAACTATCTACCAAACATGTTTACGAAGATACAACGAAACCTTACGTTGCACTTTGCACTATTCATGAGAATGATGGCCGTAATAACAGACGCGGGATACCGTTTCTTTTTGAGTCATCTGTATTAGATCATGCACTATAAACTGTTACTATGCTTAACTAAATGCATTTAAATTATACTGAGTACAATTTATGTACCTAGGTGGAAATGTAAGATGTTGACGAAAATAATTTTAACTTTTTATGATACTTAGTAATTCTCAATGCTTATTTCTTTAACATTTGAAAAAGTAATCTTACTATTTATCTTAATATTTAATGTTACTGTTGTAATCGATTTTAATCAATGAATAAATTTAATGAACATAGATGCATGCATTTCGATAGGTAATAAAACACACTACTAACATACCATTTGTTTCAAGTCCATAATTCGGATTCAAAAACTTCTCGTTGTCACTTGGCTTCTGTTCCTATAGTTCCATCTTCAAAAATACCAAATCTCCATCCTTAACGACACGGACTAACTCCCGGCTGCATACCAAGGTTTCCTTCTACCAATACTCTTCACTTCCTCGACTCCAACGACTCCCGGCGGCAGCAGCCACTTCTTATTGACAACAAACTCCCAGCAGCTTACTACTCCCAGCAGCTTCCTACTCCCAGCAGCGACTAAAATTCTTTACTCTTCTTTTGTATTCCTTTTTATACCTTACTGTTCATTCTTGACTTTATTTATTTTCCATTTTCTTCGTCCTTACTTTCATTTTTCTGTCACAATTTTTTCTTCTCTTCAATTTCTTCATTGGTTTAATGGCGTTGTTCAATATATTTTTTTCACATGTGGGTTTTATTAGTGCTCATAATTTTCATTTTACATCAGAAAACAATTACTCTTCTATCTTCTTATATTTAAACTTCTTGATTTCTTCTTTCTTCTACTATTAATTAATTATTCTTCTTACTTATTTTGATTTTCTGTCTTCTCTTTATCTTGTTTAAATTGTACTATATATTTTCTTTCTATCTTTTCATCTTCTTCTTGTGTTTTAATTTTCGTCTTTTTCAAATCTTTTCAGCAAATATTTTGTTAATTCTGTGGAATTTTCTTTTTATTCCGTTTCTTCTCCTAGTTTTCTCAGGTTTTTCTTTATGTCAATATTTTGTTTTTAATCATACGCGCAACAGGAACTTATATTTTAAAATGTTTATTTATTACATTATTTATTTAAATGCTTTTTTCACTTTTTAACACAAAAGTTTTTATTTCACTCACTTGTTTAGTCAATTCAATTTTTTTTGTATATTCACTGTAATTCAGAAAAATCTGTCCTTCACTTTTAGTCCAATTGTGTCATAAAATTTACTTTTCACTTTCTTCATAAATTTAATATTTATAAACTGATCGGCGCGGCGCGCCGCCAGCACGGCGCGAAAGCCGCACTGGCAGGATCGCCATGTGGTGTTGGGTGTAGAGGAGGCAAATGATAGGTCCGAATGCCGTAGGTTAACTCTCTTTATTAATAATAAACACTCCTTATATACTAGTTACACACATAGACACTACTACTACACTACATGTTAATAATACAACTTATTTCAATTACCTCTTGGCAATGGTATTACAAAGTAAACATTTATGTTACATTCCTAGTAAATTGCATTTGAAAATAGTTGCAGTTGCATAGTTAGCCTCCACATTACTTTCATAGTTGTTTGAAGTTATCTGTCAAAATGAGTGGTCAGTTGGTTAACAAGCCCTAACCCTGCCCGGTGGATTAATAATAACTAAATTTCACAGTTTTATATACTGTTTGTAGTTAATTTTTTATTTATTTAGCCTATAGGTATCTGAATAACACTGCTGAGCAAAGACAAGGCAGCGTAATAAATTAACATTTAAAAATACAAATTAACTTAATATTAATAGCGATAAAACTTTATGAATTAAAAATCATAAATGAATATTTTCCTCAAACGAAAATTTTAACTTTTGTAAAGTTCGTTTTTAAAAGTCTGGATAAATCTGACGCAACATACAGTCGGCTTTAATTCATTTGATGTGTCATATAAAACAACGCGTTAGCGATTTCCGCTACTAGTACTAATAGTTTAGTTTACCCACGTATGTGTAACTGCAGAAAACTACATTACTTTTAAGCCATAATAAAAAACTTTACAAGCACACAATAGAATAGTAACTATAGAACACGCATTACAAGGAAAATGCCTCAAAACCCATAAGATCAGCAGAAATTAAACGAATACCTACCTTCGAAGGAAACAATTTCCAAAGTCACTTTTTTGCCAGCTAAGTTAGCGGCGATTAATAGTTTTAACGTCGAAGTATTATTCTCGTTAGTAAAAATCTTCATTTTCACTAAGTTTTCTTATTTTCTGGCAGTTTAATAGTTTCAAATAAGTAAAATATAACCTATCACTCCTACACTTCTAATCCACCTCACCTCACGAAAAATGACAGAAGGGGAAGGGGTGGCTACCCAAATAAATTTAACAACCATTAAACGTGCGCTTTAAGCCTTCTATTGCGTCTTTTTCAACTAGTTGGTTAATGATCCACCTGTAAAGCTGTTCGAGACAGTGTAATTTTATGCGATTCTACTTCTTAATTTTGACAGCCAGGAGAAAATACTGAGAGTCTGCCTTTTCCGCTTCTTTTTTTTATAAGGCTAATGGCGCATAAAGCGTTAGTGTTAAATTTTAATTTGTAATAAATGGCAGTTTCAATCGTACTTTGTTAATATTTGGGGATAAATCGAAGCGCTCAAACATGTTTTTGTGTCCGAATTACACAATGAAAACAATTTTAATTTTGTATCCTCAGTCGCGCCGTGGTGCCACTAGTGTAAAACCCTTAAAATTATTTTTTAGCTAATTCACTTATTTTTTGAATCAAAGACAATGTATTGCTGTACAGTTGTTTTAAGCTCTAAGCTTCATGTTATTTACTCTTAACATTTTACTTATTTTTTGTTATATCACAATGCAATTAGGACAAGTTTTTTTCTTTTGACTTGGATCTGTCAAGAAAACGTCAAACCAAGGTCGCGTCAGCGTCCGTCACTGAAAACAATCAGCACCTTGTCTTGTCTTGTATTCAGAAATTGTTGATAAAAAAACGAAATAAAGATTCACATTTTGAAGGGCGGCAAAATGGACAATATTAAATTAGATGCTAGCTCAATATGTAGAACATGCATGTGCGAAGCTGCTGACATGAAATCTGTGTTCCTGAAACTCCAAGACGAGCGAACTCTTTCTGACTTAGTTGCGTTTATAACAAACATTAGCATTAAGAGTGATGATAGCCTTCCTAAACAAGTTTGCAATGAGTGCGAAACCTTCTTAAGTAAAGCCAGTTCTTTTAAACAACGTTGTTTAGACGTGGAGTCGAAGCTAACGAAACTTTTTTCAAAAGACACTTTAACGAGTTATTCCCGAATAAAATCTGAAAAATGTGTAAAGGAGAGCCATGTGAGTGTTGATGAGCCGTACCAGTGCTCAGTTTGTTTTAGCAAGTTCGCTGAAATAACTTTACTAGAGAATCATTTCTTTGATTGCCATAAATTAAATCAAGTGCCATTACTACATGAGATATCGCTTTTCACTAATGCCAAAGATTTAATTACGCTTGAAACTATACCAGAGAAGGAAGAAAGTGAGGAAGTAAAAAAAGAATTCAACGAATTCGATCAAGACAGCCATTTTGATGACTTTTCTGAACCAAATGGTTCTGAATCTATCGCTATAGAATATAGACCTGAAGTAAATCAAGTAAAAATAGCAAACAACACTTTGAAAACGCCTTTAGACGGTAAATTTAGTCAAAACATAACCACAATGTTGTCAGAAAATAAAAAGTATAAAACGCACACTTGCAATAAATGCAACAAAGAATTCAAAAGTGCTAATTCTCTCAACCTTCACAAAAGGAAGCATAATGAAAAAAAAGAAGTTGAGAAAAAACACCAATGCCCGATGTGCATGCGTAAGTTTGTGAAGAAAGCATCCTTGACAAACCATTTACGAATACACGAGAACCGAGAAGAAGCCAAATATACTTGCGGTAGTTGCAAAAGAGAGTTTAAACACAAAGCTCATTTAGACAACCATATGGTGACTCTACATGCAAATGAAAAAGGCTTCGGATGCGAGTTCTGTTTGAAAAACTTTCCTACGCAAGAAAGTTTGGATATACATAAGGACTTGCACAAAATTGACAAGAAGCATACATGTCAATATTGTAATAAGTCATTCTACATGTTGTCAACATTGACTGACCATATAAGGTAATTTAAATTTCACATGCCGTGCATAACTTTATGTAATTTGTTTTAGCTCACCCATCATTTACATAATAACTAGCTGTTGCCCGCGACTTCGTCCGCGTAGATGTTGGTTATCGCTATCACCCGGGAACTATATAATTTAATTTTTCACAAATTTCAAATTTGATGCGTAAATATACAGAAAAACCAGAAAAATTTGTTCTCGAATTGGGATTCGAACCCAAACCTTTACCATACCGTGGTAACGCGCTAATCCAATTACGCTATCCGAGCAATTGGAAATTAGCACAAAAAACTCCTATATATTCACGCATCAGATCTTGTTACTTAGCTATATTGACTCGCTAACACCATCTATGCAATAATCTCTGTACGAGACCAATACACCAGGATGACCGTAAAAATAACAATAATACAAAAAGTTACTATATAATTTTCCGGAATAAAAAGTTGCCTACGTTATTCCTCAATATTCAAACTATCTTCTTACCAAATTTCATCTAGATTGGTGCAGCGGTTTTCCCGTGAAGAGGTAACAAACAGACAGACAGAGAGACAGAGAGACGGAGAGACAGAGTTACTTTCGCATTTATAATATTACAATACAATACAATACAATAACTCTTTATTGAACACCACATAACAGTCAAAACAAGAAATAAGGCTCAAAGAAAATACAAGGTAGCAATGGTATTAGTTAGGATAATAACCAGGCATAGGAATCCACGGGGTAAAATTTTATGACAGGCAAATAGTTTCAGGAGTAAGGCAGAGGCAGATCATAAAATGGGAATATGACTTGAAGAGGACTGACTGTGGACCCAGTAGGTCTAGCACAACTCACAGTGCGACTTCTATCTCGCGCGAGAACAACTGCCCGTCCTTTTCTGTTACTCAAAATGCAACGGGGCGGGTAATATAATCTCGCACGACAAACAAAGTCGCGGCCAGTCGTGCTAGCCCTACAGATTGGAGAAGGGTTGCGATCGACAGAGGCCAGTGGAAGTCGCTGGAGGAAGCCTGTGCCAAAAGGCACACTGAAATTAGCGATATTTTGTAAATAGTCATTTTGTTTAGTTCAATTGAAATATAAAAATTAATTTCAAATTAAAGGGCTTTATTATTATAATAAGGAATTTGTATTTTGATAAACTCATTTATTGATGCTTGTTCCATGCACTAGTGATCAGTCCTTGTATATACAGACCTCAGAAAGTCCTAAAAGAAATGTAACAATTGGTTCCCAGAACACACACGGGCGAGAAACCCTACCTGTGTTCGACGTGCGGCCGCGGCTTCAGTCAGAAGACGAACCTCGCGCAGCACATGCGCCGCCATCTTGGATTGAAGCCGTACCCCTGCACGCACTGCGACCAGAGGTATTATGGCAGACTTAAGTATGATTTCCATCAAACCTGTATCATATCGGATCGGAACAAACTTTACAATTCATGATCTCACCTTGTAGGACCTTGTGCGAGGTCCGTCCGGATCGCTACCAGCATCTTACTCTGTAATCTTGCCACTAAACAGCAGTGCAAGACAGCTGGTGTAATTACGGGCACAAGAGGCATTTCATCTTACCTCTCTAGGTTGGCAACGCATCTGCAAATCGCGGGTGTCTATGGGCAGTGGTGCTAACTTACAATCAGGTGACCCACTTGCTCGTTTGCCTTCCTTGTCGTATAAAAAAATATGTTATCCTTTTGTGTTTTTTCCCCAATTTTGTTTATTTTATGAGTACACAGAATAAAACCTGAAAATGTTAACCCCGGGAATCGAACCCGGATCGTCGACATTCTGTGCCGCGTGCCATACCCTTACACCAAGATTAGTATATGGGGACACGCTGAATTTTAGGATACTATCTTTGTCTCAAAGGTGCACGCGAACACCAGGGACCTGGTTGGTGCAGGCAGTTGCAGTCCCCTGGGTTTTATTGTCCTTGGTATAGTGATAAAGATATTGTCCACAGATTCGTGTCTAAAGGGGAGCTTACTGCGCACTTGCGCAAACACAGCGGCGCCCATCCCTTCATATGCGGCGTATGTGACCGCGGCTTTACCACATCTTCGTCGCTCGTCAAACACAAGCGGACGCACAGCGGGGAGCGGCCGTACGCCTGTGATCTATGCCACATGAGGTAACACGACATACTGGGCGCTTTAGCGGGAGCGACACCGGTTTTAGCTCCTATACCTGCTCGACAGCCATAAGCGGACGCACAGCGGGGATTGGCCGTACGCCTGTGATCTATGCCACATGAGGTAACACGACATACTGGGCGCTTTAGCGGGAGCGACACCGGTTTTAGCTCCTATACCTGCTCGACAGCCATAAGCGGACGCACAGCGGGGAGCGGCAATACGCCTGTGATCTATGCCACATGAGGTAACACGTCATACTGGGCGCTTTAGCGGGAGCGACAGCGGTTTTAGCTGTTATACTAGCTCGTCAAACAAAAGCGGACCCAGTCCAGGTGTAGTTAAAGGTTCGTCCGGATCGCTACCACTATCTTACTCACTAATCCTGCCGCCAAGCAGCAGTGCTTGCACTGTTGTGTTCCGGTGTGGAGAGTAAGACAGCCGGTGTCATTACGGGCACAAGAGGCATTTCATCTTAACTCTCTAAGTTGGCAACGCATACATCTGCGAACCCCCCGGGGTTGTGGGTGTCTATGGGCAGTGGTGATCACTTACCATCAGGTGACCCACTGGTTTGCCTTTTGTTTTTTTTTTTTTTTAATCTCATTTATTTTATAAGCCATACATCATATGATTAAGTCGGCTTAAAAATAATATCAATGTTGCTTACACTTTAGGTGTTACTTTAAACATTGGGTTTACTACTTAAGGAGTATTTTTATAGTATTCAAATCTTAGGCTCAATGAGTGTATAATGAAATTTAACAGTGCACCACTGTGTTCGTTAGTGAACCCTGAGCCCAAGATTAGATGGAAGAAGAAGAGGAGATCCTCCGCCGAGCACCCAGTTTCCTTTAGAAAGTCCAACCTAGGTTGTTCGTTTATTTTGCACTCCAGTACTAAGTGGAGAAGGTCCTCCTCCCTCTTACATTGCGTACAGTTTGGGTCGTCTCTTTTTTTCATAATGTAGTTAAACTTATTGTGTGGGATGTGATAAGTTCGGGTTCGGAAGCAAACAACTAATTCTTTTCTGTTGAGATTTCTTGAGGCGAACCAAGGAACGCGTGGTGGTTCATCTACAATGGTCTTGTACCAGATGCCTTTGTTTTGAGAGCACTCATTGAAATAGGATTTAAATTTAATGTAGTTGTCGGTTTTCATTTTTGCAAGATGATCGGTATAGTGCGGTACCGTGTCGAGAGGTATGCCGTTCTGTAGAGCCTCGGACGCGAGTGAGTCTGCTACCTCGTTACCCCTACTTACTTGTCGTATAAAAAAAAAGGTTGTTTCCCTGAATTGCAGTCGGCTTTTTTGTTGTTAATTTTAAATTGATTAGGTTAGTTTCTTAATTAACTGTGCTTTTTTTTAACAGGTTCGCAGCTTCGGGAACCCTGAAGAACCACAGACGCACCCACACCGGCGAGAAACCCTACCAGTGCTCCTATTGCGAAAAGGCTTTCGTTCAGAAGAACGATCTCGTCTCGCATATTAGGTGAGTTTAGGCTATATTCATACTCATATTAGGTGAGCTGAGGTTATGTTCATACTCATATTAGGTAAGTTACGGTTATATTCACACACAGATTAGTTAAGGTTATATTCATACTCGTACTCATATTGGGTGAGTTAAGGTTATGTTCGTACTCATATTAGGTGAGTTAAGGTTATACTCATATTAGGTGAGCTAAGGTTATATTCATACTCATATTTTTTTTTTCAATTTACAAGTTACTTTATTTACATAATAAAAGCAATTTACAATGACATTAAATCTAAGCTTAAACTAAACAAACTACAACTTAAAACTAAATTCAATCTAAATAAGGCCCCCGTGGCATAGTGCCCAAAAGGCTGGCAGCGTTGCCTCGCTGAATAGCGATGCTGATTCTTTGAGAGAGAAAACTGCCAGCCCTTTGGTCACAAGTTGCATCAACTAAGCGCTTTTGTAACTCAGATTAGGTGAGTTAAGATTATATTCATAGTGATATTAAGTAATATACGGTTCACCACTACATTTTCGCAAATAAATATTCTTACTCTTATATTCATACTCGTAGTAGGTTAGATTAGATGAGCCAAGGTTATATTCATACTCATATTAGGTAAGTTACAGTTATATTTATACTCATATTAGATTAGTTAAAGTTATATTCATACTAATACTCATAATTTTATTGAATTTGAATTTTTCACTGTATCTTTACAGGTGTCACACGGGCGAGCGTCCATTCGTGTGTAGCGTGTGTGGTAGCTCATTCCGAAAGGGTTCCGCGCTGCGCAGCCATGCGAAAATGCACTCTCAGTCCATACTAAATAACTTTAGTAATTAAAACAATCGAGTTAGTTCGGTTGTGTGGCTTAAAACCTTTGCTTTTCCCATTTAAAAAACCGGCCAAGTGCGAGTTGGACTCGCGCACGAGGGTTCCGTACAAAGATTTCCCTGCGTCTCCCCAGAGTTTGAAGTTGTCCAGTGTTAGCAGAGCCCTGCTCCAAAGCAAAATGTATGCAGTGTGGGGTCATTTTATATTGGTCTGTGAAATCTACAGACACGCATAAAAGTGTAAGATTTTGAGAATTTTCTGAGTGGTGGTGCTATAAGAGCTACCTTAATTTCATACCAAATTTCAAGTTTCTAGGACATGTGAAAGTACCCTTTATGTTTTCGGATTTCGGCAATTTGTATGGAAACAACCTTTTTAATAACAGTTTTAAATGATTCGCGGTTAATTGCATTAGACATAATGAAAACAGGACATTATGGTAATTGCGGTCAATATCCCGTTTTCATTATGTCTAACCTTTTTAATGACTGTATCTTTTGATTGCGTTGACTTAGAAGGTTGATTTTTTCACAGCTTCAAGGGACCGCAGGCTTGAGTATTTGATATTAATTTCAGCATGCTACATCCACGTGTTCCAGAGAAAAAGGGTCTTGACAGACAGACAGACGGACAGCAAAGTGATCCTATAAGGGTTCCGTTTTTTCCTTTGGAGGTAAGGAACCCTAAAAACAGAGGTGCTTGACGGGAAACCGGTGAGAGTGGATCGTGTGTCAATGAAGGCTATCGCGAGTCTCTGTTAATTTCCACCAATCATAGGCCAGTAGCTTGTCTATTGGTGGAGAATGACAGATAGACCTCACGCGACACTAGCGAACCGACAGTGCGATCGTGAACTAAATTGGAATAAATAAAAATTTGCCAAATATTCTTTTTTAGCTCAATATTTACATTAGTATTGTACAGTCAACGGCACCAATATGTATACACCAGACAGTCTCGGTAATGTTAATTTATTTGAGGACAACCAACAGCTTATGACACAATATAATGTAGTGAGCAACAGAGCCAATTACAGAATCTCACAGGTAAGTGATATTTATGTACAAGTGTACATAGACCTTATTACCCACTCGGTAAGGTTGACGAATGCGTATTTTCAACTTTGTGTGTATACATATTGGTGCCTTTGATTCTATAACGAATGTACTGATTGATTTAGGAAATTAATTTAAAATAGTTTAATGTCGAAATGTTAGTTAAAATATAAGGTTTTTACTCTATGGGACCAATTTATGAGTAGGTAAATTGCCACTGACTGTCCACCAATTTTTCAAAGCTATAACAAGTATGAATACTTTCACAATGCTCTTGATAACAGTTCTGGATTTTACACATTTTAATTTGAGGCAAATAGCCAGTTACTAAACTATTCACCTATAATAGAGTTCATCTATACCTATAAAACAGTACTGTGACTGACTGACTGACTGACAGACAACGCACAGCCTAAACCACTGGACCTAGAGACTTGAAATTTGGCAAACATATACCTTGAGTATCCTAGAGGTGCACTAAGAAGGGATTTTTCGAAATTCCCACGGGATAGGGAACTAGGCCATTTTAAAATATTTCACGGGGAAAAAGCCGCGGGGCATAAGCTAGTTTTAGTATAAGTAAGCTGTTAATTACTGACCACCCTTCAATAACTGGCCACATTTTTTTTTACAATTGACATCAATTGCATAAGAATAAATAATAACATAGTAGAACGGAAACTCCCGCTCCTGACGGGCTCAAGGTCACGATATTAGAGTATTCGTTAAACGAACTACTCAGTCAGGCTGTCACGGCCGGCGTCGCCGCACGCGCGTTTGGTTGTTTATAATTTGATTGTAATAGTTTTACGTGAGCCTGTATGTATTTTATTTTGTAATTGTAGGTAAGTAATACTTACTGAAATGACCTTAAATGGCTTCATTTGGTATGGCACTTATAATGACTTCTTATTTAGTGTCTAGTGTCTATAATTACGTAGGTACGTAATGATTTATAAATCTCATATTTTGTAAAACTGGAAAAAAATAATGATTTCAAAGTAAACAAAAACTTATATATCTTAGTGATATTATCTTTAGACGTAAGTACCTAATATTTAACAGCAAGCAGCCCTAGCAACACGCCTGGACGACAGAGGGGTGTAACGACGTGAAGGGGGAAGTAGGTATATAAATGGCGGCGTTTTGGACTCGGTCAAAAGAGATTCCGTTCTACTATGTTATTATTTATTCTTATGCCAATTGACCTAGTCCCAAACTAGGCAAAGCCTGTACTATGGGTACTAGACAACGGATAGACATACTTATATAGATAAATACATACTTATATACATATTAAACATCCAAGACCCGAGAACAAACATTCGTATTCATCATATAAACATCTGCCCCGACCGGGGATCGAACCCGGGACCTCAAGCTGCATAGTCAGGGTCTCTAACCACTAGACTATCCGGTCGTTAAAACATTCTATAAATGAACTATATTTACCTTTAATAGAATTCATTTTAGTACAAGGTGTTAATACTGGCCACGTTATACTAAATTGAATTCTGTTTGTAGGGGAACAGAGTTCATTTTTAGTATGACGGCGCCAGTTACTGGCAATTATATTGGCTAAGTGGCCAGTTAGTGGCATATTATCTGATGAATTTTTTTTTGCCGATGTAACTAACGTGTGAATCATTATGTATGAAATTAATAGAAAGTTAGAAACATGAATAAATTTATTATTTTATAAATATTAATTAATGCCCTAATCATTCGCTTCAATCTTCTGCATTTCCGGACGGATACAATCTAGGGCTCTTCAAAGCTAGAGTGAATAGGTTGTTACTGAACCAGTGAGTTACACCTTAGGCCTCATCTGCACCTTCCATCAAGTGAGGTAGGGGTCAATCACTGGTCAGTTTATAGTAAAAAAAAAAAATTACTAATTCACACTTGCCTCACGTTCAGTCCTATTTTGGTTAATAGTCTGCAAACTGATTTTAATATTAGACATATTCATGTTACGGATTCGAACCCAGGACCTCCGCCATACCATGGCGCCGCGCTACCAACTGCGCCATCCGAGCCATCATTGATAGCAGCGAAAAACTCCTACATATTTACGTTTCTGTTTAATTAAAATTACCCCTAAACAGTCTAAAAAAAATGGCAGTAAACCATGAAGATGGAAGGATGCACAGATTTAAAGAAGTCATTTAGACTGAGTCATCATCATCATGTCAGCCGAAAGACGTCCACTGCTGGCCGGCGGCCTCCCCCGCGGCTCTCCCCTCAGGCCGGTCTTGTGCCTTTCGCTTCCACCGCGGTCCCGCGATCTTTACCAGGTCGTCGCTCCATCTTGTTGGAGGTTACCGACATAGCCCGAAGTATTGCGAAACTTAAGTGGCAGTGGGCGGGGCACATAGCTCGCAGAACTGATGGCCGATGGGGTCAGAAGGTTCTCGAATGGCATCCACGGACCCGGAGACGAGCTGTCGGTAGGCCTCCAACAAGATGGAGCGACGACCTGGTAAAGACTGGGTGTGTAAATAAAATACAGCAAAACAGAAAAATAAATTCTTTATTAATTTCAATAATATCGAAGTATGTCAGATTGTTTAAAACAACTAAATTATTACAAAAGAGTTGCAATACTTGTTACCAACACTGAAATGTGCTTGACGCAAAAAGTTACCATTACTTTGACACAAAACACAGGGTGATCGAAAACGGCGTCAAGTGTCAAACACGCCGACGGTAACAAGGCTTTGTCATTAAAATGTTAAAGGATTATTTTTTATCTGCCAATATTAAATATCTAAGCGATATATCGAGTCTTAGAGGTCAAAATTATTCTAGTTAGTTATATTAAAATGCCAAAAAGTATGTCAAAATCCAATAGTATTGGTAACTTTTGACGCCAAAATAATATTTTACTGTACTGAGATCTTATCAAAAACATCACATATCGATGCCGCTTTATTGCTATGCATATTATCTAACCGAATAAAAGAGTTGCCATTATTGAGCAAGATTTTTAATCTATGGTTCAGAGCAAAAACTGCCGACACTTTTTTAATACAGCTAAGATGCTCAGACAGCTGTCAAGTCTGACCTGATAATATATCTTAGGTTTAGTATTGCCATAGATTTTTATACGTTGGCACGCCAGCTCAAAATTTTATTTTTTATTATTTTAAACAGGCAACCCCTTTGGACACGTAACGTTGTAAAATTAAAAACAAACTGCTAAATGGGTGGTGTAGGTCGCCCCCATTAAAACGGCTCTAAAATTCTTTTTACAACTATTCAACTATTTAATTACAATACACTGTTAACATGAGGTATTTTTATTATTGAAAATTACTTCTTTTGTACTGTAAATTTATTTTTTTCGCTCTAACTTTAATATTAACTACAAAAAATAATATCATACTGTACATTAACTAATACGTTGCTTAACTACTTTTTACGTATTATTTGTTTTAATATGCCGTCTACATATTTCCCTTTGTCAATAGTACGAAGACGATGAAAAAGGGTATTTTTTGAGGAACCAACACTTTGTCAAAAATGTCATTTTGACATAATTTTTAAATAGCATTGGCTGCCTTCAAAAGGACCCAAAAATTACTTATTTATGTAATAACTACATTTCTTATATATCAACAATTTTCCGCGTATTGGCACATATACTGACTTGAATCATATCAGGCGGGCTAAAGAAATACAAAAAAAAAGTTTTTTCCAAAAAAAGTGCCTGCCTGATACTAGTTAATAGAAGTAGTTAGAATTCCATCATTTTCGGTCGCTCCACTGCGTTACGAATAACTATATCTACGGATATATAAATCAAACGCAAAATACCTAAAGAAAGAACTCTGCTATTTCTTTTTAGGGTTCCGCACCTCAAAAGGAAAAACGGAACCCTTATTTTTATGATAATAATCATACAGGCAGTAATTTTACAGAGCTATAATACTTTTAGTATAACGAATACTTTCGCATAATAACTACTTCATATAACTTTTGGACTAGGATTTTTCACATTGTATAGTTTATCAAAAGTACGTTGACCCCTGTTCTTTTAAACTGTCGTTGCTTTGACAACTGAATGTAGAACGATTTTTTCTCCAATATCATTTCCATGTGGTAACCACGTTTAAATATCTAACCGATTAAAACAATCTTTGCATTCTTTGTAACTTTTGTTTGTATGAATTTAGGCAGATCAAATTAATTTGTCTATCTTTAAAAAACTTTGTGAATTGCTAGATTACGAATGTTAAAAGTTACAGTAAACATTCATAGCGCGTCTTGTCAACATGGTTTTACCGCAGTTGTGACAAAGCGCATTTTCGGTTATCGATCGCTTTTTCTATTTACATCGGGTTCTAAAATCTATAGAAAACTTAACGTTTCTAAGTACTAGAAATTAACAAATACTCTAACATTTGGCAGTACTTAAAAATAATAAAATATCCGAGCTGCCGTATAAAACATATAAAATATAATACTATATAAAAATCAACGCTTCCACTATAGCGGACAAAATAGCACTTAACCACTTTCGCGTCTAAGCTATAAAGAATACAAAATAAAATAAAATCACTATGCGAAATAAAATCATTAGAAAAAATAATAACGTACTTTTCGATCACATTTTTAACCAATTCGATGCGAATTTGTATCTATGTACACTAACTTCATTTCCATAAGATCAACAGTTGACGAAGTAAATAGATTTTTTTTTCATTCCTTTCTTATAAATACAAACTCCACCAAAATACCTTCTTTTACAGCCTAACGCTACTAACAGACAAATTATCAACGATTATTGCTGTCAAGTGTAAAATTATTGCACGTTTTTTTTTATATTTATTTAGAAATGTCAAAATTATAAGCAATATCACCATTTTTTCGAGTGACCGAAGCGAGTAAGAAATACCTCAAATCGTTTTATGTAATATATGGACTGTATGTTGATTCCACAACGCACTTAATGTTGGTAACAACGCGTATTTAGTATTGAGTTCACCCATTGAAGTTTCACAAGTATGTTTCAAACGTTTTTCGACGTCACTTGCAAAATTTCTTACCAAAATTGTTTTTCAAGCTATACTAGTGCTAATAATCAGTACTTCTCACTCACTTAGGCCTTTCTTAAGTTAAGTTATTTTGAGGCAATAAGGTAACTTAATAGAAGATGGCACTACACAACTAGATTTCACTGTTCTTACTCGAAAACCCCGCATGTCTCTTTCGCACGAAGCCAGGAGGAAAGAGACAAATGCTATAAACAAAGCATGTACTTTTAAGTAGATGTCAAAACATCAGCCGTTTAAAAAAGTAGAGTATGTCTTACTTTCAAATAAGATCCCGTAATGCTAGACGTGATTTAATTTTTTTATCTGTTGCAGGCGTTTTGTAATCTACTTGTCACGTCTGTGACAGACTCATTAGGTCTGTCACATACGCATTGTCGGAGTAATTATGTCGCAAATAATTATGATCATAGTTTTGTCACAGACGGATTATAATGTCATGCGCATTTAAATCGTATTGTAACGTCTGTTACCTGTCACAGTCACACAGACGAACATCACTTTAAAAAAAACATTGACAAAGCACTACAATACAACAAGTCTGTCACAGACTGATTAAAATCATCAAAGCACGTCTCCTGTGAACGTTGAACATTGAACGTCAGTTACAGACGTAAAATTATCAAGCCATTCAAAAACTCTTAAAATCTCCACGCTAAGGTCTGAAATGAACAGGGGTAAGCTTATTTGCCACTGGCTTTCTCCAGGAAATCCATTTTTAACCGTAACTCTATGAGGAAGAGCTGCTTTTGCAATGAAAATATCTCCTCTTTCTGTTTGAGTTCCATGTTTAGAATTTTCATTTTGGCTTCGTGCTCCCATATGGCGTGTTGTCGCTTCGCAGTGAAATATAATCTGAAAAGTTTGTACCATTTTTGTCAAAGCCCATCAGTGCCCTTAGTGTAATCAAAAAGCACAAAATACGTCTCGATCGCGTTTGCGTTAAAGTGTCAATAATATGAGAATTGTTAAACGCGACGCGATCGAGACGTATTTCTTGGCCTGATCGACGGTTACACTGGGCGCTCTGGCCCCTATTTCACCAACTTCACAATTGTCGGTTTTCAATGACAATTCGAATTACATTTCTTTGCCAAAATGAAGCGCGCTCAAACAAAAGCTCTTCAAGTCAGCAATTGACACCGAATTGTCATTGAAAACTGACAATTATAAAGTAAAAGTTAAAAAAATCTGTTAAAAAATTATTAAAAAAAAAATGGTTTGAACAACTAGCAATCATTCCCATTAAACCCCAACGATATTTGATATTTGGGTCAATCAACTTTTTAGTGTTGTTATTCTGTCCGGTCACCCAGGAGACAACAGTGATACAGTTGCTTGTCATGTATACTACCAGCATGCTTACGCGATAAGACCTGAAGAAATAGGCTTATAATTATAACTTACAACTCCTAGCTTTTAGTGTATTTGGGTCAATCAACTTTTCTTTGCCACTCGTTGCCATTGAGATGTCCCCTGGGTCACGCGTCTAAAATAAGATCTTCTAAGGCACCACTCCATCAAACGTTAGGAGTTTCGACATTTATATACCAATTAATTCATGCGTCATCTCCTAAGCATGCAAATCCTGACTTTTGGGGGAGTGGCGTCTTATAAAATCATTTTTTTTTTATGTTACCCAGGGGACATCTCCATGGCAACGAGTGGCAACGAAAAGTTGATTGACCCATTTGTACCCTAGAAAACCATACTTTTAATGAGTGACCGAGGAGACGTCGCCATGGCAACGAGCAACACGTTAAGTTAGTTGATGATTATAATCACCTCTCCTCTTCGGTAGCAGTGGCACAGTCCTTCATCTGTTCGTCTCTCTCTTTCACCTCCCCGTTCCGTCTCTCCTCCAGATGACTCAAATTTAAAGGGGTATTGGAGAGTTCATTTAACTTGAGCAAGAAGTCTTGTTGCAGCCTCGCTTGCTCCATCGCGAGGGGGTTGAGGAGGGGGAGGGCGAGGGGGAGGGGGAGCTTGGGGGGCGACGGGGGGGAGTGGGGGGTGATCTGGACGTGCGGCTCGAGCACGTTGGGGGTTGTGTCGTCGCTGTCGTTCGTGCTTGATAGTCGGCCGTTTGTCATCTGCGGAGGTGAGGAGAGGTCAGATTTATACACGTATCAATGAAACGTCGAGAATTCACCCCATGGGTTGAGTAAGCCTAAGCAGGGCGGTCCAACTCCGCGTTTAGGTAACATTTTGCAAGTACGCGGCGGGTCCGCCCCGGCGGACTAAATTCACAGGGCCTGTACCAGGGCCAGTGCGACCTGAATTGCGCTTTATTGTGTCGTAGCAAGAGTCGCTTTTTATTTAAATGATTTTGCGGAGTCGGACTTCCGTACTTGTACTATTATGTATTCTGTGGTCTAAGTGAACGCCCCTGTAAAGTTTTTATTTGGAAAAATAAAACAAAATGTACATTCAGTCTGGCTAGCACGACTGGTCGCGACTTAGTTTGTCGCGCGAGATTATATTACCCACGGACCAACCACCCTCTGGACACCAAATGTCAGGGCGAACGTTTCCACGCATATGCTCATTTGCACCTATAAATCTCTCTAGCCACCAATCGCGGGTCACTTTCGACCAGATGACAAGCGAGATGACAAGCTATGAACCAATCACGACGCACTCCCCCGGCCCGCTCACCGCGGCTTTTTTCGTAATGACTTTTCAAGTAAATTATAGAAGATGCGGTGTCCAGAGGGTGGTTGGTCCGTGATATTACCCATCCCGTTGCATTCTGAGTGACAGAAAATGACGGGCAGTTGTTCTCGCGCGAGATAGAACTCGCACTGTGAGTTGTGCTAGACCTGACTTACTAACATCATGGACTTTGGGTCTAGTACGAAATTCAGGAAAAATGTGTCCCAGTACAACACGGCATTTTTCAATGACAGCCATAGGGTACGTCATTTTCAGTCACTGACAGCTGACAGACGCACCGCCAAAGCTAGATACTCACGTTGACAGGTAAGCAGTCATCATCTTTAACGCTGAGGGCGCCTTGTTCACTAGTGGCAGCTTCATCCTCGTCTGAAAATAAATAAATAAATAAATAATAATACTTTTTCTTCTATACTTATAAAACAGTACCGTGACTGACTGACTGACATACAACGCACAGCCTCAGGGCTGGCATTAAACATCTAGGTGCCCCGGGCCAGTCATGCATTCATAATTCATTTATTACATGCTTTTCACAGGTTAGAAAGATCTTTGGTCATTTGGCGTCCTTTGGAGACAGTGGTGACGTTATGCCGGCGCGCGCGGCGCCCTGTAGACCCCGGCGCCCAGGGCGGTCTCCCAGGTCGCCCCCCCCCCCCCCTCCCCTAAGGCCGGCCCTGAGGGTCGAGCACGACTTTACGAATGCTGCGTAACGTAAAGTCGAATAGTAAACGTTGTCGAGTTTGTATGACGTTTGGAACAGCGCCCGCCCGTGAGCGTATTTGGAACTAAAATTTAGTATGAGGTTTCTCGATCTCGATACGATAACCGTAACGTTACGCAGCTTTCGTAAAGTCGTGCTCGACCCTTTGCACAGCCTAAACCACTGGACCTAGATACTTGCAATTTGGCAAACGTATACCTTGAGTATCCTAGAGGTGCACTAAGAAGGCATTTTTCGAAATTCCCACGGGATAGGGAACTCGCCCATTTTGAAATATTTCACGGGGGCAAAGCCGCGGGGCATAATCTAGTTAGTTAATAAATGTAGTTGTAATTATCAATTATGTTTGTTTCAAATGTTTAAAATATAATAAAGAAATTTGAAAAACAAAACCAAGTATAGTCACTAATGTCATTATTCATAAACGTCAGTCAGCCATTAGTCATGACCTGACCAACATAGAAAAGTTGGAAAACCCCCGACATTGTCATTTCGTTCAATTCGTCGGATTTTTTTTAAAAGCTAATTTATTTTCCCCTTACCTTTAACGTCTAAAGGGTTGATGTTCTGCCAAAGCATGCCATCTAGCAAGCCGGGCGCTTCGTTCTGAGTTTGCTGCGGACAGACAGACATACAAATTAAAAAGAAAGTTCCTACTAAATACTTTTTCATGCAAGTACGAGTAAAAATAACACTTCCGCACTATGTTTTTTGAATACATTTGCCGAAAAAACTACAATGAAAACAAAGGCGGTGAGCCAGGCGCGCGCGCACCACCCGCACCTTGGAAAAGTAAAACGCACAAGTGCGAAAAAAAAACAACTTCCCGCATGAAGGGGATACGTAGACACAAAAAGAACCTCTTTTTAGGCAACTGTATTAAAAAAATATTTAGAATCTAAAGCCATGCCTCTATTTCACCAACTTTACAAATTTTAACATGAAACTACCGTGAGACTCAATCATAATGAAATAAACGGATCACTCACGTATGTCAGTCGAGTATAGCCCGACATGTTTCGGATTAATCCGTAGTCTTTCCTCTGGGCGCACACGCGACGCGCAGTTTACATTAAAGTTTATTTTATTATTTAAGTTTCATGTTAAAATTTGTAAAGTTGATGAAATAGCCAGCTTTTAGTATCTTGGGCACCGACTTTTATACATTAAGACTGGCCACGCACCTCTTTAGCGCTGACAAAATGCGGCCTTCACTCATTAGCTGTCATTACACTGACGTGTCAAACTTCAAGGGAATATACCACAGACAAATATACCATCTGGATAATGTACGACTACCGTACCAACCTGCTAATTCATAAATAAACATGTAGTCGCATGATAACAATGACCTGCTAATTTACTAACATAAAATAACAGGTCGTTCTTTATTGACCGAGCGAGCGAAGCGTGAACGTTTCAAATGGGACAAAAATGCTTTCTTAATGTCTGTCCAGCTGTTCTCCTCTGCAGTGTAAAATTTTGTAAGCAGGCTCGATAATTATAGTTTTTTGGAAAAAAAAAACCCACGAGGTCTACAGCTCTCAGAGCGACTATTGATAATATTTTAGGTATAAAAGACGAAAAAGCTGACAGAGTGGCAAGTGGAATGGAAGGCAAGTCTTTCGTAACTGTTTCAAAGGTAAAAATATAAAATAATGGAAAAATTATAAAAAGGTACCTATTTCAGTGTCGTCATTGGACAGATAATGGACAGTCTAAATCGGTAGATCTAAAAACTGGAAAATCAGTAGAAATAGATAAAATAGTCAGTTTCTGTAATAGTTATATTTAATTCACTAGAAATTAAAAAATTCAAAACTACATAATAAAAAAACAAAAAACAGATATTCCGATGAATTGGGGTTGTTTATCTTTTTTTACAATTTATTGTAAATCTCTCAAATACCGCCTGTGTTTGGTGAGACGCATGACATGTTATGCGCGGTAATTGTACTTTAAAATAATGGCGCCAAATACCAAATTCAGTACCTAGTTATTTAGTTTTACTTGAAAGGTCCTCTGGGAATTTTTCTTTCCGAATTTCTACTTCGGGTCGGGATTTATTTGGCCATACTATTAGAGGTTGGGATTTATCAGGCGGGGAAATATTTTTTCGGCCCTGCATTATTTGGCCATAATATTATAATTTTAAGTGTGTGGTTTTCTTTACAAATAATGAGTACATTATTTACTTACGTATGGAATGTGATTCCATGTGCTTTGTTTTTCTTTTTTGTGTTATTTGTACAGTTCATAAATGTGCACGACGTCATTTTGAGCGGTTGAACTGGGCGAATTGAACCCCCAAACCTTCCCCCCCCCGGCTACGCCCGTGAAAAAGGGGCATGGTAGCGCCTCAGAGAGGCCAAAGAGCTCCTACCTGCGAGTCGTGCGCGCGCATCTTGCACTTCTTCTTGTAGTTCTCGTACCACATCTTGACCTGCGCGGGAGTGCGCGGCCGCTCGCCGCCGCAGCGCTTGTTCACCTCCTCGCATATCGTGGACCACACCAGCTGCCGGCAGAGAGGGCATCATCATCATCATCAGAGTCATTAAGGGGCTCCAATGAGCCAGAAGCTGGAATAGACTGCATTTTTCAACTTTTTAAAGCCACACTGTACATAAAGCAGACAGACGGGAGGCGCTTTTGGCTTATCTATGCACTACAATTTTTCTGCCACTTTTTGAGGGGGACGAGGAACACATACGTACAGAGCGCCTAGTGTAATCGCCGACCAGGCCAAGAAATACGTCTCGATCGCGTTTGCGTTTAAATAGTATGAGAATTGTTAAACGCGAACGCGATCGAGACGGATTTTGTGCTTTAAGGGCACTGCACACGTCTACGCTTCTGTCAAAATTTGTTACGTTCCTACAAACGCACACTAAAACAAAACTGTCACACAAATGGCAAAAACACGCACACAATCAATCATTTTGCACAGACTTAATGTTAGAGATTTGGCAGAGGGGAAATCGCGTTAACATCTCCATTCCTTTCCTGCTCTAAGCCACTGTACATAATTTAAACGATAAAAACAAAATATATAAACACATTAATATAGATATATAGCATCTCAACTTGTTTTTCCACGTTTCGTTTTTTTTCGTATTTAATACTTATGATATCTGCATCACAAGTAAGTCGTAAATATTCAAGTTGCAATTAATATTCTGTCACTACATCATAAGATTCATAAGGAAATTTACTTCGACTTGTGACATACACCAATGTAGGTATAGATAATTTTTTAGGCTAGGAGTTCCACGTTTAACATTATTATCATACCTTTTTTATAATAATCATCATCGTCATCCTCATCACCATCAGCCTATTTACGTCCCACTGCTGGGCACAGACCTTTACTTACAATATAAAAAAAAGCAATTAAATAAAAATAAAAAAACAATAAATATCATCATACAATTGACACCAATTGACAATTAACGTATTCGGTGGGAATTCTGAACGATTTTTTTTGCAAAAGACGCGTTATTTGTGATAACACTGTGTAACATGAAGTTAGACCGATATCAGACGACCGAATAGCCTAGTGGTTAGAGACCCTGACTATGAAGCTTGAGGTCCCGGTTTCGAATCCCGGTCGGGGCAGATGTTTGGATGATGAATACGAATGTTTGTTCTCGGGTCTTGGATGTTTAATATGTCTATACGTTATAAGTATGTTTAGCCGTTGTCTAGTACCCATAACACAGGCGTTGCCTAGTTTGGAACTAGGTCGATTGGTGTCAAATGTCGCATGATATTTATTTATTTATTTAATAGTTGTCGTCATTAAAACGACGTTGTTTAGTAGAAGTGAGGTGGGGTGAGGAAGACGCGAAGCGTTCAAGGTCATCCTCTCAGGGAAGCCTCTTAACATAAGATTTAAGACAGTATTTCCCTACTCTTACATTCTTAAAGAGTTACACGACCACCACCAGCCTTTTTTAACCGACTTCAAAAAAGGAGGAGGTTCTACGTTCTACTGTAAGTTTTTTTTTTACGTCCCACTGCTGGGCGCAGGCCTGTTGTAATACAATGCGATATTGAGGTTGTATATTTGTGTGTTAAGTTTATTTTTTAGTCCCTTCAGAGATCCTAACCATTCCTTCATTCTCTCTCTCAGAATTAGTTTAAATGGCTGGTCGTTGTTCTTTGCTATGCCACATTAAATAAAATAGTAAGTGAATATTCGGGGCTTTCACTCATCAAATAACTTCAAGGGCTCTTATCAGAATGAGGGCTTGGGCGGGCTCCCACGTGGGCCCGTTGCGGTTCGGGAACTTCACACACATCACTGAATTGCTTCTCAGGAGTTTGCAGGTTTCCTCGCGATGTTTTCCTTCACCGAAAAGCTCATGATAAATTACAAATTCCGAAAAACTCAATAGGTGCGAGCCGGGGTTTGAACCCACGACCAGACGAGAGGCATTTCATCTTAGCTCTCTAGGTTGGCAACGCATCTGCAAACCCTCCGGGGTTGCGGATGTCCATGGGCAGTGGTGATCACTTACCATCAGGTGACCCACTTGCTCGCTTGCCTTCCTCGTCTTAAAAAAAATAATAACGGTATCGAATATCTGAATTCCGATCTATCCCCGAATCAAAACATCATCGTTTTTAGACTCGCTATGACACATGCGAATGTAACGTAATTATTGTTTATTAGTTTGTTAATTTGTTTCGTCTGGCGCAAGTGACAAGAGGTAGCTGAGGGTCGAGCACGACTTTACGAACGCTGAATAACGTTACGGTTATCGTATCGAGATCGAGAAACCTCATACTAAATTTTAGTTCCAAATACTTACGGGCGGGCGCCGTTTCAAACGTCATACAAACTCGACAACGTTTACTATTCAATTTTACGTTACGCAGCATTCGTAAAGTCGTGCTCGATCCTCTGTGCGTCTAGTGTAATTTGTATGGCTAAAAACCGGACAAGTGCAACTGGGACTCGCGCACGAGGGTTCCGTATAAAGATTTTAACGCTTTTCCCCAGTGTTTAAAATTGTCCAGTGTTAGCAGAGCCCCGTTCTTAAGCAAAATGTACGCAGTGTGAGGTCATCTAATATTGGTCTGTGGAACCTACAGACAGACATAAAAATTTAAGATTTTGTGAAGTTTCTGAGTGGTTGTGCTATAAGAGCTACCTTCATACCAAATGTTAAGTGTCTAGAAGTACCCCTTAGGTTTTCGGATTTCGGCTATTTGTATGGAAATAGCCTTTTTAATGACTGTATCTTTTGATTGCGTTGAATTAGAAGGTTGATTTTGTCACAGCTTCAAGGGACTGCAGGTTTGAATATTTGTTATTAATTTCAGCCTGCTACCTCCACGCGTTCCAGAGAAAATGGGGTCTTGACAGACAGACAGACAGACAGACAGACGAAAAACAAAGTGATTCTATAAGGCACTTTTAACATGAAACTACCGTGAGACTCAATCATAGTGAAATAAAAACGGATCACTCACGTATATCATGTCACGTGTACCGTAACACGTCGGGCTAAACTCGACTTATATACGTGAGTGATCCGTTTTTATTTCACTATGATTCTATAAGGGTTTGGTTTTTTTCTTTTGAGGTGCGGAACCCTAAAAACATAAAACAAACGTGTCAAGCCATCCGTTTTGTAGCCTATCAAAAATATGAAGTCGGTACGGTGCGGTCAGAATATATTTTGAATGAAGCACCGACTTCATATTTCTGCTAGGCCACAAAACTGATGTCTTTACACGATTATTATGGTTTTCTTAATAGAGGTTTTACTTTATGTTAAAAGCTTTTTTATTTCACAATTTTAAGCTTATTTAATATTCAAAGAATTATAAGTAAGTAAGTAAGTAAGTAAACACTTTATTGTACAAAAAACAGAACAAAAACACAAGTTACAATAATCAAATTCGAGTACAAAGGGGGGCGGGGGTTATCCTCCAACTCCTAACCGTTAAGGAGTTGTACCTTCCATCATCAGCTCATCAACATCAGATGATGACTACCAAACGCTAATACTTGAAAAGCGTTAAAAATATATGAAACACGTAATACGTGCCTATAAAATTCGAGGGTTGCCTTCGATTTCCCTGGGATCCAATCGTCAGATCCTGACTTTGTGACAATGGGACCACCACTGGAGTATATTCTTGTACTAGACCCCAATGTACATGGTGTTAATAAGTCAATGACAGCCGCTAATGAAATGAAACGAAATATTTTTATAGCGGGAATACAGGTCATAATGTATTGATTTAAACTTTCGCGATTTTCACACATTATCATCATACTCGGGACTTAATCGCGTAAAAAACATTTATATTTAAATTTGTCCTGGGACCATGGACGCAACGTCGCGTCCGATACGTCGAGGTATTTAAATTAAAATTTAAATATTAATGTTTTTTACGCGATTAAGTCCCGAGTATCGTGATAATACAGGCCATAAGTTATATAGGTACATAACCAACACTGCGTTCTGCCTCATCGGCATGCAAAATTTTTAACAAATACTATATTTAGTATGTCTAAACATAAAAAAGTACAGATAAACTCAGCTTAGTAACTACATAAGATCAATTACCTAAGTATAGTATCTAAGTTTATTGCGAGCATAACATAAATTAAATATTTTAATAGTCATTAAATTATACTAAGCTCTTGTAACTTGCACCAACGCCAAGCGTCTACGGTTCTGCCAGTTCAGCAGTTTATAAGGCAATGGTGTAGAGTTACTAGCTGGAATGGGATGATTCAATTTACAAGTAACATACATCCACGTACTCTTTATATTCTGCTGATAAACTTTTACAATAACTGCAGTTTCAATTCCAAAGTCCAATACGTCACAAACAGCTGAACAGACAGTAATAAAACTTAACTATACTTACTTCGTTTGTTAAAAGCCGCGGGGCATAAGCTAATCTATCTATACCTATAAAACAGTACCGTGACTGACTGACTGACAGACAACGCGCAGCCTAAACCACTGGTCCTAGAGACCTGAAATTTGGCAAACAGTACCTTGAGTATCCTAGAGATGCACTAAGAAGGGATTTTTCGAAATTCCCACGGGATAGGGAACTAGTCCATTTTGAAATATTTCACGGGGGCAAAGCCGCGGGCATAAGCTAGTCTATCTATACCTATAAAACAGTACCGTGACTGACTGACTGACTGACAGACAACGCGCAGCCTAAACCACTGGACCTAGAGACTTGAAATTTGGCAAACAATACCTTCAGTATCCTAGAGGTGCACTAAGAAGGGATTTTTCGAAATTCCCACGGGATAGGGAACTAGTCCATTTTGAAATATTTCACGGGGGAAAAGCCGCGGGGCATAAGCTAGTCTATCTATACCTATAAAACAGTACCGTGACTGACTGACTGACAGACAACGCGCAGCCTAAACCACTGGACCTAGAGAATTAACTTTGGCAAACAATACTTTGAGTTAGGGAACTAGCCCATTTTGAAATATTTCACGGGGCAAAGCCGCGGGGCATAAGCTAGTTTATAACAACTCTACAAGAGGTATTTCAGTTTTATCAGACTCAAATTAAATAAGACGGTCATGTCGACGTATTATAAGATTACACCAAGCACAATTGATTCAATGATAAATTATAAATAATGATAATAGGAATTCGAATTAGTGTATGTTTTCTATACTTATGTTATGACTTATGTAATAGCAATAGCAGTAGCTCAGTTAATATTGATATAATTATTAGATAAGAGAGAGAGAGAGAGAGAGAGAGAGAGAAATTCGACACACACAAAAAACCATCTTTAATTTGTAATTTTTTGTGATTGGTTGTTTTTATTAAATAAACGTTTAACACATTACGGGAAAGTGCCCTAATTGAGAGATTTTACATTTTGGGACTGCACACTTTGGGGAAAGTGCCCTAATTGAGAGATTTTACATTTTGGGACTGCACACTTTGGGGAAAGTGCCCTAATTGAGAGATTTTACGTTTTGGGACTGCACACTTTGGGGAAAGTGCCCTAATTGAGAGATTTTACGTTTTGGGACTGCACACTTTGGGGAAAGTGCCCTAATTGAGAGATTTTACGGTTTGGGACTGCACACTTTGGGGAAAGTGCCCTAATTGAGAGATTTTACATTTTGGGACTGCACACTTTGGGGAAAGTGCCCTAATTGAGAGATTTTACGTTTTGGGACTGCACACTTTGGGGAAAGTGCCCTAATTGAGAGATTTTACGTTTTGGGACTGCACACTTTGGGGAAAGTGCCCTAATTGAGAGATTTTACGGTTTGGGACTGCACACTTTGGGGAAAGTGCCCTAATTGAGAAATTTTACGTTTTGCTAGTGCACACTTTGGGGAAAGTGCCCTAATTGAGAGATTTTACGTTTTGGGACTGCACACTTTGGGGAAAGTGCCCTAATTGAGAGATTTTACGTTTTGGGACTGCACACTTTGGGGAAAGTGCCCTAATTGAGAGATTTTACGGTTTGGGACTGCACACTTTGGGGAAAGTGCCCTAATTGGGAAATTTTACGTTTTGCGAGTGCACATTTTGGGGAAAGTGCCCTAATTGAGAGATTTAACCTTTTGCGAGTGCACATTTTGGGGAAAGTGCACGTTTAGAGAACGTACACATTTCGGGAAAGTAGGTCTTGCGATTCTAAGCCAATTTGTACAATATATTATTATGCGCACGTACCTTAACCCACGTAGGCGAGGTATCGCGTTATCACTTATCAAGTTATCAGCCAGTATATTTTTTTACAAAGAAGTTTAACTGTTATTGCTACGTAACGAGTTAATGATATAATTGTAATCTTGATTACCCTACTAATGCGATAGTGAATTGTGATGGCAGTTTTGTCGTTTTTCCATTGGGTAAGTATGCTTTTGGAAATGAATGGTTTTGGAACACAGGTTTATGGAAATGAATGGTTTATTCTTGGTACTTTGATATTCACTTTAGTTTTTATGTACCTATTAATATCAGATTCAGAAAATTTATTGTAGATTTTGGTAACTTATGGCAGGTTTCTGTAAAATCTGATAGTACAGTCGAGTTTTCCAATATCCATAAGTCAACAGTTCAAAAATATCTATACAAAGACCTAATTGCCAGTTACTGTCTGGTGGTCTGTGTTTAGATATTTATGAACCGTTGGCTGTACAGATATTGGAGAACTCAGCTGTACTTATTTGGTATTTGGTTTTTAAGGCAGACTGGTAAACTATAGTGACTATAGTATAGTCTATAGTTATTATAGTTATATTCTTGTTAATAAATAGCAGGTTTTTGGTTACCAACACCTAAATTAGTTTTTAGTAGCGTAGTTTTGCAAACTTACGTAATTTTTTATTTATTAGTACAGATTTAACTTAGTTCTAAGTTTCAGTTTACATATTTAGTTTTAGCTTAGATTTAATGCCAATGTAAATTGCTTTTATTACGTAAATAAATTGTTATTTATTCAGTACCGATGGTAGATTTTGGAATATTTTAGTAGTTTTTGGGAACCTGTAGCAGTTTTTCGAAACTTATGGTAGTATTTGGCCGCCGCTGGTAGTTTTTAGGAACTTATGGTAGTTTTTTGGCCACCAATGGTAGTTTCTGTAACGCACCTGTTTGCTCCGGTTGGTGGCGTTGTTGGAGCGGCCCTGCCGCAGCACGTCGCGGTGGCGCGCGATCAGCTCGAGCACGGTGCGCTTCTCCAGCTCGGTGAAGTTTTTAGATCGCTCCTTGTGCCCCCGACGAGCGCGTATTGCGTTCACGGCGCTGCGTGTTGTGGACATATCAGTCTGGTGAAGAAGTGAGTTTAACATAAATAAATAAATAAATAAATACCATGGGACATTTGACACCAATCGACCTAGTTCCAAACTAGGCAAAGCCTGTATTATGGGTACTAGGCAACGGCTAAACATACTTATATACATATTAAACATCCAAGACCCGAGAACAAACATTCGTATTCATCATACAAACATCTGCCCCGACCGGGGATCGAACCCGGAACCTCAATCTTCGTAGTCAGGGTTATGAAACTACCATGAGATTTATTCATAGTGAATTAAGCGGATCACTCACATATGTCAGTCGAGTATAGCCCGACATGTAGCAGAGCCGCGGCGCGCAGTTTACGTCTCGCCACCGGCGTAGCGTGTGCTCCCGGAGGAAGGACTACGGATTAGTCGGAAACGTGTCGGGCTATACTCGACTGACGTACGTGAGTGATCCGTTTATTTCACTAACAAATGAGTTCTTGAGAAAATGAGCACCATAGCGAAATAAACGAATCACTGACGTATTTGTCGACCGAATAGCTTATTATAGTCAGATTTTTTTTAACAGCTTTCATCCCAGTACCTACAATTTGTCATTATTGACATATGATGACACTAATTGTACTGGGACGGCGGCTGTCAAATATCGGCTGGTTAGAGACCCTGACTATGAAGCTTGAGGTCCCGGATTCGATCCCCAGATGCAGGTTCGGAGGCAGATGTTTCTGTGATGAATACGAATGTTTGTTCTCGGGTCTTGGATGTTTAATCAGAATCTAATATATAAAGTCGAACAACCAGAACGGGATAAAAGAAACGAGACAGAACGAGATGGCGCTCTACAACACCATTTTGACACGTTTCTCCCAAACAATGCATTATTTCTCCGGATTTTTAAACCGATTCGATTCTTTGATCTTGGTGATTGCGAAAAACTTGAGAAAATATGATATTGGGTGTGTAAGTTTTGTATATTAAGCAAAATAAAATCGCAAGTTCGAATTTCGAGGCAAAAGCGAGCGATCTATTATCTACGCCAGTGTTGCCGTTCAGAAATAAAGAAAGCCATTCATTATACCGCATTGCAGTCTACAGAAATTTAAATTTTTATCTATGTAAATTTTAGTTGATCATAAAGCAAAAAATACGCGTCCAATATTTTTTTTCCGTTAATCTGTCTGACGGACTAATTAGAAATATTACTTTTTTACCCAGAGGACACATTCCTATTGCTATAGAGATTCCTTAAGTAAATATATACTGTACCTGCATAATATAATATTCCACGCGGGCGGAGCCGCGGGCGCTCTCTAGTAAGTATATAAGTATGTTTATCCGTAGTATAGTACCTATAGTACAGGCTTTGCCTAGTTTAGTACTATTCAATTGGTGTCAATATATATATATGTCGGAGAATCGATACACTAGTCGGTGTTGATCATAGTCTAAAGTTATAAATTACCTTCATTTGTTATGATTTTAACGAAACGTCAAGCGGTGAAAGCTGTCAAATAAATACTGCTTGGGAGTGGTCTGTGCTTGGTTCATTTGTGGGTAGTTTGTATAAGGTCGAAATGACATTTAGTAACTTGGAAAAGAAAAGGGCATTCTTGATCGGGGGGTCGGACGGATCACAAGTTGGTAATGTAATCCGTTTGCATCGGCTTGGTGCTTTGAGTTTTAATGAGAATTGTTAGTGATTTAATGAACTAAGTGCCTGTGCCCCAAGTACAGAGTCTTATTTTGAGTCTTAAATGATATCTTGGCAATAGATCACGTGAATGGGCGCAAGCACAGAACTCTCCAACGTTTCCAATATGGTACTTGCATTTCGCGTTAATAGTAACGAGTTAACTGTGATATCAATTGTAACTAATTTAGACCTCGTATGGTGTTATTATTGAAAAGATTATACCTCATTGAGTTTCTTGCCGGTATCTTCTCAATAGAGGTTATTTCCGAACCGTGCGGTAGAGTCATTGATGTAGGCCTTAATCAAATAAAGACTGGCTTAGAAGTGAAACATGATGTGTCTGCAGTTATTTCTACCACCTCAATCGACCTTGAGGATGAGTAAAGCTCATGACCAAGCTCTACTACGTGTAAAACCCATTTCATCCTGACACAGCTAGCTAGCAAACCAAGTCCGCTGGTGTGTGCGATGTCTCGTCCCGGTCCCAGTCTCCGAGTTATATATATATTTTTCTTATTGTCCCATGATATGTCGCGCGGGGAATTAAGATCACTTATGAAAAGTGGAAGGGGGATGCGCAGAAGTCAATTCTTAGGTCTATTTGGTTGCGCAGAGGGGTGAGGGGAGGGTGCGCGCTGGCGCCGACACGTTATTGGTAGATCAAGTCGTTCTTCCCCTCCCTCGCTTCGTTCACGCGTCACGTGTCTCTTGAGTACTGTTACGCGCGGATTGTTTTACTGTATTAGTAGTAAGTAGTAGTGAAAAAATGCCCAAATATAAAGTTTGAACATGGCAAGCCAGAAAAATGGTTTACGACGTGAATTGTTATGTTAAAAAGGAAACTAATTAAATAATGGGTAATTAAAAGCACGTAAAAAATACTACCAAGATTCTGAATATACATACTAGCAAAATAAGTCACAAGCAAAAACGAATGTTATATGTTAGGTGACTAAAGGTACAAAAAAATGCGAAATAAGAAAAATGTATTTCAAAGAAACACACTCGGAACTTAACAATTATGTGCGCAATTGTACAGATGCGCCAAATTGCCCCCACCAGTTTCGCCGAGCGATCTTAATCCATCGCGCGGCCTGTATCTAACATTTACGACAGTAGTTTGCGCTTCGCTGCTGGCGTAGCGTGTGCTCCCAGAGGAAGAACTACGGATTAGTCCTAAACATGTGGGGCTGTTTTCGACCCCCCCTAATGGGTTAGCGACCTTGGCTATGAATCCAGAGGATCTGGGTTTGCCATTTTATATTCCCTATGGACAGCCTTCGGCCGGTACCTGTCGTCAGGGAAATAAAAGGTTAAATAATTTATTGAATCAGGCGTTACTTTGCGGTGGTCCATATTTATGAACTAAAAAACAATTACTTTGCAATTATTTTGCTTTGGAGGTGTTGCATGGAAACATACATTTGCCGCACAGATATAACTATTTGTCATTAGTGGTCGCGGGTGAGCAAAGTAATTGTTTTTTAGTTCATAAATAAAAGGATAGCAATGACTACAGAGGGTCGAGCACGACTTTACGAATCCTGCGTCACGTAAAATCGAATAGTAAACGTCGTCGAGTTTGTATGACGTTTGGAACAGCGCCCGCCCATGAGCGTATTCGGAACAAAAATTTAGTATGAGGTTTCTCGATCTCGATACGATAAGTGTAACGTTACGCAGCATTCGTAAAGTCGTGCTCGACCCTCAGGTAACAGGTCATTTGCACTACACTCGCGCCAAAGTCCGCTAAAACCAAATGTAACAATGACTGACGATAGAACGTTAATCAGTTATAAATGAGTCAATCGGCGATAATGTTAGCGATAAGCCGTGACGGGGTGGATGTAAGAATTCTTTGTTTTTAACTAAATTACGAGGTGGATGTAAGAATTCTTTGTTTTTAACTAAATTACGAGGTGGATGTAAGAATTCTTTGTTTTTAACTAAATTACGCTATCATGGATGTAAGAACTCTTTGTTTTTAACTAAATTACGAGGTGGATGTAAGAATTCTTTGTTTTTAACTAAATTACAAGGTGGATGTAAGAATTCTTTGTTTTTAACTAAATTACGAGGTGGATGTAAGAATTCTTTGTTTTTAACTAAATTACGAGGTGGATGTAAGAATTCTTTGTTTTTAACTAAATTACGAGGTGGATGTAAGAATTCTTTGTTTTTAACTAAATTACGCTATCATGACTGGTTTTTTGTTTCGTCGGTGATGTGACTAAAATAGGGGTAAGTAAGGGAAGCCTTAGGGCAGGGATTTCCAAACGGTGCGCCGCGGCGCCCTGGGGCGCCGCGAAAGTCCCAGAGGTGCCGTCATACATTTCTGTTTTCTCGTCTCCTAGGTACCGTATTGAAGCCATTGTATCTACTGTATACACACACAGCTACAAACTTGGCACAGGGCGTCGGGACGAAATACAAAAATGCAAGGTGCGCCGCAAAGTGGAAAAGTTTGGGGTCTTCTCACAAGGAAAGGTACCTAACTGTCCGGCTCCAATTTAACATATTTTTATATATGTTAGAGAGTAGTCTTAAATAACGGACACGTATTTTTAGGGTTCCGTACCTCAAAAGGAAAAAAACGGAACCCTTGTGGGATCACTTTATTGTCCGTCTGTCTGTCTGTCGACCTCGATACGATAACCGTAACGTTACGCAGAGGGTCGAGCACGACTTTACCAAAGCTGCGTAACGTTACGGTTATCGTATCGAGATCGAGAAACCTCATACTAAATTTTAGTTCCTAATACGCTCACGGGCGGGCGCTGTTCCAAACGTCATACAAACTCGACAACGTTTACTATTCGATTTTACGTGACGCAGCATTCGTAAAGTCGTGCTCGACCCTCAGCATTCGTAAAGTCGTGCTCAACCCTCATAGGCTATTACGATAGTTTAGTTTTCAGATCAAAAGTAACCGTCATAGTACCTTGAAAAATCAACATAATATTAAATTCATGATCATTATCATTACATTATATTTATATCTTATCGATGTGACACCCAACTCACCCAAGTGGAGTGTCCATGTCCACTAGTTAATTTAAGATATACTTATTTAGGTAGGTATACATATACTCACAGGCAAAATTAATAGCCTACCATTTTTTCCTTGATTAATGTAAAAACTGTTATTTAAATAAATCCTACTTTTACAATAAATAAGTAGTAAAAATAGGGTGGGCGATCAATTGTGCTGTGAGTGAATGCAGTTGGAAAAGGTGGGATTTTTCGAAATTCCACCTCTCACGAAAAGGGGAATGGAAGTTTGTATGGGAAAACGTTACTTTCAAAGTAACGATCAAAAAAAAAGAATAGATTTTTCAAAAGTGAATTATCACGCGGGTGGTAGGACCTTGTGCGAGGTCCGTCCGGATCGCTACCACCATCTTACTCGTTAATCCTGCCGCTAAGTAGCAGTGTAATGCTGACAGCCGGTGTAATTACGGGCACAAGAGGCATTTCATCTTAGCCCTCTAGGTTGGCAACGCATCTGCAAACCCTCCGGAGTTGCGGGCGTCTATGGGCAGTGGTGATCACTTACCATCAGGTGACCCACTTGCTCGCTTGCCTTCCTCGTTGTATAAAAAAATATCACGATTTTACCATTTTGAAAATTTTAACCCCAAGGGGGTGAGAGGGAAGGTAGAAGTTTATACAAAAAAAACGTTATTTTAAAAATTACGATCACAAAACTTGGACATTGCAAAGGCAGGGATTTTAAGAAATACCTGCAGGACTGGGAGTTCTGCCACAGAAGCAAGCCGCGGGCGGAAGCTAGTATAGTATAACATACGTACACTTTACTAATAATCAATAAAATCAACTTATTTGTCAGAATACGGTTTTCTATCAATTCAATACTTTGGTATCCCATAAAAATAATGTTTCCGTTGCTACCTAGATTAACTATTAGCTAGTGTTATCTTTGATTAAATTTAACTATATTTGGGACCTTGAGAAACCTGTCCTAGCCTAGCCCATAAGACGCCGGTGACATTACACTTCGCTAAATTAGTAGCTAACATATTTTAGAAAAAAAAAACCACGTGATTTTAACTTTTACAGGATTTTATTCACATCATCACCATTCGAGACCCCATCGGCCATCAGTCCTGCGAGCAATGTGCCCCGCCCACTGCCACTGAAGTTTCGCAATTCTTCGAGCTATGTCGGTAACCTTAGTTCTACTGCGGATATCGTCATTTCTGATTCTATCCCGCAGAGAAACCCCGAGCATAACCCTCTCCATCACCTTCTGAGTGACTTTCAGCTTCCGTGTCCACGGACCGGGAGACGAGTTGTCGGTAGGCCTCCAACAAGATGGAGCGACGACCTGGTAAAGATCGCGGGACCGCGGTGGATGCGGAAAGCACAAGACCGGTCTGAGCGGAGAGACGCGGGGGAGGCCGCCGGCCAGCAGTGGACGGCTTTCGGCTGACATGATGATGAAGTAAAGTAAACTATTCATCTAATTATACGATGACGTTGGCGTGTAGGGCAATGGAATTAGCAAGCATGGGTCATACCCGGGGTGGTCCGATTTTCGGAAGAGCGAGTCTCTGGCTCGCACTTGGCTGGTTTTTTTAAACTCGTCCAACGGTACCCCAGACTAGTCGTAAAGAATGTAAAACCGACTTAGTTTTTTTGCAAACAGTTAGTATGGCGAATGTTAATGTATTTATACGACTCGGGGAACAGGTTCAAACGTCCACTAGAGGCCAGCATGTCTGAATACCTAGTTATAAATATTATGTATGTATGAATGACTTGGGAAAACATTTGTGATAATGATAATACGTGGGACCGCCAGTACTTTTTGATATAAGTGCGGAAAGCACGTCATTTTGAACGGGTCCCAAGGTGTTTAGGCTCGAGCCGCGGGGCCTACAGCCACATCTGGTCAATGAAATCGTGGTCTTTCCGAAAGCGGTGGTAGACTAAAAAAAAACGTGTAAATGAGCATTCAACTGCCTATTTGCTGAATAAAATTTTGAATTTTGAGGCGAGTGTCGACACTCGGGACGAGTGAAACTGGCACTACCACACGACGTTTTTTAATACATTCGCGAAGAAATTACAATGACACCAAAGGCGGTGAGCCCAGCGCGAGCTTCCCTATAAGTACCTACCCACCCAGGCCAACACCTTGGAAAAGTAAATACTAGTGCGAAAAATCCAAATTTCAGAAATTTTTTTTGCAAATGCATCGTTCGTTCTTTCAACAGTTTCTTCCGAAAATCGGACCACCCGGGTGTGACCCATGCTTGCTAATCCCATTGCCCTACACGCCAACGTCATCATATAATAGTTTACTTTACATCATCATCATCATCATGTCAGACGAAAGACGTCCACTGCTGGCCGGCGGCCTCCCCCGCGGCTCTCCACTCAGACCGGTCTTGTGCTTTCCGCATCCACCGTGGTCCCGCAATCCTCACCAGGTCGCTCCATCTTGTTGGAGGCCTACCGACAGCTCGTCACCCGGTCCGCGGACGCCATTCGAGTACCTTCTGACCTCATCGACCATCAGTCCTGTGTGCCATATCGGTAACCTTAGTTCTACTGCGGATATCGTCATTTCTGATTCTATCCCGCAGAGAAATCCCGAGCATAGCCCTCTCCATCGCCCTCTGAGTGACTTTGAGCTTCCTTATGAGGCCCATCGTTGGCGCCCACGTCTCAGATCCGTAAGTCATCACTGGCAACACACACTGGTCACAGACTTGACTTCAAATACTTCAATTACTTTACTTCCACCACCACCATCTTACTCGTTAATCCTGCCGCTAAGCAGCAGTGCTTGCACTGTTGTGTTCCGGTGTGGAGAGTAAGACAGCCGGTGTAATTACGGGCACAAGAGGCATTTCATCTTAGCCCTCTAGGTTGGCAACGCATCTGCAAACCCTCCGGAGTTGCGGGTGTCTATGGGCAGTGGTGATCACTTACCATCAGGTGACCCACTTGCTCGCTTGCCTTCCTCGTTGTATATAAAAAAAAAAAACTTAGTTGTAATTTATTGTGGTGGACGCCTCGGCGGCAGGAGGCTCGGAGGGTAGTTCGCTGTCAGCTGCGCTTAGCAGGCGCGCGAGCAGAGCGTTGGCGCCGAGGTATCAAAACTCGACATATCAAATTCTTAATACGACAACGACCTCTATCACTTGAAAGTCACATAGCATCAACCTAGGCTACATACATATTACACATACATACATAGTAAAGGTATCAGACCATTATGTCATCATTTAAAACGACTTTTCGTATAAACTACAAGTTAATATCAAGGTTTTTAATGCACTAACTTAATTTCGAACCGTCGTAAAACGCTCACTATTCCGGTTGTAAAGTGGACTCTATCACAAAGTGCTATAGTGTGTTATTAGTTGTTCTGAATGTTCGCAAACTAGCGGCTTGTACCCGTTTTAGATTTTGACTAAAAATATCTCAGTTAATGGCATTATTCATTAAATGCCAGGACGATAAAACCAAGAGGACTGCCAATGGCTATACAATGTCGCGTTCCCGTAAAATAATGAGCCTGAGGGTCGAGCACGACTTTACGAATGCTGCGTAACGTTACGGTTATCGTATCGAGATCGAGAAACCTCATACTAAATTTTAGTTCCAAAAAAATTCGAAAATCGAAGTTCATATCGTATCGTCCCGCTCACTCTCATGTTAAATAAAATTAGCTTGAGAGAGACGGCACGATCCGAAGGTCGAATTTTGCACTTCGTAGTCGGGGGGGCAGAGGTCTAAATGTCATACCAAATGAATGGTACAGAGACCCCTCCGTAGTAAAACTAGCTACAGCAGGCTTATTATTTCAAAGGAACGCGGCATCGTATAGACACTGGCAGTCCTCTTGGTTTTATGGTCCTTGTAAGTTTTTTAGCTAAGAGCGTCGAGTAGGCATAGTTAAAGTGAGAAAAGCTTTCCCATGTCAAAATGCTTATGACATTGTGATAAGGTTGATCTTGGCCTGGCCCGCGGGAAACGTTTTTCTACTGTCTGTAACGTGTTTATATTGAAGATTGGCCAAAATTCAAAGTGACATCGTTAGTTAAAAAACCTGATTAAAAATCGTACAACGTTCGTAACTATAAACCGCGTTTAAGTTCTGGTTTAAATTAAAGTTTGCGCTACACTTCGCTTTATTCGTCCAATAACTCCAACATTCTGTCAGAAACGCGTACAGTCAGCGGCCAAAGTAGCTAAGCAACCGAAGCGGTCACAATTATTTTTTTATACGACGAGGAAGGAAACGAGCAAGTGGGTCACCTGATGGTAAGTGACTCTTATGTCTATGACAATAGAGCCGTGCTTAGATCATTGTGACAGTTTCTGTTGCTGAGCTACTTTTGCTGCTGACTGTACCGATTTATATTGTCTACATTGCAATAAAATGCCACAAAATGACGTGTGTGAAGTTCCCAACCCACACTGGGCCCGCGTGTGAACTGTAGCCCAAGCCCTCTTATTCTGAGAGGAGGTCTGTGCCCAGCAGTGGGACGTAAAAAAGGCTGGTGATGAAACAATTTTAATCTAAGGTCTAGGGTTGTAGGGTGAACAACTACAGCATGGATTACTGAAACCCTGGGCAAAGACGAAATTTCGAATCTACCATTAACCAATCGATCCATCCATCGATCCATCGATCCATCCATCAATCCATCCATCGAGCCATCCATCCATCCAACCTTCGTCCATGAGGGCTGCCAATGTTTATACAGTCAGTAGCAGAAGTAGCTAAGCAACACAGTGTTCACAATAATCTAAGCACGACTCTATTGTTATAGACATAAGAGCTTGTGCAGATCATTGTGACCGCTTCAGTTACTTAGCTACTTTTGCCGCTGATTGTACAATGTCGCGATCCGTTAGACCTAAGTCCAGTGACTACAATAATCTGGTAGTGATATTCTGGTAGTTTGGCCAAGCTCGTCTCCGCAGGGGGAACTCTTCAACGGTTAATGGCATCGGCTCGAAATTTTAACGGAAAACCTTTAAATAATTATGGTAAGTACTGCCCTAAATACATCTTCTATGTTTAAAAGGTATATTGATAAGTGTAAATTTAAGCACTACTTCAATCCATTCATTTTCACAATTTAAGAAATGTCGGATCACAGTATCTGTCTTTGGGTTTCCTCGGTGTCATGTTATGGAGACATAAAAATTCAAAACCTTGAAATTGTTCAGCATTTACTTAATTCACATGTACCTATTTAGACCAAAAATGCAAATAAAGAGAACAAAAAAATTGCCATCCAAATCGCAGTTTTAGATAAGAAAGAAAGTTGTTATCACTATCATACAAACCTACTTGTATGATAAAAATTACTTAAATTATAGAAATATCTTAATTTAACAATTAAATTGAAACTTTGATGCACTTAAATTTTATCTTAGTAAAGTTAGTTTTCAAATTTCACACCGATTTAATTATCAAATGGAAAGGCAGTATTGAATTGTAGCACAGGGGTTTAGGTTAATTTTGTACATATTTTTAGTTATAATATATTTGAGTACATAAGTTTCTTGAAGTTAATTACTTCCTATTAAATACTTTTTTTTTTTCAAAACAAAGCATAACTAGAAAATGACAAAAACATTTCTTTGTTTAAGTAAATATAGGACTTTAGAGCACCCACTTCATTACTATTTTAACTTAACTGCTTAAAAACAAAAACAATTTAAGATTAAGAAAATGGATTTAATGGTATAGGTAGGTAGAGCAGGTTTTAGAAGCCAAAACATTGTACTAAAAATAAGTTATCTTATCATAGACCAACCTTTATAACTTTTAAAAATGTATCCAAAAAAGCGCGGTATTTTCACTAAACAGCCAGCCACTTGACTAACGAAAACTCGCTTAATAAAATATCTGATTAATTTTTTAAAGATAAAACGAATGCTAGTTAACGTATTATCGAGTAGTTTAGAGCCAATCAACGGTTTAAATATGATTTTACATGAATAGATAACGATACAAATTATACTTGATAAGGTAACGATTAGAGTTTAATAATAAACGCAGAAAAACATAGCTCTGGCTATCGATATAATGTATGCGACGCCGGACCGAATCGTAATAAAATTATACACGGGCATAGCGTCAAATTACGCATCTCTCGCTTTTAGTTAAAAGGTTAACAGCCAATTGACTACAGTTTTTTTAATCAGTTAAAAATAAGGACATTACATTGGTTTTGCGGCTGTTAAAGACTCACTTGAGCTAGCGGGTTGCATTCCACCGTTCTCGAATTGCGTGGGCCCTTATTTTCATCTTGTTCACGTAATACCACTTTGCGAATAAATAAATATTTTGTATCAAAATGCAAGGAGGTAAAAAATATAAGATGACCACTATTACAACTGTCAAAACTGAACTTCACTCGGGCACTTGTGCCAAGTGCCATAGACAAATCTGAGAAAATAATAAGGTTACCTTTTATAAATAGAATTTGGTGATGCTACTCGCCAACAGATGACGCTAGTAGTCTCCAAATTTGACGATTCTTTTGAAAGAGTCAGAATTTTACTGTTATTATTCTGGTTGCAAATTATATCAGGAATTTCTGGCAAATGCGTTTTAAGCATACTTGCATGTTTACCAAAACACTAGCAAACATTGAAGCAATAAATTGTCACGTGAGTGTTATTCTATTTTGTCGCTAAGTAAGTACCCACTCTACCACCAAATTATGAAATAAGTCAGAATCTTAGACTTCCTTTGTGGTTTATCAGTTTCCCGTAATTTTACAGTTCTTTGAATTTGTTTCTTTTTCATTGTCCAACAATGGAAGACATTATAGCTACCTAGGCATTGATATAAAAACATCAGGGAGACGATTTTTGAATCTCACCCGGAGCCAAAATTTATTGACTTCTAAAAAGTTCATATTTTTAAATCTCACCTCTCATGCCCATGATATCAAATACGAATGCCCTCATCCACTCGCAAACGAGATCACTGAGCGACTTCTTGACCACTGGCAGTGACAGCTAACCTCAATCTACTATGTTGACTCGCTTGTCTACGATAGAAACGCAAATTAGCTGCACGTTAATTAGTAGACGGGTATGACATTCAAAAATAAGGCTTTTGGCAAATGATGATATCAATGTCATGGGTGAGAATTTAGTCACCAAGTGAGATTCAAAAATCGATCCCCAGGACATGCACTTTGGAACATTTTGAACACGGAACTATTTTGAGCGATTTTCAAAAACAGATTAAGATACCCTTTCGTCATTATTATCACCAGTCTTGTTTACGTCCCACTGCTGGGCACAGGCCTTCTCTCGCAATGAGAGGGCTTGGGCTATAGTTCCCATGCGGGCCCAGAGCGGATTGGACGCAGGAGAGTGGTCTCCTAAAAAAAGCTCATGATAAATTACAAACGTAATTTCGCATATAAATTTTGAAAAACTCTTGAGGTGCGAGACTTGGCTCGAACCCACGACCCTCTGCCCGAGAGGCTCTAAACCACTAGGCTATCAAGGTTTTCCTCCTAAGAAGTCCTCTACAGATTCTAAATCAATGATAGACCCATATTAATTTTCGGTTATTTATTCATAATAGCATTATCTGTACCTATAAACATATAAACGTATCTCTCTCTATAAAACAGTACGGTGACTGACTGACAGCAGACAACCCACAATCTACACCTCTAGACCTAGAGACTTGACATTTGGCAAACATATACCTTGAGTATCCTAGAGGTGCACTAAGAAGGGATTTTTCGAAATTCCCACGGGATAGGGAACTCGCCCATTTTGAAATATTTCACGGGGGCAAAGCCGCGGGGCATAAGCTAGTGTTACTTATTTTCCTACTCGGATATTAAATAATTGAATAGAAATAGTTGTGGCTGTATACAGGATTCCATTGCCAAACTGGTCTTGTTCTATGCTAAACGGTTAACGATACCATCATTATTGTCTATGGCTCGCAGCGTTCCAATTTCAAAATGCAGATTGGTTACCGAAAGCTGTGGAGAGGCGGTTTGTCTTTGGGATTTTATTATTTTATTTCAATGTTGGTCGAATGTGGAATAGTGACGCTAGCAAATTCACTTGGCCTTATTGGGCAGATATTTGTGTTGCGTCTCTTTCTTTTTTCATCAGAGTGACGGAGATGTAATGACGAACATTTAACAAAGATGTTGTTGCTCTACTTATGCAAAAATGTTACGGTTACAGAGTAAAGAGTAATAAATAAACTTACAGATTATTTTTTATACAGAAAATAAGGCAAGCGAGCAAGTGGGGCACATGATGTTAAGTTATTACCATTGCCTATAGCCATGCATAACACCAGCGCTGTGTTTTATAAAGCTACAAGTTACAATTTACAAGCGGAAGTCTCTTTCTAATAAAAGGTGATACAATGATACTTCCGCTTGTAAATTGTAACTTGTAGCTTTGTAATATATAATATATAGAAGGCTGAGATAAAATGCATCTTGTGCCTATTATTTCCCCAGCTAACATACTCTCCATACCGGAACACAACAGTGCTAAATATAATAATAAGCCACTGTAAGGCTCTACCACTATTAAATCGTCAAGTTAAACCAGTAAATTCATACAAAAATTGACCATAAATAAATAAAAAATAATATAAAGCGTCGACTCCACGCCACTCTCGTCCCAAACAGTCAATAGGGTGTGAGGCGGCTCGGAGTCTAAACAACAAATTGCTCCAATGACTGGCTGGAACCAAATAATGATATTTACATAATGTTTTGTCACTTTCCACTTCATTGTGTACTAGAGTATAGCGTGGCGTTGTCTGAAAATTTAAAAATATTACTTTGTTATTCGTAATTGAAAAAAATGTTATAAACACCTACTTTCAACGTCGATTACGGCCCTGGCTGTCAAGAAATGCAGAATGCATCTTACGTCAAATTTCTATTAAAGCAATTCAAATTTTTGGCAAAGGCCCTAGAGTTGAAAATCCTGTAAAATGTTAATGCATGCAATTTTTTATCTACGAAGCATGTTTATCTTTTATGACGGACGATAATGAGTTAATGAGGCAACAAAACCTCACAATAGGATGAATTGGACGCATCCAATAACGAACGACTTACATTTACAAGTATTTTGGAAGAAGAATGGTTGGGAGACCTTTGCCTAGCATTGGCATTGGTGCACTTAAGGTACCTAAAAAGAAAGAATTCTTCAAAATAAAACAGTTTTTGGTTTAAGGACTACGTGATGGCAAGCAATCACCGCCGTCCATGAACACTTTTGCGGGTGGTAGGACCTAGAGCGAGGTCCGTCCGGATCGTTACCACCATCTTACTCGCTAATCCTGCCGCTAAGCAGCAGTTGTGCTGTTGTGTTCCGATGTGGAGAGTAAGACTGCCGGTGTAATTACGGGCACAAGAGGCATTTCGTCTTAGCTCACACGTAATTTTTTCGAGTCTACCAGCGCTTTCGGAAAGACCATGATTGCCAAGAAGAATGCGCCGCAAGAAACTTGGCACAAAGTAATTTTTTTCTAAAAACAAGTTACATTAGATCTTACAATACGTAACCACAGATAAATTACACAAAGAAAGCTCACGCTATCATTAAAAAAATACCGTATTTTAGAACAAAGTGTAAAAAAAAAATTAATAATAAATGTCTTTATTTAGGCATTAAGTGAACCCATACAATTAATACATGACAATAACAAATTCAATTAAATTAAATTAAGAATTAGAAATTAAATTAAATTCAGTTAAGTTAACCCAAATAATCGGGCATATACGCGTAATTATTAGAACAGCAAAACCAGAACACTTTATTTTATTGGCACGTTTTAATTGAGTAGGAGATGTATAGGGTCTCCTGTGCCCTAAGCACGACTTGTCGAATCCTGCGTCACGTAAAATCGAATAGTAAACTATAACGAGTTTGTATGACGTTTGGAGCCGCGCCCGCCCGTGAGCGTATTTGGAACTAAAATTTAGTATGTGATTTCTCGATCTCGATACGATAACCGTAACGTAACGCAGGATTCGACAAGTCGTGCTTAGGGCACAGGTCAAATATCTTTAGAATTGCTCGCTTAATAAAGTATTTTACTTTTAAATAAAATATAATTTCCCTAGTAACTTTGCAACAGACAGACAATCCAATCACAGCCCAGCCTAACTTTTTAACACTATTAAAACACTCATTGTTTTTTACAACAGATAATATCGTGGTCGTATCTGTGGCGTTTGTTTGGAAATTTGGCGCGATTGTCTCTGGCCTATTGTTTTTTTTGCAAGTCACGCGGGCTTAGGCTGTAGTTCCATTCAGCCTCTGCCGGCAGGTGGCCAGATCGCATCCGGTGTGATGCAAATTTAGAGTAGTGTAAAAAAGTTTAATAATTGATTTTGTTTTGGGCTGCTTATATTCCGAACATTCCATAGTTGTATCACTTTTTATTTATTTTTTTATACAACGAGGAAGGAAAACGAGCAACTGGGTCTCCTGATGGTAAGTGATCACCACTGCCCATAGACACCCGAAACCCCGGAGGGTTTGCAGATGCGTTGCCAGCCCAGAGAGCTAAGATGAAATGCCTCTTGTGCCTGTAATTACACCGGCTGTCTTACTCTTCGCACCGGAACACAACAGTGCAAGCACTGCTGCTTAGCGGCAGGATTAGCGAGTAGACGAAGGTAGCGATCCGGACGGACCTCGCACAAGGTCCTACCACCCGCAAAACTTATCAATCACTTATCACAATGTTCACATTTGCTCGAATAGACGTTCTCTATGAAACCGTGAACTATTCAGAATTGTTATAAGTAAAACCAACTTAACCTAACTCAACTCCCGACCTGTGTCGATATAGTAGCACCTTGACATCTCCAGGGAACCACAAAAACCTGGTGCAGCGGCAGAAACGGCCGAAAATAGAAAAATTTCTAAGTATCAATCGGTCCGAACTCCAATTTTGTTGCTGTCGGGTTTGAACCTTGGGTCCATGGGGTCCCGGCGCTTACAAGCTTATTGCAGAGTTGCAAAAGCGCTCGGTCGATGCAACTTGTGACCAAAGGGCTGGCAGTTTTCTCTCTCAAAGAATCAGCATCGCTATTCAGCGAGGCAACGCTGCCAGCCTTTTGGGCACCATGCCACGGGGGCCTTATTTAGATTTGATTTAGTTTTAACTTTTAGTTTATTCAGTTTTAGCTTAGATGTTTATTTAGTTTTAGCTTAGATTTAATGTCATTTTAAATTGCTTTTATTATGTAAATAAATAATTTATAGACTCTGTCAAAATCAAAAAAATCTAAATCATTTATTTATCAATTACAGAACAAATGAATATTGGTTAGTAGGTATTTTACTTAACTATGTTACAGATTTATTATAGCTAGGTATTAAACTAATGGCTCAACATTATTAGCTAGGCCTACTACAACTTTACTTGTGCTAATTACATTAGAATGCCTGAACTAGGATACAAAAGTAGCCTGTATCTATACTTATGGCATTTAAAAATTACTTTCGGGCAAATGAGCTTCATGGCATATGATATGGGTTATGGCAATTGAAATTCGGGCAAACGAGGTGCTTCGAGTATACATTTTATGGCCCTTACGAGTTCTTCTAACCTCCAATTCGTGGTAAGTCACCACTGATAATGACACCAGTTTGAGGCGGAACACGTGCGCTGCCTTATTTCTAATGAATCGATCGTAAATCATCGGTGCGCTGTGATCATCATTGATCATTGATCGGTGACGTCACTTGGTCAGTGCCGGTGGGTACAGTTGTCAACGGACTGGTCTGATAGAACAGGAAAATTGATCATATATACCTATAAAACAGTACCGTGACTGACTGACTGACTGACTGACAGACAACGCACAGCCTAAACCACTGGACCTAGAGGCTTAAAATTTGGCAAACATATACCTTGAGTACCCTAGAGGTGCACTAAGAAGGGATCTTTCGAAATTGTCACGGGATAGGGAACTAGCCCATTTTGAAATATTTCACGGGGGCAAAGCCGCGGGGCATAAGCTAGTCATACATACATACAGTCAAGGAATTTAATTCCCTACCCATTTCGTTGAAAGGTTGTTAGACATTCGCAATGCATTAAGGTCGAAAATGTCAACGTAAACGCGACATGTCAAACCAATGTCGTGTTCTATCTATAGCTCTTATGGTGACAGTTTGCTATACGATATTAAACCTTAGGTGGTCACAGTCATACATACAGTCACTTCTGTTTCCCGAAGAGGTAGGACCTCCACTTGCTACGATCCTGACATGCAACCTTTGCTTCCCTTAACTAAAATGTGATCATCATGTCAGCTGGAAATGAGAAAATATGGGAAAGTTGCCAAGGAAATACTACAAACGAGAATTAGAATTTCCCGTACAAACTGTTAAGTTCGCTGGGCCAGCTAGTAATAAAAAAGCGGACAAGTGCGAGTCGGACTCGCGCACGAGGGTTCCGTAGAAAGATTTTAACGCTTTTCCCCAGTGTTTTAAGAAGTCCAGTGTTAGCAGAGCCCTGCTCTTAAACAAAATGTACGCGGTGCGGGGTCAACTTATATTGGACTGCGAAATCTACAGACAGACATAGAAATTTAAGATTTTGAGACTTTTTTGAGTGGTTGTGCTATAAGAGCTACCATCGTACCAAATTTATAAAATAGTTATTTGTTATACGAGGGTGCAAAGTTGTATTTTACCCGCGAGTGTTTCAACACACGAGAAGTAAAATACATTTGCACCCGTGTATAACACAAAGCTTTTCACCTCACTGTAGCGAGGAAAGCGCAACATGCAAAAAAACAGCTCATAAAATAAATCTTCGTCACTGGAATCACTATTTTTTTTTACGATATTATAACAGAAAACTCTGAAAGTTGTCGTACGTGACGTACGTGAGTCGGAGTCGGTGAGAATTTTTTTGTTAGCAATGTTGAAATTTCTGACAATGCGTTTTGAAATTGCAATGACTCAACTTGTGCGTTCAGAATTATATTCAACATAATTATAAAAAACAAATGTTTCAAAGAATTTCAAGGACCATTAAATAAAGCTAAATCTGGTATTTTTTAAACCATTTATCATTTATTTAATGATAATTAAATTCGAACGATGGCCGTGATAGCCTAGTGGTTTGATCTATCGCCTCTCAAGCAGAGGGTCGTGGGTTCAAACCCCGGCTCGCACCTTTGAGTTTTTCGGAATTTATGTGCGAAATTACATTTGTAATTTATCATGAGCTTTTCGGTGAAGGAAATCATCGTGAGGAAACCTGCACACTCCTGCGAAGCAATTCAATGGTGTGTGTGAAGTTCCCTATCCGCACTGGGCCCGCGTGGGAACTATAGCCCAAACCCTCTCATTCTGAGAGGAGGCCTGTGCCCAGCAGAGGGACGTAAATAGGCTGATAATGATGATGATGAAATTCGAACGAACCATTATTAAACGTTTTACGTTTTGTTATATGTCAAAAGCTACTTGAACACGCTCCACTCCAAGGTCAAATTACTTTCCCCACTAGTGCATAAAATGCGTTTTTACCCGCTTGTATTAAAGGATAAAAGACGGCTTTCCGAGGTAGTGAGGGGAAAAATAATTTGTAGTGGGACAATTGCCACCAATTGACCTAACACACACGTGCGGTGTAATTTTCACTCGTCCCGAGGCTCGACCCTCGCGCGGCTCGGGCCTAAGCACCTCGAGACTTGAATGTGCAAAATGACATACTTTTCGCACTTGTACTTATCAAAAAGTTAATGCAACTGTTATATTATATTAATGAGGGTTCTTAAAACACGAGTTCGCCTCGTTGCGTAATAAAATCACATTCCTGTCTTAAAGCTTGTTTAATTACGTAGAGTTGCATTACACTACTTTATCTGCGCACGTTATATCAAGTACCTACTCTAAGATGGGTTCAGAAGCCGAAGGTATACAAACCTGTCACGAACTTGACTGTTTATTAGGCTACCGTACCTCAAAAGGAAAAAACGGAACCCTTGTAGGATCACTTTGTTGTCCGTCTGTCTCTCTGTTTGTCTGTCAAGACCCTTTTTCTGTGGAACGCGTGGAGGTAGCTTGCTGAAATTAATATCAAATACTGCGGTCTCCTGAAGCTGTGAAAAAATTAACCTTCTAAGTCAACGCAATCAAAAGATACAGTAGGTAATTAAAAAGGCCATTTCCATACAAATTGCCGATTTAAAAAAACCTAAAGGGTACTTCCAGATGTCCTAGAAACTTGAAATTTGATATGGAGGTAGCTCTTATAGCACCACCACTTCGAAAAGTCTCAAACTCTCAAAATTTTGTGTCTGTCTGTTTATTTCGCAGACCAATATAAGTTGACCCCACACTGCGTACATTTTGCTTAAGAGCAGGGCTCTGCTAACACTGGACTTCTTAAAAGAACACTGGGGAAAAGCGTTAAGATCTTTCTACATAGCCCTCGTACGCGAGTCCGACTCGCAGTTGGCCGGTTTTTTAAATAATATTCTAACATACTGAGTTAACGTTTCGTGTTGACTATTTGTTTTACTGAGGCAATAGGCTATTGGTTTTTGAAGATGAAAACTGATTAAGTAGCAGTTTTAAATAACTCGCGGTTAATTGCATTAGACATCTTATTCAGTCTCGTTTCGTCAGTTTGTCCGTGTGTACTATTATGTATGAAACGAGGTCCATGCAGCCAATTTATTCTTATAACTTTACTTTTCTCTTGTATAACTATCTTTTGTCTACTATAGTTTATATTGTTTATTTGTTAAATTACTTACCTCTTCCCTTTTCACCGTCAAGTGTACACTGTTTTTGTCTTCGTTTTAAGGTTTAGTTTTAAATCGGGGTCCCTCTGAAAACCAGCGCCGTGGCCCCAGCCGCGGCACAATGCTGAGAGGGATCCTGTTCAACGTCTTTGTTTACTTTTTAATTGTTTTTTATTATACTTCTTGTGTACGTTGAATAAATATTTTTCTATTTCTATTTCTATTTCGATTCTGTGCCGTGATCATGATTGAAGTAACTGCGTCGAAATATCGGGAGCTCATCAAACTTATAAGGTAATCGCGGTCAATATCCCGCTTTCATTATGTCTAATGAAAACTGACTGTCGTAATGCTTAGAGGACTTCCGTTATGTGAGTAGATGAAGTACGCACTATTTCTTCATTTGACAACTATATCGCCCTGCACCCATGTAACATTCCTGCTTAACGATTCCCATCACAGCGACATCGGAAGCAATGATGTTTTACGATCCTCACTTCCAACACCTGTTGTCTTTACTTTATGGGTTTTGATGAATCATCGGAGAAAATAAACAAGTATGGATGGGGTACCATCAAAACTGATGATAACACTACGCGAGTTCCTTTGAACTGCTTCAGTCAGTCGTCGCTTGCGATGGGGGGGCGAATATTCGCGAATACGGCACTTCTAGCGATGCCGCAGACTGTTCGCTCCACTGTCGGTAAACTCACGCACATCAACGCGTTTTATAACGACTAGCTTATGCCTCGCGGCTTTGCCTCCGTGAAATATTTCAAAATGGGTTAGTTCCCTATCCCGTGGGAATTTCGAAAAATCCCTTCTTAGTTCACACCTAGGATACTCAAGGTATGTGTTTGCCAAATTTCAAGTCTCCAGGTCGGTCACGGTACTGTTTTATAGGTACTTATAGATAGATTATAAACTATTCCGACATTTCTCTGTTTGCAATGCGGCCAAGCATATTCGCCGTAGGTCAAAGACGAAGTTTCTTCGCAATAATTCTATCGCGATGTGTGTGGCCGTAGCATACTGTATGAAAATCGCGAAAGTTTATTAAATCAATACATTAGATGTTCTATGGTTTACAGAGACCATTTCTTTTACTTTGACATTATATCCAAGCTAAAACTTGAAACTAAATTAAATCGAAATAAGGCCCTCGTTTCATGGTGCCCAAAAGGCTGGCAGCGTTTCCTCGCTGATTAGCGATGCTGATTCTTTGAGAGAGAAAACTGCCAGCCCTTTGGTCACAAGTTGCATCGACCAAGCGCTTTTGCAACTTTGAAATAAGCTTGTAAGCGCCGGGATCCCATGGACCCGAGATTTCAAATCCGACAGCAACAAAGTTGTGGTTCCGACCGAGAGTCTTGTATTTATACCTGATTTAGACATTTCTCTATTTTCAGCCGTTTCTGCCGCCTCACCAGCTTTTAACATTCCGAAACGTCCCTACATTCAAAATTCACATTAGCACCTCGTAATAATAACAAAATCGATATCCTGCACCGTTAAATAATTCCCAGAAGTCGATAACTAATATTGCGTGTTTAAATCCGCCATTTGTATTCATTGGCGACGCGGCTCCAATCAGCTAATACGAGATGGTCAAAGAGTGATTAATGTAGAGCCGAAAGACGTCCACTGCTCCCCCGCGGCTCTCCACTCAGACCGGTCTTGTGCTTTCCGCATCCACCGCGGTCCCGCGATCTTCACCAGGTCGCGCATACATGTATCGTTTGACAGAAATAGATTTAACTGAATGCAGATTCAGAAAAACCGATTACGAATTTATGATCACCTAGCTTATGCCCCGCGGCTTTGCCCCCGTGAAATATTTCAAAATGGGTTCTAGTTACCTATCTCGTGGGAATTTCAAAAAATCGCTTCTTATTAGTGCACCTCTATGACATTCAAGGTACATGTGTACCAAATTTCAAGTCTCTAGCTTTAGTGGTTTAGGCTGTGCGTTGATAGATCAGTCAGTCAGTTACATTTTGGTTTTATATGTATAAAGATTGAAGAAGATAGTTAAGTGGTTTACTCACCTATTGATATTCAAGTAGTGTTTATTTTGTGATTTCTGTCGTTTCGAGTTTTAAACCCCCGACGTAAAAAGAGGGGTGTTATAAGTTTGACATGTGTATGGGTGTGTCTGTGTGTGTGTGGCATCTTGGCTGTTAACGGATGAACGGACAAGGACGCCCTTTCGTGGCGGAAAATATCGATGGTTTTTCAACTTTTCTAAATTAATTAGGTTATTGTTTTCATACAACTTCTGTTTGTGATGTCAGTTGCGTGGTACGGTTTTTGGTTTGGTGTTTTTTTTTCTCTCGTTTCCTTTTTAAAGTGCATTATCTATCTAATTTGCATATTACTTACATTCAATTAGTTCCTTCAGTCCTTCAGTCAATACATATTCTCGTAGATTATACGCCTAAAGCGGCATCAATGGCATACGATGAATCGCTTGTTGAATTTACATAATGACTTCCAGAAAATCTCAATAAAACTGTTAAAAAAAAACGTTACTACCTCTCTGATATACCATCGCCTCATAGGCAAAAACCAACCGCCAACTCTGTTGCCTCTACAAACTTCTTACTCTAACTAATAGCATGTCACATTTTTGCATACAATCGCGCGCATTACGGACATAATCGTCTGTTAATTCGTCGGCCATTTTGAATTTTTGGCTCGAACGCCATCTAAGGAGCATTGTTTGGACTAATTAAGAACAATTGTTTTTGATGATTAATTCAATGATGATTGACGATTAGTCACCGAATTGGTGGTGGTTATGACGGTGTGTCGTTCACTTTAGAGGTCCAACAATGCTTGCCAGAGTATTTTGCAAATAGAAAATAGCTAAAACTGTATAATATTAAAACAAAACTATAACGTGTCTATGTAAATACAGACATTATGTTGTGACGGAAATCTGGCATAGGAAGTGGCGCTGGATAGGGCATACGTTGAGGAGAACTGACAACCATATACCCAAACAGGCTTTGCAGTGGCGCCAGCCTGGAGTGAGAAGACGAGGTCGGCCCAAGACAACATGGCAGCGTTCGGTAGAAAAGGAGATCCAATTCCTGGGCATGAGCTGGCAAGAGGTCGTAGCACAGGATCGTTCCAAATGGAGTAAAATGCTGAGAGGCCCATGTTCCTGATTAGGGATAACAGGACGTGATGATGATGTAAATACATTGACTTACTAACACCATGGACATAATAACAGTTTTAAATGATTCGCGGTTAATTGCATTAGATATTTCATGATGCATGTAACTGCATCGAGATATCGGGAGCTCATCAAACCTATAAGGTAATCGCGGTCAATATCCCGTTTTCATTATGACCATGGACATAATTCACGACAAATGTGTCTCAGTACAACACGGCATTTGTCGATGACAGCCATACGTCATAGCGCTGTCGTTCGACCAAACTAAGACTGACTGACGCTCGATTAGTGGTCTTTTGGTTTGGACGTTTTCAAGCGCTAACCCGAATTCCATGGTGTTGATAAGTGAATGTCTAGATACTTAGCACAGTTTTTTAGAAATCATCAAAAAGACGTTAGTTAGTTAATATGACGACCGAATAGCCTAGTGGTTAGAGACCCTGACTATGAAGCTAGAGGTCCCGGGTTCGATTCCCGGTCGGGGCAGATGTTTGTATGATGAATACGAATGTTTGTTCTCGGGTCTTGGATGTTTAATATGTATATAAGTATGTATGTATTTATCTATATAAGTATGTTTATCCGTTGTCTAGTACCCATAGTACAGGCTTTGCCTAGTTTGGGACTAGGTCAATTGGTGTCAATTTGTCCCACGATATTTATTTATTTAAAAAAAAGTTCCACTATAGGACAACAGATGGCGCTGTTTTAAATGTTTAAAAGACCACAGATTAAATATGTTCCAAAGTAAAACGAATGCGTAGTCCATACCAACTGACACATCCGTTCATTCCCAAAACCATGCGATGCACAAGTTTTTTTTTAATCGTAGACCACTTTTTTAATTTCCAAACCGGGTGCCTTCCATAGACAATAGAGCGACCATAGATAATTAGCATAATAAAGAGATTTGCTCGCGGAGAGGCGGCCGGACGCTGCCGGATTTGGTAGCGTCGGCAGAAGACGGACATGTCACTTAAAAAAAAGTTTAGACAATGATGATGATGCTTTTAACATGAAGTTACCGTATTGAAATAAAAGCGGATCACTCAGAGCGTACGTTCTCGCAGAGGAAGGACTACGAATTGGTCCGGAACATGTCGGGCTAAACTCGACTTACATACGTGAGTGATCCGTTTTGATTTCGCAATTTGATCTATGATGATGCCGATCATGGCGCCTCTTAGTGCCTAGTGTAATAGACGACCAAAAAATACGTCTCGACCGCGTTCGCGTCAAAGTGTCAAATAGAAAGAATTGTTTGTTGTCGATACGTGCCACTAGGGGTACTACTGTAAACGCGAACGCGATCGAGACGTTTTTTTTTGCCGTTGATTCTAATTTGCACTAGACTTGACTAGACGCTCTGAACTTACATTATAATAAACTAGCAGCCCGTCCCGGCTTCGCACGGGGTAGACAATTATAAAATGAAAAAAGTTGTTGTAGTGACATAACTACAATAGTTGGACATATGCTATCGCGGAGTTTTTTGTAGACATTATGATGTTCTTCAATATTGTTGTACATTATTTTGTTCTATCGCTAATAGTTTCGGCAGCGCATTCGACGAAAGACATTTTAAGACTCATTTTTCTACACCTTCGGTTACATTGTTCAAATATTACCAAGGATCCCTAATTTTTTTCAAAATGAAATGTAGCCTATGTCAAATTGGAAGAATGTAGCATTCTATTGGTGAAAGATTTTTTTAAATCGGCCCAGTACTTTTTGAGCCTATTCATTACAAACATACAAACATACAAAAATAGGTACAAATCTTTCCTCTTTATAATATTAGTGTAGATAAATAAATAAATATAAAATAAAATAAAATAAAATTCTTTATTGGCAGACAACTTGAGTCCATACGTGTTAGCAATACAATAATAAAGCCTTAAACTTCTATGTTAGGTATCACAAGATTAATGGACGGCCCCTCACGATGTTTGCCGACACAACCCGAAGTAATTTAATTTTTTTTAATTTTAACACGCGACCTCCACGCGCTCCAGAGAAAAAGGGTCTTGACAGACAGACAGACGGACAACAAAGTGATCGTATAAAGGTTCCGTTTTTTCCTTTTGAGGTACGGAACCCTAAAAAGGAGGAGGTTCTACGTTCCTTTGTACGTATGTTTTTTTTTATGCTCACATTCCATTCTTGTTTTGCTGCCAGTACAGGCGTGCAGGCACGCAACGCCTTACCAAAATAATCTATTAGTCGGTTATCCAATACTAACGACTTATCAATACATTCGTGGCGTTGAGTATGAGCACAGAACTATCGAGATGTACATAATGATTAAAAAAAAAACATACAGTGGAACGTAGAACCTCCTTCTTTTTTTGAAGTCGGTTAAAAACGGGATATTGACCGCGATTACCTTATTACGAAAAACTTTTCGTCAGTTTGCCCGTGATCATGTTGCATGCAATTGCATCGAAATATCGGGTCGGGAGCTCATCAAACCTATAAGAAGGTAATCGCGGTCAACATCCCGTTTTCATTATGTCTAATGCAATTAACCGCGAATCATTTAAAACTGTTATATCGAGATGGAAGGAAAGAGTGTACTTATAATCGGATAAGCCGAAAAGAAGGGTTGAAAATCTCATACAGCCTAGAGCAGGAAAGGAATCGACATGTTACCGCGCGATTTCCCCTCTGCCAAAACTCTAACATTAAGTCTGACCAAAATGATCAGGCTCTGTTGTTTGTGTGCGTGCTTTTGACAACTGTGTGACAGTTTTGTTTTAGTGTGAATTTGTAGGAACGTAACGAATTTTGACGTGAGCGCAGACGTGTGCTGTAAAAAGTGGCAGAAAAATTGTAGTGCAGCCGCCTGTCTGCTTTATGTCGTACAGTGTTCAAGTTCCCGACCAGCTTACCAAAACCATTTTTTTATCCCTTCAAGGATAGGCAAAGGAGAACAGGTCCATACAGCCATGTCCGTTGCCGCCAAAACCATACGTTTAAATTTATTTTTTAATTGCGGGCGGATCAAGGCGCTGCGCATTATGCCCGCTGCGTCCAGCGGCGCATCAAGAGGGCTGTGAGGCGCATTCGTAATGCATATGGCTGCGTTTAATTGATTTTGTGTTAGATTAGAATATTGAGTTTTACTGTTATAGCTTCTGTTTGATTGTGCCGTGGTTTAGTATTTATTTGTGCCAACATTGGGGCCAGCAGCGTAATCGTGCAACGTTGTCACTCGTCATCGGATTGAAATGTATATTTTTGTACGACTGTGACAGCTAGCTGTTTCCGATGCCAATAAGGGCTAGTGTCGAGTGAGGTGTATCTGTCAATTCGATGGTCCCCGCGAATAAACGTGTATTACCAAAACACCAACTTTACAGGAAAAATTAAATACGAAAAAAGTTGAATCGTTCTTCATCTGATAGATTAAATTTAAAACACTGTAAACAGAAAACAATGGATATTAATAAACAAATGTATTTATGCCCTTAATGAAAAATACGTAATGTGGGTTTTCGAGAAAATGTGAGAAAATCGTATTATTTTTTTATTCTTGTCAAATTTTATCTGTAAACTTAATATCAAAGAACTTTACACTGTTATTCGTGTTATAACGATAAGCGCTCGACTAGGTATTAGATCAATACACTAATGTTAAACTTCATAAAGGGAACAATAATAGGCTATTACACGAGCAATTCGATTTGCTTGCATATTGTATGAGACAATACGAAAACTTACGTTAGAACAAATAACACGAATAAATGTGCAAAGTAGTTTGCACAAGCCGCAGGATGCTCCGTATGATGACACGCGTTCTTATTGTTCAAAATAGACGAGGTAATGTGTGTACCGGTGGTTTAGTATTTTTTTCCTGCGTATTCCGCATTTGTATTTTCCGTAGAACAAACATTGAATTTACTTAAAATAGGTTATTTATCATTATTTTTGCAAGGAAAAAAATTGGGACGTGCTTTATAGATAAAAGAACGACATTATGCAATAAACAAAAAAATGTGTAATAGCTCTTACACGGTTATTTGCGGGAACCGCCGAATTGGCTTAGTAAAGTTTTTTGAAGAGGTGCATTTTTTTTACTATCGTCGAGGAACTGCAGCTCTTTTATTTTTATTTCCTATCATTAATTAGAAATATTTTTATAAATGATCCAGATGACATTTGTGAGATTTAACGGCTAACTACTTACGTGCTAACTAAGTACCAATTGCTAGAATAGCGTAATAGGATTAGCGCGTTACCACGGTTTGGGTTCGCACCCCAATTCGAGAAATATTTTTTCTGTTTTTTCTGTATATTTACGAATCAGTTTGAAATTTGTGAAAAATAATGACTTCCTGTCAAAAACTGGTAAGTTAGTAATCAACCGCTTGAATTTTTATAGTTATTGTTTGTCGTCTATATAATTTTATGGGTTTTCTTAATGACATAATTGATTACGACATTACGAGCCTTGCATTCACCGCCCAAACAGAATCCTAAGCGCACTGACTGACCGGTGGGATTCGCCGTTCTTCAAGAAGTGGATGCAACTCCACACTTCTGGGTAATTTATTAGTTGTTATTTTTAAATTGTATTTTGTATTTTAATTTTATTACTAACTCTAGAAATAAGCCTGTCCACTAAAACAATGAGTCATGTTACTTGAAATTAAATGATTTGAATTGAATTTAAGGGCCTGCATTAATCCTACTGATAATAATAATGATAAGGGCCCTCACACTTCAAATATCTCGTATTCAGATCCGAAATTCCATACCCTTAACATCTCTGAAGAGACAGAGACTAGTCAAGAGCAATGTCGTCCTAATGAAATGACTCAATAATAGAGAAATAAAACGGGTCAATCACGTAGGTATATAAGTAGACTTTAACCCAACATCATCATCATCCTAATGAGTCAAAAATCCTCATCAATCCTTCGTCAGTTTGCCCGTGATCATGGTGCGTGTAACTGAGGGTCGAGCACGACTTTACGAAAGCTGCGTAACGTCACGTTATCGTATCGTAATCGAGAAACCCCATACTAAATTTTAGTTCCAAATACAAACGCAGCGCAGCGGCAGGAGCTGTTCCAAACGTCATACAAAATTTCTCGATAACGTTTACTACCTACTCGATTACGTTATCAGGTTTCGAATATTCGTACTCGGGCCTCTGCTCCTTTATTATGTAAGGTAAATAGCCGATTGCTGGACACTAACATTGGCACCTTCACAACCTTATGTCATAGTGACAAAGGTGACAGACGGGTGTCAACTATTGGGCAATAGGGTGCCAAGGATTGGGATGCCTACCCTCAATAATTGACAGCGTACAATGACAATGCAAAGAAAAATCCGTTAAGCAGCTGGACTTGAACCAGCAACCTCGGTAATCCGTACCACGCTCCACCAATTAAGCTATACTTAACGTTGGTGTACCTAACGAATTTTTCAATGCCTTGTGTCATATTTTTATTTGGAAGATCTCTCCTCAGCGCCATCTATGAGTAGCTTAATCAAGCGGCTCACCCACTACGGAACTTCTACAGTTACGCATTAGTGGCAAGACATGGAACTATTTTCTGAATCAATGAAAATAATCGATTTATTGATTATTTTTGTTTTTATTTCTTTCTTTGCATTGTCATTGTATGTTGAATTTCATTCTATGAATGTTTCATAAAAATAAAAACAAAAATAATCAATAAATCGATTATTTTCATTAATTGACAGCGTATCTAATAAGATACATAGCACAAACGTCATCTATGAATTTTTCTGCCGTTCAAAATTACGTCATAAATGAAAGCAACTTTCTGAATGTCAAAAATGATTAGCACTAGATGTTTACTTAAAACATTTTTGTTTTGAACCATCATCAATGCTTAAAGCAGTCTTTTTGTGTTTTTATTTTATTACACATTTTTAGTAGATATAAGATCAAAAGAAACTACATCTACAAACTGAAACTAACTTAAAAATAATTTAACAAAAATGAATAACAGTTTTAAATGATTCGCGGTTAATTGCATTAGACATAATGACAGCATAATGCGGGTAGACAGAGCCCGGTCTGCGCAACATTAGAGTCTACCCTCGTTTCGTCAGTTTCCCCGTGATCATGATGCATGCAACTGCATCGAAATATCGGGAGCTCATCAAACCTATAAGGTAATCGCGGTCATTATCCCGTTTTCATTATGTCTAACAAAAATGAAGCTAAAAATTACTGTCTAGGAGCCTTGGGTAGGGTGCCCATTACACAGGCAGCATTCCCGCACTGTATTGCTATAGCCACAGATTAGTGAGACTATGTACAAGTAGCTATAGCTAATCTTTGAGCCAGAAAGCTGCCTGCGCGAGGGTCACCTGTTCAACTAGAATTCAGATTTTCAGTTCTACCAAGTATTATGGTTATTTCAATAGGTATCTATCTATCTACCTAATCGCTAAAACTTCTATAAAAGCTATAAGTTCGATGCGCTACCTGGAACCGCTTCTGCGCCGGCGCAGCCATTGATGCACCGCCGCTTCCAATTATACTATTAGCATAACAGACCGCTGCTCGCGTACTGATGAGTCGCTGTCGGTGTGACGAGCTCAATACGGCTGCCTTGATTACTAATTAGTTGAGCGGGAAAATAATTATTATGTACTTGATTGCACCGTCTGGGCTAATACAATGATACAATACAATGGTGGGTATTACAGTCTGGCCCCTGTTTCGCCATCATTATAAATTGTCAGTTTTATACGACAATCATACGACAGTCGAACTAAGTACATTTCTTTGACAATATGAAGCGCGCTAAAACAAAAGCTCTTCAAGACACCGAATTGTTTTTTTTTTATACAACGAGGAAGGCAAGCGAGCAAGTGGGTCACCTGATGGTAAGTGATCCCCACTGCCCATAGACACCCGCAACTCCGGAGGGTTTGCAGATGCGTTGACAACCTAGAGGGCTAAGATGAAATGCCTTTTGTGCCCGTAATTACACCGGCTGTCTTACTCTCCACACCGGAACACAACAGTGCAAGCACTGCTGCTTAGCGGCAGGATTAACGAGTAAGATGGTGGTAGCGATCCGGACGGACCTCGCACAAGGTCCTACCACCCGCAAATTGTCTTTGAAAGCTGACAATTGTAAAGTTGGTGAAATGTAGTAACATGCCAAAGCACATAACTGTACTTTGTTAATTTTAGCATTAAAAAGAAGGAAACGATCTTGACGTGTCTTTTTCAACAGCAAGTAACAATTAAATAACAATGAGACTTAATTACTTATATTGTTACTTATTTTTAAAAAGCGTTTTTCAATAAAAACACATGTCAAGATTGTTTCCTTCTTTTTTTAATGGTAAAATAAACGAAGTGTATTTGTCGGGATTGAAGGAAAAAGTGTATGTAACTCACCCTCACGTGAAGAAGTTACCTCAATTAACAGCTCCAACTTTAGTGGTGGTGTTTGAGCAGTTAAGTGTTAAACAACAAGGTGTTTTGTTTTTAAAACCTAATGTCGCACTCACAAAGCGGTCGGGAACAGGCACGCTTAATTAGGTTCTAAGCCCTACTTTTCGGCACTTTCTGCCTCGATACAGTTCTTTGGGCATTTGTAGCATTGTTGAAATAAGGGCTATATTTCTGACTAGCTCATGCCCCGCGGCTTTGCTCCGGTGAAATATTTCAAAATGGGCTAGTTCCCTATCCCGTGGGAATTTCGAAAAATCCCTTCTCAGTGCACCTCTAAGATTTAGATTAGATTTATTTATTTACACAACAATAAAATTACATTATATAAATACTACATGTCAAAAATATAAGAATTTTTGTTGAGATCGTCAAAAAAATCAAATAAACAAACGAAAATAATAAGTCATAAAACAATTAAGAATAAGAATGAGATACTCAAGGTACATGTTTGCCAAATTTCAAGTCTCTAGGTCCAGTGGTTTAGGCTGTGCGTTGTCTGTCAGTCAGGCAATCAATTAGTCAGTCAGTCAGTCACGGATTTGGCTGTGCGAAAAGCTATAGTTAGCGTCAGCGGCAACCTTAAGATTGTATGAAGTCTTGAGTGACGGCTGTCTTATTCAATAACCTCATTTTCCACGAATATTTACACATCGATAATAAATATATTCCAATCACGGACCTTTCCGAGACGCGTGACTTCGGCATCGTAAAGAAATTAAAAGAAAATGTCTATGGGAGACCTTGGACGCAGGAAGGTGTAGACAGCGCAAGTGCACTTTGCAACACGAAAGGACGTAACTGAATTCCTATTTGAACCAGACTTTTAACAGTAACGAAAAGCCTTAACTACTCGATGTTCATACTCTTACTTTGATTTTTCGCTCTAGTGAAAAGTTGAAAATAAGCAGTTACGCTCTTTCGTGATTCGACCGATGAGTTGTGACACAATAACCCATCATTGTGTGCTAACTTTGGTGTTAGGGTACATACAGCACGTGACACGGAATCCCTAGGACCAGGGTTCGATCTCTGGGTTAGCCATTTTTTGCTGGTTTTCTGTTTCTTGTTTCAGTAAGTACTTACTTAATACTTTTTTTAAATGTCATAAGCATAAGTCATAAAATTTCCAGTGATCAAAATACTTCCTTCAGTTTTTGTCAAATTGATAACCTTAACCTAAACTTATGACACCCCTCTTTTCGGGTGGGGGGCCAAAGCACAAAAAAAAGGTTCGTTGAGATCGTATTGTCTATTTGTGTGTATGTCTGTTTGTGCGGCGCTTCAAAGGCACCATAGGGTAAAGAGTGTCCGAATGTATGAATGTAAATGTGTGATTGGTTTATTGGGTCTGCGTTCAAGGATTTTTATTAGTGCTACTGTTTAGAATTGAATTGATAACATTCATATTTTTGAGACTATAATTTGATTAATTGTCTGCAATCTACGTTGAAAGAGGAGCAAACCTATGATTTTTAATTTTCATTAGGATTTGTAATTAATTTATTACTAATTTATGAAAAGGTACTTATTCCAAAAGGACGTAGCTCCGAAACTACGCTATGATGGATCAATTGCCTTTGTCTTGTCACGATCAAAAAAACAAAACCCAAGATGTCAAATCTGACATTGTCAAACATAATATGTGTCATGTCAAATTATTGTTGTGCTTGTGGTTTGTTTGAAAAAAGCTAAGGTATTACACCCATTCTTGCGTAGTTTTGGTAGAATTGGTAATTTTATTTTATTCTCTTGTATTTAAAAAAATAAGTAATAATATTTTTTTATAAACGTAGTGGCGTGTTCAGGAGGCAAAGCCATTTCGATACCTATATTAATTTCCAGGTGTGAAAAATATGAAATGTTGTCAACTGTGGAAGGACAATTAACCCTCCCCCTCCTACCTATAAATATAGTCCATTGATTTTAATATTTGAAATTCAACGGTCAAATTCGGACGCGTTTTGAAAATATTATCAAGGAGGATAGTATACGGAGTGTCAAAGCCCATACTTCGAATCGTTCCCGCAGTCATGTTAAAATTCAGGCAATTTCTAGATGGCGCCAAGGTCGTAGCCAGCGGGTCAAATAATAACAAAACAGCGGTACGAATGTGTCACTCAAGCAAGGTAGATGGCGCTGAATGTAAATAAGAACGATTCAAAGTATGGGCTTTGTCAATCCGTTTACTTTCCATGATCCTTGGTATTAGCAATAACTTATTTGACCACACTAGGTTGCGCTGTTGGTGAATAAAGTACTGGTGGAGATTAACGGCAGAAAATCGGCGTGAAGCAACAGCACCCCTGTTGCGTTTCGTACGGTCAGTGAGAGGGACGGAGGCCCTCCCCCCCCTTTCCTCTATCTCTTTTCCTCCTTAAAGGTCGGCAACGGACTAGTGACTGTCTTGGGGTTGCTGGTTCTCATGGGTGGCGGTGATCGCTTACTCCCACCATCAGTAGGTCTAGCACAACTCACAGTGCGACTTCTATCTCGCGCGAGAACAACTGCCCGTCCTTTTCTGTCACTCAGTGCCCTTAGTGTAATCAAAAAGCACAAAATACGTTTCGATTGCGTTTGCGTGCTTTTTGATTACACTAAGGGCACTGAATGCAACGGGACGGGTAATATAATCTCGCGCGACAAACAATGTCGCGGCCAGTCGTGCTAGCCAGACAGTTGACCCGCTTGCTCGTTTGCCTCCCTCTTTCAATAAAAAAGAGAATTTGTGTAATAGTGTCTCATTATTTAATTCCCATCACGCACGGTGGCGCCACTATTCATAATCCTCAAAAAAAAATCAATTCCGCCGGAATTACCACAAAAACAGAGACAATGAAGTAAAAACGGTCATAGACAAAAAACATGGCGCCTGCCATAAACAATAGAGCTGTGACACTCTGACTTTATTATTTTGGAATTGGTGGGTGCTCGTAAGCGGCAGCCACACAATTTGAGCTATCGCAGGGGTTAGACCATTTTTAACCAACTTAAAAAAAAGGAGAAGGTTCTACGTTTTAATGTACATGCTTTTTTCGGGTTCCGTACCTCAAAAGCACAGAAACGGAACCTTTATAGGATCACTTTGTTGTCCGTCTGTCTGTCTGTCAATACTTTTACAATAAATACTAAAAACAGGGTGGGCGATTAATTTTGCCTCTTTTGTCTTTTATCTCTTTTCACGGAGGTAAAGCCGCGGTGCATAGACAAGCTTGTAATTTTATAATTGTATGGCAGCCGGTACCGACGCCTGTCATCTCATCGGTTATTCCCCTGCCGTAATAGAATCACTTCTTAGAGTTTTTTAGAACACCATTGTTTTACTTTGGACGGGATTAAACGCTACGTGTCGGAACTATTATTAGGAATATTCTAGGGTGAGTAGAAAATATTATGGTCAAATACTTACAGGTAGACTCGTTAACTTACTAACACCATGGACATTGGGTCTACTGAGTAAGTACAGAATTCACGAAAAATGTGTCCCAGTACAACACGGCATTTATCGATGACAGCCATACGTCATAGCGCTGTCGTTCGACCAAACTAAGACTGGCTGACGCTCGCTCGATAAATAATACAAATTAGTGATCTTGTGGTCCGGACGTTTTCAAGCGCTAACCCGAAATCCATATGGTGTTTCAGTTTCAGTTTCAGTTTCTTTATTTCCATAACAATTTTACATTGTGTCGGATATTAGTGAACGCTTAATTCTAGCACCATAGTCTACCACACTAAATTTGAGAGAATGAAACAATAAATATAAAGAATAAATGACAAACAGTAGCCAGTATCAACAAAACTCAAACATTAACAATATTATGCATAAATTTACTTAATATTTATATTGCACTGTTGGTAAGTCAATGTTCAATCAAACTTAAGAGTTACACTCTTGTCGGTGGAGTTTCTTCCAATCATCTCTCCTATGAGCCAGCTCCTTGACCTCCTGATACGACACGACACCGCCTTCTCCTTTATCTGGTCCATGTAGCCTCGCCTAGGTCGATCTCTTCCTCTCTCCTTAAAATTTTCCTTCTAAAATGGTCTTAAAGAAGTTGTCGTGTCCTATCAAATGACCGATCATTTTTTTCCGCGTCTCTTCTGTATAGTATTCAGTATCGTACATCGTACGAATGTTAATGAACCTAAATGTTTTCTAAATACTCTAAAATCTTAACAGAATCAATATACATGTAAGCAGCCCCAACCCCAGGCCCCGAAGCCCCGGAGCCCCGGAACCCCGGAACCCCCAGCCGTAAGCGTGTCGTTTTAAATCTATTTTCGTGTCACATTTGCTATGCTAATGCGAATCATGTTGGATTTTGACGCTGAGACGTAGGGATGCCAAAGAAGTGGAGAATGGCGTCGATGTTTTATCGATAGAATGAGAGTTCATGACTGTAAAGTCTGTGGTGTATCAGATAATCAAGTTTAGTTAGGTTAAGCTGTTAATTCATTTTCACGAAGATCGGGTCATTTTTGAATATTTTTTTGTTATTTTTCCTGATTTTTTTTTCCAAAAAACCAATTGACAAAAAAATTGTATAATACTTACTTAATTAGCGGACCTGGTAACAAAATTTTACAAGAATCGGTTGTACTTGTAGAGATCAGCGGGAGAGCGGGACAGCTGGACAGCGGGACAGACGGCGGACAGACATACGAAAGCATTTTGTAACCCCTGACGAAAAAGAGGTATTTGTGTATCTGCGTGTCTGTGTATCTGTCTATCTGTCGGGGGCATCATAGCTCCCAAACGGATGGACCGATTTCGGTGCGGTTTTTTTTAATCGAAAGCTAGTTTTAACTAGCGGGGGTTTTTCAACTTTTCTAAGTTGGTTAGGTCATTAAGTATCCAAGCTGAAAAGGAGACACTCGCTCAGTCGCCAAATTTATATCGACAACGTATCCAGTTTTGTGTCTTATCCCTAAAGGGGTACATCACAATTCATGGAACCCTCTGATAACTGACAAGGTACTTACAGCTATGAGCTTAGATTTACTAAATTGTGGTATGCTAAGTAATATGCCCCTTAATGTGGTTTTGTATTTATTTTGCCATACGATTTCAACGTCTTCGAAATACGAAATTTTTGTATTATGTGTTTTGTGGTAAGGAAAAGTCACAATCGATGATGAAGTTAAATAAATAAATAAATATCGTGGTACACTTTACACCAATTGATCTAGACAAAGCCTGTACTATGGGTACTAGACAACGGATAAACATACTTATATAGATATAAATACATACTTATAAACATTACATATTAAACATCCAAGACCCGAGAACAAACATTCGTATTCATCATACAAACATCTGCCCCGACCGGGGATCGAACCCGGGACTTCAAGCTTCATAGTCAGGGTTTCTAACCACTAGGCTATCCGGTCGTCAAGAAAACATAAATTTAAAATTTAATTGTAATAAATGTTATTCATGTAAGGTTTTTTCTCCGGGCTACGCTCGGGCTATGGGGTTTCTCTGCGGGATAGAATCAGAAATCATGACATCCGCAGTAGGATTAAGATTACCGACATAACCCGAAGAATTGCGAAACTTAAGTGGCTGTGGGCGGGGCACATTGCTCGCAGGGCTGATGGCCGATGGGGTCAGAAGGTTCTCGAATGGCGTCCACGGACCCCGAGACGAGCTGTCGGTAGGCCTCCAACAAGATGGAGCGACGACCTGGTAAAGATCGCAGGACCGCGGTGGATGCGGAAAGCACAAGACCGGTCTGAGTGGAGAGCCGCGGGGGAGGCCGCCGGCCAGCAGTGGACGGCTTTCGGCTGACATGATGATGATGATGATTTTTTTCCCATTTGTAGGAGTTTATTTTTTTGCGATTTTAAACTTATTTGCGATTATAAACAACCAACTTAGAAAAGTTAAAAACCACCGACATTATCATTTCAAAGTTTAATATCTCAAAAACGGCTCTACCAATTTCAATGAAACTTAGCTAAGAACCACTGGATGAAAAAAACCGAATTGAAATCGGTCCATCCGTTTGGGAGCTATGATGCCACAGACAGACACACGCATACTTACGCAGGTCAAACTTATAACACCCCTCTTTTTTGGGTCGGGGGTAAAAATGACTGCCTTACTCGCGCCCCAAAACGCCGGGTGTGCGTTCCCAGGGGGCGTGTCACATCATGGGTCTGAGGCGTTTTTTTTTTTAATTGTCCCCGTTTGTAGTGTTAATTTGACGGGTGCACTGTTATTGTGATCGATCGGCGTTTTGTTGAGAGATTAACTTTGTTATTGTGGAAAAAATAATACAAATGTCCCATTGCCTTACGCTGTTCCACTAGGCTATGCTTCATGTTGTTAAAAAACTCAAGCCCGGGAGTTTGAACTATCGATTAAGTTTTTCACAACACTAGCTATGCCGCAAGGAAGCTTAGCGATTGGTAATTTCTCAGAGCAAATACAAATTAACTAATTAATAAATGAATTAATGTGTTGTGATTAGATTTTTCTATGAAACTACGCGTGATATTTTGCGGGGTGAGGGGGTGTTAGATCACGCCCACTTCTTTATTCTCCATCTACCGGGCAATAGCGGAACTACTCGCTTCATTCTGTGCCGATGTTACTACGTAGTTTAACTACCGCACACTAGATGTCACTAAATGCAGGCTTGTTAAAAAAAATATTATAAAAACTGCAAAAATAATATTTTGGCGACTAAAAAGTCTTTAGGATTGTCAGCAGAAGCAATTTCAGTACGTATTATTTTTAAAATATGTTAATACAGTGCCCTAAGCACGACTTGTCGAATCCTGCGTTACGTTACGGTTATCGTATCGACATCGAGAAATCTCATACTAAATTTTAGTTCCAAATACGCTCACGGGCGGGCGTTGTTCCAAACGTCATACAAACTCGTTATAGTTTACTATTCGATTTTACGTGACGCAGGATTCGACAAGTCGTGCTTAGGGCACTGAGCTCTACGTACCCATGTATTTTTATTTTCCACGACACAGTGTCGCCATCTATTGTCAAGTAGAATTATATTAGCAGACGCCGACGCAATGAGATTTTCTAGAACTATTCAAATAAATTACGCAAGAAATGACTTAGAGATGAAATGTGATGCCATCCATAGCATCAGAACGTCTATCCGAGTAGTTTTTACATGATAAAACATAACACTTCATCTTGTTCTTCTTAGTAAAATGAAAATAACACGAAAATGCTACCGGTGACAAAGCTGTGCACAAGACGAGCGATGACCGTACACTGACTAAGCCACGCCCACTGTGATGACGTCAGGACCTATTTGAGAATCACAGTGCACAGTTGGTTATACCCTCTCCTTTTGCTCTGTGGGTAATTTCCATTTTGTTGCTGTTGATGGAACTCTGGCTTTGAAAAAATATTGTAATTTGAAATTTTAATTTGATGACATTTTATAACCACCTACCTACCAATTCTTTTGATAAATTTTAATTTTGGTCTTATTTATTTTAATTTATCATATTTTAATGATTTGTACTAATTCTACTTGGGAAATTTATTACTTATGGGCTCTGTTGCCTGAAAATAAAGTTTTTTTTTAATTCTATTTTGGATGTGATCGGATTCCAGGAAAAAGCAGATCACAGATATAAAACAATATACGAGATAAACAGGTGAGCCGTATCATATTGACAGTGCAGTGACAGTTCTAAGATTCACCACAGATTAAAAATTAACTAAGGCAAGTACCTAACATACGCTTACTGACAAATTTAATGATTAAGCAACCGTGTGGAAGAGCTAGCCTCGACTATGACGTCATCATACAGAATAATTTCAATAATAAATTTAAAAATAAGGAGTGATTTAAATGAGAATATATCGAAAGATATATAAGAACCATAACTGGCTTTTCTGTATAATAAAAATATAAAAAGCATACTTAGGTATTTTTTTAGACAACCTGTCTTCACTAACCTAACTCTTGTTTCTGAGGATCGAGCACGACTTTACGAATGCTGCGTAACGTTACGGTTATCGTATCGAGATCGAGAAACCTTAAATTAAATTTTAGTTCCAAATACGCTCACGGGCGGGCGCTGTTCCAAACGTCATACAAACTCGACAACGTTTACTATAACAAATATATTTACATAATTAAAGCAATTTACAATGGCATTAAATCTAAGCTTAAACTAAATAAACTACAACTTAAAACTAAATTGAATCTAAATAAGGCCCCCGTGGCATGGCGCCCAAAAGGCTGGCAGCGTTGCCTCGCTGAATAGCGATGCTGATTCTTTGGGAGAGAAAACTGCCAGCCCTTTGGTCACAAGTTGCATCAACTAAGCGCTTTCGCGCGTTTACTATTCGATTTTACGTTACGCAGCATTCGTAAAGTCGTGCTCGACCCTCAGTCCTGTCAATCACTCGATGGTGAACTGAATGAGATCCTTTTAAGGGTGGCCTTTGTACAAGGTGTGGTGTGAAATAATTTGTTAATTTTCTGTTTTGTACAACAAAGAGTCTTAGATACATACATTCTACACACCTACTATTGAAAGTGTGCAAAGACTCGACCATAGTATTCTATCAAATTAGTCCAAACTTAGTTCAACAGAGGAACTTTCTCATCCAAAAAAACCGGCCAAGTGCGAGTCGGACTCGCGCACGAGGGTTCCGTAGAAATTTTTTAACGCTTTTTCCCAGTGTTTTAAGAAGTCCAGTGTTAACAGAGCCCTGCTCTTAAGCAAAATGTACGCAGTGTGGGGTCAACTTATATTGGTCTGCGAAATCTACAGACAGACATAAAAAAATTAAGATTTTGGGACTTTTCGGAGTGGTTGTGCTATAAGAGCTACCTTTATACCATTTCAAGTTTCTAGGACATCTGGAAGTACCCTTTAGGTTTTTGGAAATCGGCAATTTGTATGGAAAGGGCCTTTTTAATTACTGTATCTTTTGATTGCGTGGACTTAGAAGGTTGATTTTTCACAGCTTCAAGGGACCGCAGGCTTGAGTATTTGATATTAATTTCAGCATGCTACCTTCACGCGTTCCAGAGAAAAAGGGCCTTGACAGACAGACAGACAGACGGACAACAAAGTGATCCTATAAGGGTTCCGTTTTTTCCTTTTGAGGTACGGAACCCTAAAAAGCACGGCTACTCAACAATCAAAAAGTCATTTCTCACGACCACACGCCTTATATTTTTCCATACACATTAAAGATATTGCTTGCAACAATTAACTACCATACAATTAAAACCAAAATACTCATACAGTTTTATTCGAACATTTTTTTCAACTCGTCTCTAGTACTTGGCAATAAAGTGGCAATTGCATTATTTTTTTTGAGTCTAGCTGTACTGTATGTTTGTCTGTTCAGTACAGTCACACCCATTTTGGATGAATGGTGTGTCGCGCGGCCACGCCTATGGATTAGCAGTGGTTATTCGCGCATCTGGCGCGTATGCAGGTTTTGAAAAAAGTGGGTTATGAACAGGGATCGCACGGAGTCGCGTCATTGCTCGCAATAACGTGGACACGACTCCAAAATTAATCATTCAATATTATCAATTCTAGAAATCTTTCTTTATTTATTTTTCTTCTGAACAATTGCAACAAAATTTAGAAAAAAAAATCACATACTAAACTTTTATTTATACTTGTTTCTACTAAATGATGAATGATTTCTTGAAATTAGATTTGAATTCCTGGAGATAGGAATTTAACTACACAATTAGGTACATCATGCTTTCAAAATAATTAAATATTATTAATAAAATTAGCAAAATTTTCGATATTTTTTTAGAATGATGAAGTTTTCTAATTAATATATATAATACCGAGTAATACAAAACCTAATGAACCCTCCTCCTCCATAGTATAAAACCTCCGCTGATTTATATTGACTGCTAATTTTATTAATATTTTATTGCGATAATTATTTTGAAAGCATGTGTAAATTGTCATCTCCAGGAATTCAATTCTAATTTCAAGAAATAAATTAATTGATTAATTTTGGAGTCATGTCCACGTTATTGAGAGCAATGACGCCATTCCGTCCGATCCCTGGGCTTATAAGTTTGTGAGCTTAGGAAGTTACGGGTATTATGGTAGTGGGCTGGAAAGCGAAAGACAAACTTTTTTTACTGTCTGAGCTAGAGACGGATGTAGTTAAAGACAAAATATAATCTTCAGGCTAGTTAGGTTTATAGTTCATAGACTACTAGCTTAGGCGTTATGCCCCGCGGCTTTGCCCCCGTGAAATATTTCGAAATGGGCTAGTTCCCTATCCCGTGGGAATTTCGAGAAATCCCTTTTTAGTGCACCTCTAGGATTCTCAAGGTACATAATTATGTTTGCCAAATTTCAAGTCTCTAGGTCCAGTGGTTTAGGCTGTGCGTTGTCTGTCAGTCAGTCACTGTACTGTTTTATAGGTAAGTATAGACTACCTTTTGCCTGCGACTTCGTACGCGCATAAACCCCGTTTCTTCTCCATCCTGTCATCCCGTGGGAATTTCAATAAACCCGTCCTTGGTGCTTGGCTAAACCATAAATTCAACCTCTATACAAATTTCAGCCTTCTATCGTCACAGGTTTCGGTTGTGCGTTGTCTGTCAGTCACTAAATAACGGCAGTTTTAATATATAGATATAGACACTGTATTTTTATTGCATCCTCCAAGTTTAAGAAAACACGTCAGGTACAAGGTGTATAAATTATGACAAACATAATTTTGTCTCTAAAAGAACCGTAATCCCAGGTTAAAATAACTTTTCCGTAAGTGAATTTGTCTGTTCCTGTAGGTATTCATCATCATCATGTCAGCCGAAAGCCGTCCACTGCTGGCCGGCGGCCTCCCCCGCGTCTCTCCGCTCAGACCGGTCTTGTGCTTTCCGCATCCACCGCGGTCCCGCGATCTTTACCAGGTCGTCGCTCCATCTTGTTGGAGGCCTACCGACAGCTCGTCTCCCGGTCCGTGGACGCCATTCGAGAACCTTCTGACCCCATCGACCATCAGTTCTGCGAGCTATGTGAGGTATTCGTAGATTTTAAAGACAAAACTGATAACGTTACTAACAATTGTTCAGTTAAAAATAGCATACCATTATCTATACCGTAACGGTAACAACGCCATTAATCCGTTACATTAAAACCACAACGAAACTAATGTTTATAAAATTCACTGCAAATGGGACTCAAACCCATTAGCGAGGCGCTCCCGTCAAAGCTTACTCAATTACTCACCCTCATACAAATCCATACAAAATCCGATAATACCGGCCATTCTTCATTGTCAATTGTATGAAACGTCAGAGCAATTGTACTAATAGTTTGTGCTTTTGACGTTATGGTTGCACTTTTTCATACAAAAAAAAGTTATACAAAATGCAACCTTATAGCAACGCAATAAGATTCAAAACGCAAATAAGCTTGAACAGGAACCACAGACAACTAAAATTGTACCATAAAATGGCGGGCGAAGATTCCAATTTTGAAATCGCTTGTTTAGTAGTTGCTGCTTTTGGGATTTCAGTCGTATCAGTTATTCGTTAAGGTTGAAAGTGTATTGAGGTGGGTTTGTTTGATGTAGAATAAATGTGCATGACACGCCCACTAGACAGTAGAAATACAGGGTGGTGTTAGACTTGGTTTTATTTTATTGAAAGTATAGTTTGAGGAAAACTATTTCAATAGTGCAAGAAACAAATTACTCGCGTATATAAGTCGAGTTTAGCCCACGTTTTGGAGCAATTCGTAGTTTTTCTTCTGTAGACGTTTCGCTGTCACTGTGTCGTGAGTTCTCAAGGTAAGGACTATGAATTAGTTCGAAGCGTATCGGGGTAAACTCGACTTATATACGTGAGTGATCCGTTTATTTCACTATTATGAGTCTCACGGTAGGTAGTTTCATGTCTAAAAACTGATGCAGTTCATAATTCAAGTATCTTAGTAGTTTAGCTATTTTAACTACTCGTTTTTACCATGTTGTTTTCTAACAATTTGATGGATCTATCTAATCTCGATACTGTAGTAAATTAAATATTCATCTATTCATTGATTATCTCTGTTCGATTGGATCGCACTGTAATTCTATAGAAAAAATGCCAGATTTATGAAACAATATGTTCTTTCGTCTAAAGTATAAAAAAACATGCAATTTTTAGAATTTCTTCCACTTTCCTCGCGTAATTTGGTAATTTCTATTTTTTATCTGTTCACCAGGACTAAAGTCACACAAAAAAACACAAATAAAGTTTTATCACGCGTTCTTTATTATCTAATTATTACTTTTCGTTACAATATGTAGGCATAACTTATATTTTACATCTTATGACAATAACATTATCAACTTATGAATTTATCATTTACAATAACGGTGTCCCATATTTTTTTCGCCGAGAACAGTTTACATTGTGCATCATGTACTTCACTGTTATTTAAATACATAAATAAATATTTTTTTATTTTTTATTTAGTAACCATTGTGTATTACATGACATAGTAGCTGGAGTGCTGCAGACTCTTTTTAGGTAAAAATATACCTGTGATAAGAGCCTTCGCTAAATATAAATATACATATTATAATTATAACATAACATGATCGGGCGTTATCACATTTGTGAAGTCGCCAAAAAAATGCCAATCGAAAATGGCCAGGCTAAAATACCTGTTTTTAAATATTCCAGTGTCCTAGTTATTTGTTTTTAAATATAACACAGTTTAACGGCGGCTATCGCGAGTCAAAAATCCGCTAGACTTGCTAGTGTCGAGTGAGGTCTATCTGTCAATTTCCACCAATCACAGGCCAGTAGCTTGTCTCTCATTGGCGGAGAATGACAGATAGCCCTCACTCGACACTAGAGGGTCGAGCACGAGTTTTCGAATCCTGCGTAACGTTACGGTTATCGTATTGAGATCGAGACACCTCATACTAAATTTTAGTTCCAAATACGCTCACGGGCGGGCCGCAAACGTCATACAAACTTAATAACGTTTACTATTCGATTTTACGTGACGCAGGTTTCAAATATTCGTACTCGGGCCTCTGCGATCCTATTAGCGGGTTCTTGACTCGCGGTAGCCTTCTTTTAAAACGTCCGCCGACGGTAAGCGGCTATCACCACTGCCCATAGACACCCACAACCCCGGGGTTTGTTTGAGAGTTAAATTAACTTGGAGCACCATGCATATAGGTATGTTTGAAATTCTATTATAAACAGTCAAAAGACTAAAAATAAGTATGTCTACCTACCCAATGGACGTTTTGTACGTATACGTACCTAGTCTTTAAATTAAACATTCAACGTTCAAACCTGTTTTCGATTTTAATAAAAAACTTTTTATTTGTTACAAGCTTTTATTTCGTTTCACCTGTCCCGGACTCTGTCTGTCTGTCTACGTGTCTGTCTGTAATCAAATCTTCCAAGTTATATTTGAGACTTCCAGTGGTCGGAAAAAGTTTGTAAGTATTATAATTAGATTTTTACAAAAACATTGTTTAGTTTTTAAAATTCACACTAGCCACTAGCCAGAAAAAGGTGGGTTCACTGTTTGAGGCCTTAATAAAATCGGGACCACCGTTACTGCAAATAGAAAACAACCTAAAATTAACTAGGTCGGCCATTTTGATTCCCGCCAAATCTCAAACTGGCAGCTTGGCTCAGTGAGGCCAACCTAGCGGACATACTAGCGTCGAACATAGGCCGCGCGTTCAAATTACCGATTACCGATTCACTTTTGGATGCGTTCAGGAAAGGGTTTAAGCCTAAGGATTCAGAATTCTTAGAAAAAGCCGACGTTTGAGACTGTAACAGAGAACAAGGCTGGTTCCTATCTAGACGAAACTGATTCTGCTTTTCCATTTGATGGTGCTGTGTGCGTACGGCGAAACGGTTGACGTGGACGGGTATAGGGACGACTATTTTGGTGCCGGATCCGTTTTTCCCACCGGAATGGCTGCCGGACGCGAGGCCGGCCTTCACGCGTTTCCATTTGGCGCGACGGTTTTGGAACCATATTTTTACCTGGAACAAGAGATTTGTTTGAGAACGAGGGCGAGGGTGATTTTTGAAAGGGTTTGTATTTACACTTGGTTATTTTAAACTTAAACTCTCTTATTCATAAACCTATTTTAACTAAAATGCCATTAAAGTTGGTTTGTCCTTTTTATCACATTGACATTCCCGTTTTCAAGAAGAAGACAAAACCTATTTTAACTAATGGAGGCTTGAGTGACGTTTATGAATAATAGCATAAGTGTCTACACAGTACACACATACACAAATACATTTATTTTTACTTGATTAAGTCCCGAGTTATCATATCATATCATAATAATGTCTGATACTTTTGTATTGACGCAGCGGCAACTGAATCCTTGAATACTTGAAGGGTATATATAATACACCTTACACGGAAAGAACATGTCTAGTCAGTTTTTTTTAAACGAGATTTTAATCTCAAAATGTAGAGCACTCAATAGACTATAAGATACCACTCAGTTACAGATACAAATATTTATGTAACGTGTCTTTTTTATCACTTTAAAAAAAGATGTATACGAAAATTATATGGATAATTACATCGTTCCAAACTTTCAAATCGCTGTAACTCAAAAGGTTGCTAAGGTAAATAGACATGTTCTTTTTGTGAACTGTGAACCTCTTTCTTTGGATCTTTTTTGTTGAAGATGAACTCAGCTAATAATGACCTCTGGCTCAATTCAGAAACTAAATAAGTATGTAACGAAAACTCCTTTACAGATAAGAACGGTGAGTTTGAATGTAAGTAAGTGCATGGTGATATGACTGTAAGATTCTTAAACACTCAGGGCAGACTCTTTAAGGGAAGACTCTAGGACCTAGATGTTACAACTGTTAAAGTAACCAACCAGAAGCTGATAGGTATGCAATTTTCTTATTTTTCGGCGTAAACATACGAATCTTACCCCATTTAGAGACATGGTAACGTTAACGTTGACATGAGTGACATGCCATCGTTCCTTGATTTTTTTTATACGATAACGAAGGAATGCGAGCAAGTGGGTCACCTTAAGGTAAGTGATCACCACTGCCATGCGCCATCCTTACATTTCGTATCTCATTTACGAGCATTGCTCCCTTTGACGGCGGGTTTTGGGAGTGAAATATTAAGACTGTGAAGACTGACCTGAACTTCGCTAAGTTTGAGAGCGGCAGCGATCTGCGACCTCTCCGTGAGGCTCAGGTACTTCTTGGCGTGGAACTCCCTCTCCAGCTCGAGCAGCTGTTCTGAGGTGAAGGCTGTGCGCCGGCGCCGCGCTTTGCTCTCGCGCCGGTCGGGAGAATCCTCTTGGTCGGGCTCGGAGTCGTTTCCTGGGGAAAAGGGGAATAGATTAGTTTGGAGATGGGATTGCTTGTGTATTTCGCTGTTCATGGCGGCTAACGTTTTCCCATCTTGCTACGACATGGGCTCCTTTAAAAGGCGAGTGTGCCGCTTCTTGCAAGGTCAGCAACGCACCAACATTTCCAATGGTGCTGTAAGTGTGTGTGGGCGACTGTGATCACTTATCATCAGGTGAACCGCATGCCCGTTTGTCGGCTTTGGTATAAAAATGTGGTTTGACTTTTAACGTGAAACTACAGTGAGATTCAATCGAGTATAATATAAGTCGAGTATATAATCGTCCCACGATAACTCTGCATAAGATATTAATTGGCAACCCAGAAAAATCACTCTGTGGTAATACTTTTTTCATGTCACTCAGACGTTTCTTTAATTATAAATAATAATGATAGTAGTATTATTCAAAAGTTGCTATTTTTTTTAAATATGGCTCTGTCCATTGGAGGACAATTTTGCCAGTATTTAGTAGGTTTTGCCGTTGTACGGTAAAAAATCTAGAAAACGAAATATGAGAGGTATATCAATGGTGGATGGTGAATGAACGATGACCTGTCTAATGTTTAATCTAATCAAAAGTTCAAAACGTGTTGTTTGACTATAAATCAGTGTTGCCATAAACAAACTTTAGGTTTCTACTGTTGTCAGTTCGTTGCAGCCCCTATACTACGAAGTGCAAAATTCGAACTTCGTGTCGTACCGTCCCGCTCACACTAATATTATTTAATACGAGTGTGAACGGGACGATACGAAACGAACTTCGATTTTAGTCCCACAGAGTTATCGTGGGACGACTATATGTTTGCAACTAATTCGTAGTCTTTCCGCTGGGAGCTCCCACTTCGCGCCAAGGCGCTGCTCGTGAGAGGGAACAGAGCAGAGAACTACGAATCAGTCCGAATCATACGTGAGTTCGTTTATTTCACTGTGGTCTGACATTTAATGCAGATGTAACACCATACGTACGTATATGTAGAGTACAAAAACCTTTCCCACGGGCCAGGCAAAAATCAATCTTCTGACAATTATGACAATGTAATTTTGACAGGGGAAAGGGGAAAGCTTTTCTCACTTTAACTATACTCGTATTTCGCGGCCTGAGGGTTGAGCACGAATTTTCGAATCCTGCGTAACGTTACGGTTATCGTATCGAGATCGAGAAACCTCATACTAAATATTAATTCCAAATATGCTCACGGGCGGACGCTGTTCCAAACGTTGTTTCCAGACTCGATAACGTTTACTATTCGTTTTTACGTGACGCAGGTTTCGAATATTCGTTCTCGGGCCTCTGAAATGGAATATATGATTTCCACGGCAGCCATACGTTCTACAGTTGACCCTACCCTAATCTAAGACTTTTTTTAAGTAGCCCCATTAAATGCCAATAAAAGTGAGCTATTAAAACTAAACGTAGATTAAATTGCAGTAACCCAACGGCGGGGACCCCGGCCCGCGGTCAGCGTTTTAGACGTTTTAGAGGGTGACGTACCGACAGTGATAGAAACATCAGGGCCGTGTTTTATAAAGCTACAAGTTACAATTTACAAGCGGAAGTCTCGTTCTATCACTTTTTATTAGAAAGAGACTTCCGCTTGTAAATTGTAACTTGTAGTTTTATAAAACACGGCCAAGGATATGCCCTTTGGCACATTTTGAACACAGGAACGGGGCCGTTCATTAATCACGCGAGGCTTGAAAGGGGGGGGGGGAGGAGTTTGACAAAAATCACGAAATGTCACAACTCCCCCTTGTGACATTTCGTGATTTTCGTGGGTGTAGAAAGATATCACGTGTATTTATTTTTTAATTATTTTTATGCCAATCAATAACAACCTGTAACCTTTCTGTCTAGACATTTTTACCATGGTCTTTAATTTCAGAATAAAATAAGATTATACTTTATACCTGTATTTAAGATAATATTCTAAAATATTCTAAAAAAAAAACTGATTTTTTGTAGATACTAAAAATACACGTGATGTTGGGTGGGGGGTGGCGGGGCAGTCTTAAACCTCACCATGTACCACCAAGAGTTGGGTTAATAATGCTTAAAAAAAGATCACGTGATTAATGGACGGCCCCAACGGCGGAGTGAGCCCGTGCGGCGTGCGCGCGGCTTATATCGCTGACACTAATTAGTGCCACAAACCTGGCAACAAAACGGAGTACCTAAGGGCCCGTCCATACTCCATATAAGTCTATGCATAGTGACAATCCGTTTTTTTGGGACTGTGCGAGTGAAGGAAAAGTTTAAAAATGATTTCTTAAATTTCAAACTGAAAATATACATACAGACTAGAAAAAACCGGCCAAGTGCGAGTCGGAGTCGCGCACGAGAGTTCCGTAGAAAGATTTTAACGCTTTTCCCCAGTGTTTTAAAAAGTCCAGTGTAAGCAGAGCCCTGCTCCTAAGCAAAATGTACGCAGTGTGGGGTCAACTTATATTGGTCTGCTAAATCTACAGACAGACATAAAAATTTAAGATTTTGAGACTTTTCCGAGTTGTTGTGCTACCTTCATGCCAAATTTCAAGTTTCTAGGACATCTGGCAGTACCCTTTAGGTTTTTAAAAATCAGCAATTTGTATGGAAATGGTTTTTTTAATGACTGTATCTTTTGATTGCGTTGACTTAGAAGGTTGATTTTTTTACGGCTTTAAGGGACCGCAGGCTTGAGTATTTGATATTAATTTCAGCATGCTACCTACACGCGTTCCAGAGAAAAAGGGTCTCGACAGACAGACAGACAGACGGACAACAAAGTGATCCTATAAGGGTTCCGTTTTTTCCTTTTGAGGTACGGAACCCTAAAAATAAATTCTCGAACTAAGATTCGAGCCCAGGACCTCCACCATACCGTGGCGTCGCGCTACCAATTGAGCCATCCCCATCATCATCATTTTAATTAAACAAAGCTAGAACCATCTCGCGAAACTAGCTTCCGATTGTAAAAAGCCGCGTCTAAATCTGTTCATCCGCTTAGGAATATGACGCCACATACCTACAGATACACAGTTACACCCATACACAGATACACAGGTCAAACTATAACACACTCCTGTTTTTCGTCGAGGATTAAAAAGAGTTTTCTCTGCTCGTCGCACAATCTTATCCAGCCAACCAAGTTCGTTTTGAAAAATAAAACTACCGGTTTTCTCAGCACCGGTTCGACACTCCACCCTACGCGAACTTTTTTATTTTTCCCTCAAGCCAGAGTCCGAGGCAATCTGGCGACGATGGTCAATAAAAAGCGACGGCGTCAGCGCCCCGCCCTCTGAGTGATGTGACGTCATCGATATCCGCCGATATCATCGATATTATGCCATGGGGAGAGATGAGTTTGTGATCCAAGCAGGGCGGTTTTTTACTGTTTGAAGTACTGTTTATTGCACAAGAATTTTGACTTTATTTAATACCCAACTAATAGGACAAGCCCTCTCATTCATAGAGAAGGCATGTGCCCAGAAGTGGTTTAGTGCAAAACACTACTTTGGTGATTTTTTGTGGAGGACTCCAACAGAGAGATCTCTTTCCAGGCAGATGCTATGCTTTGGGACCGTCGAAGTACCTATGACCGAAGAGAGTTGGGACTTGTATTTATGCATCCGACTTGAGAAACATCGTTAGCGCTATGTAGAGCAGTGATGACATTAAAATATTTAGTCAGAAAGTCAAAAGTTCCAAGTCGGTAAATATAAGCGTGTTCTGTCGATATTTCATTATGGTACTCGTAAGCAGCATTTATAGTTTCTTGCTAAAAAAAAAACAAAATTATTCATTCTGGGTAAATTATACAGACACATAAAATACTCGAGTAGTAAAACAATTGATTAACGGCCCTGTCAATATCTCAGTAAAATACACCACAAACAAACCGATAAACCACTTAACTGATACATATCACCTAAACTGAAACGTTAAATTCAATTTGTACGATTTCCACGAAAAACTCACATAAAAATCCCTTCGCAAATATATAATTTCTTATGGCCGACGCAACCACTATTGACAGTTATCGAAAGCACCTAACGAATCTCAATGCTGCCACAACCATAAGGTCAAATGAAATAAAACCAACAACACACTTTCACGGGCTCAAAATAAAGTCCAACTCGCACTGTCGCCGTCGCCGCGTCGTTTCTGAACGCATAAAAGCCAGACACAGTCGCGTTCTGAATTTAAAATTCCCGATTCGAAAAAGCGGCGAAGTTAAATCGCGTGTGAACGATGCAGTTCGATATGAATCGGTAATTTATCGGTTATATTCGTTAGATGGACATCACTAACAAAATGGCGGTCACGTCTGGATTTTCACACCGCTTTTTCGGAATTTGGTATTTTATTTGCGAATTTGTGGAGGCACGTAGAGTTTTAAATGTTAAAACAGCGATGTCCGTGTTGTTGTCAAATAAGATATGGTTTTAAATGTTGTTGTCAGTTGTTGAACACGATTCGTTAGTTTTAAACAAAATATTTAGTAAAAGAGACATCTACCTACCTACTGGCTCATAAAATTAGTTTCACCTCACTGTAGCGAGGAAAGCGCAACATGCAAAAAAACAGCCCATAAAAATAAATCTTCATCACTGGACAACTTTTTTGTCAATTTTTTTTACGACATTATAACAGAAAACTCTGGAAGTTGTGTATTTTTACGTGAGTCGGAATCAGTGAGAAAAATTTTGTTGACAATGTTGGCATTTCTGACGATGCGTTTAAATTATATTCAAAACTATTATAAAAAACAAATGTTTCTTATAGAACCTTAAGAATAAAGCTAAATTTGGTATTTTTTATTAAATTCTCAAACCATTTATCATTTATTTAATAATAATTAATATCGAACGAACCATTATTATGAGCGTTTTACGTTTTGTTATCTGTCAAAAGCTACTTGAACACGCTCCACTCCAAGGTCAAATTAATTTCCCCACTAGTGGATAAAACGCGATTTTATCCGCTTGTATTAAAGGTTAAAGGACGGCTTTCCGAGGTAGTGAGGGGAAAAATTTGTTTTTCAAATTTGTATCGATAGTAGGTACGTACTTACTCTTGTTCTGAGTAGAGAAAACATAATTTTGTACCAATTTCTAAGACAAAAAGAAACAGTACAGTGTGACCATTTAGATTAGAATTGAGACCCACTAAAAACATTTTTTTTTATGTAAAATGTTGCCAAGACGAAAACATTATGGCTTGCACTGTCAAAAAGTTATCAGATCTCATGTAGAGCCAAGCTTCCAACTCTCCTCGCCCTAACTCTACAAGCCGTAACTTCACAAACTCTACACTCTAATCAAAATATGTGGCTTGAGTGGCAGTTTCGATACTAAGTACAAGAACTAGGTATTTGATAACAATAAAGTAATGAACAGTGAACACATTTTTCATCTTACGCCCATGTGACGGCCAAGCCACATATTTTGACGTGTAGAGTTAAAAACTGGCTCTACATGTAACCTGATAACTTTTTGACAGTGCGAGCCATAATGGTCTCGTCTTGACAATCGACCACATTTTCATGAAAATGTTTTGGTGGGATTTCACTTTCTTTATAAGTTGCTTATATGCCGCATTTTTAATTTTGTACATTTTTTCTTTCCTATTTTGGGATGTGTAATCTTAATTCTGTTCTAACTTGTAATACAAAGACCGCTTTAACAAACGCCAAATAAATCCTGCACAGAATTTGCGCCAGAGAAAGGGATACTCAGCTCCGCGATGTAGATGTGCTCTGTTCAGGAAGAGTGTATTCCACATGGCAATCAAATTATTTAATAAGTTACCGGACTCTGTGCAATCATTACCAACTAGAATATTTAGCAGGAAAATTAGACATAAATTGAAGGAAAAATGCTATTATGACATACAAGAATACTTAAATGATGACTCAGTAATGTAATAATATTAATGCAATTGTTTTACTTTTTTTTATTCATTTTTAAATTGATTTGATTATTTTATTTTATTGTAATTTTGTAGGATTTGTTTTAATTTTATAATGTAAATAATAGTGATGAGCTGAATTATTTTATATCTAATATCACAGTGTGCATGTATTAAGTATTATTTTTTTCCTTTCTGTATGTTGTGGTTGTTCTTTGTGCAACCCTCTTAAATATTTGTACGCCTAAAACGGTAAAAAGTGGAGAACTTATGTTTCTTTTATTGTGTCACCTATTTGTACTACCTACTTTTAACAAATAAATGTTTGATTGATTGATTAATATAATAATGTGTATAATTTTCAAATCTCTAGCATGAAATTAAGTTTGTTACGGGAAAACACATACAACGTGTACTTAATGAGGTTTTCAGCCCTTCTTTTCGACATGCAAGGTACTTATAGACACTCTTTCCTTCTATCCCGACATTGTTCTGTAGTATCTACAAAATAAATGCTTTAAAATATTGTTATTATTCGTATCAAAAACAGTCAACAAGCTGAACCATAAATCCAATACCCAATTTTGAACGCTTCTTTTGACTGTTAGAAAATTTCACGCTACTCGAACGCATCTGTACCGTGAAATCGGGTCCCGAAATGTTTGTCCTTTTGGCGCGAAACGCCATACTAATTTGACAGTGACAGCTGTCGATTGGTGTTTTTTTTTTAATTTTGCATGTCAAAGGTTTATGAATTAAAAGAAAAGCAAATTGTCAACTTGTTAGAAGCCCGTTTTAAAATAAATTGGAAAAGATATTCTTTAAACGCGCAGTGCATTTTTTTTGGCCCGCACGGCTTGTGCATTGTGGCCTAGAGTAATAACGGGGAAACGGGTAAAATCATAAAATAATCGGATTCATGGAACGGAATTTGGGAAATAAAAACGCGCAGTATACGTTACAATAAGGTAGTAGGTAGGTACAGTCAGCAGCAGAAGCAGAAGTAGCTAAGCAATCGAAGCGGTCACAATGATCTGCACAATAAGCTCTTACGTCTATTACAATAGAGCCGTGCATAGATACTTGTGGCCTCTTCGGTTGCTTAGCTACTTCTGCTGCTGACTGTACATGTAGTAACAAGGTAGCTGGATACAATAATACTTTTGACGTTATGCTCCTTTTTAACTGACTTCAAAAAAGAAGGAGGTTCTCAGTTCGTCGGAATATATATATATTTTTAAATAGACTGTGAAGTACGAGTAATTACGGTTCGGCGAGATGTCTTTTGATATTTCATACAAAGTGATCGTCTTTTTAACCGACTTCAAAAAATGGAGGAGGTTCTCAATTCATCGGGATGTTTTTTTTTTGTGTATGTTCCCCGATTACTCAGACGACTGGACCTATTTCGAAAATTCTTGTTTGTTCGAAAGGATATACCTACTTTCTAGTTGGTCTTAGAAAAAAAAAAACATAAAATAATCCTCTAAAGCCATGAGTTTCATGGCCTAGCAGAAATATGAAGTCGGTGCTTCATTCAAAGAATATTCCGCTCGCACCGCACCGACTTCATATTTCTGCTAGGCCATGAAACTCATGGCTTTAGAGGATTATTTTATGTTTTTTTCTGAGGTTTTTTTTTGAAGGCGGTTTTTTTTTCGATTTTTTTTCGCATTTTAATGTCTCACGGGTTAACACGGGACACTAGGGAAGTCTCCGAGGCCCTTATTGGCTTGCCGTCGGTAAAATGTCGGTAAAGGTTAAATTATAAGTACCTATTTAGACACGGGTTTCAACTCTCGACGCAAAAAGAGGGGATTATACCGTTGACCGTTATGTACATGTGTGTGTCTGTCTGTGACTCCGTAACTCTTAAACCGGTGAACCGATTTGTTATTTTTTATTTGAAAGCAGTTTTTCTAGCGGTGGGTTTTAATTAAGTTTCGTAGAAATTGGTTGAACTTTCAAATGAAAGTATTGTGGTTTGATGATGTGTTCCTGTAATCCGCAGGGACATAGAGGGCTCGCAGTAGGGACTGCCATGCACCACGGTCCTGTGGCTTACTTCAAGGTGGGTTAACATAAGTACTCCTTAGACCAAGTTTCTCAAAGTGGAATACGCGAACTTTCAGGGGATCCCAATGGTCGTATTTCGCGATAAGACTTCCACAACACGTCGTCATGATAAATACTATAAATACATATAAGTACATACATATAGGTAAATCGAATTAGGTATGCAGTATGCTGAATGAGAAGAGCTTTTAATTGACCAAAATTACTCAAGAAATAGACTCGATTTGTGATAATTGATAATACTTACTTATAACATAACTGGCTGTTGCCCGCGACTTCGTAGATTTCGGTTATCGCCATCCCGCGGGAACTATACAATTGTCCCGAATAAAAAGTAGCCTATGTTATTCCTCAATATTCCAACTATCTTCTTACCAAATTTCATTTAGATCGGAGCAGCGGTTTTCCCGTGAAGAGGTAACAAACAGATAGACAGAGAGACAGAGAAAGTTACTTTCGCATTTATAGTACAATTAGTTAGGATTAGGATTAGGATAAGAAATCAACCAACAATTATCACCATTATTTTTGCGACTTTTAACATGAAACTACCGTGAGATTCAATCATAGTGAAATAAACGGATCACTCACGTATGTCAGACGAGAGTAGCCTTTCAGAGCTGTCAGAGGCCCGAGTACGAATATTCGAAAGCTGCGTCATGTAAAAACGAATAGTAAACGTTGTCGAGTTTGTATGACGTTTGGAACAGCGCCCGCTCGTGAGCGTATTTGGAGCCAACATTTAGTAAATAATTATTTTTTACACTAGTTTCTAAAATACGGTATTTTTTCACTCTCTTTATTTTTTAATGATAGAGCGACATTTCTTTGTGTAATTTATCTGTGGTAATTACGTATTGTAAGAGCTAATGTACTTAACTTGTTTTTAGAAAAAAATACTTCGTGCCAAGTTCTTGCGGCGCATTCTTCTTGGCAATCATGGTCTTTCCGAAAGCGCTGGTAGACTCGAAAAAATGACGTGTAAAAGAGCATTCAACTGCCTATTTGTTGAATAAAATTTTGAATTTCGAATTTCGAAGAAACTAACCTTGCGTGTTTTCCTCTCCAGGATCGCTGTCCTCACTCCCCACACTGACAGGACTCTCCCGTTTGTCCTCCCTCGTGTCAGACGGGGGTACCGGTGCCAGCACTCTTGACAGCCAGGGCTCCCCGTACCCCAGCAGAAAAGGTATGGACACGCCATTTTGTAAAAACGGCGTGTTAAAATAATACCGCATCCTATTCAGTTCCTCGCTCTCGTCTTCTTCGGAGTTTCTGGAGTGTTCAGACAGGTTGGTCTCTATGTCGATATCGGGAGATTTTCGGTTGGTACCGATTATTGAGTCTATGGAGAACGGTTTTGGTTTCTTGGTCTGTGGGTCCGCTGTTTGGGGTTCCATCTTTTCGCTTGGAGCATACACTGTTCGCTTATTATAAAACGTAGTTTAGATTATGCACCACTAAACTGGTCCATTTCTTATCAACTGTAAAATATGTAACGTCTCTTTTTATTTTAAAAACAATCACTGAATGTATTTTTCTAATTAAGACATTTAAAAGTACACCCACAATTAATTGGAAAGTACACCCGCGCAATGTCAATTTTCACTAAACAATCGAACATCATTTTTTAAAAAACGAATTTAAATTTCGATTACGATTAGTGATGTGCCCGTGTTTTAAAGTTGTCGATGCACACGTCCGCTCGTCGCGCGACCGAAGCGCTACTCACTTGGCTACAGCCACGCCCCCATACGGGGTGTAGTCGAATTATTTTATTGTATTAATGTCCGCTGAGCGAATATCAGCTCTATTACAATCGCCTTAATACTTGAGTCATTATCACACCTCCTGTAACCACAACAGCCTATATTGTGTACAGTACTTTCTGTAAAGTAAACCTTGTTTTTAAAACTCAACAGTCATTTTAGAGACATATTCCTAGAAGAAGGCAAATATTCCATTTGTATTCCGTTTAATAATGTCGGTGCGTTACTTTTAAAGTAGATTTTCTTTCGCATCTGTGGAAGAATATAGCCTTTCGTTACTGTGAACAAAATGATTAAGAGCAATTTCGTACGACGCTAAAGCGAGTAAGCTGCAGGCTATTAGGGCGTGTTAGAGTGGGACGGAGAGGGATGTTTGTGGACATAGTACACACTGGTAATTGGTGGTGATCAGGCTGTTTTGCCGCTGTCAGCACTTGGTGGAGTCGTTCTGTGCTGCGTTCAGACAAGGGTTGGTTTTTCACGCAAAATAAAAACTGAAGGGACCCTTTGTTTCGTAGAAATATTTTTGTCATAATGATGTTTGTCATAATCTATCACTAGTAGTATCTTTTTTCTCTGAAAATGTGAAATATTCAGAACATCGGTTAGGTTATGTTTAAATAAATAAATATCATGGGACAATTGACACCAATTGACCTTGTCCCAAACTAGGCAAAGCCTGTACTATGGGTACTACACAACGGATAAACATACTTATATATATAAATACATACTTACATGCATATTAAACATCCAATACCCGAGAACAAACATTCGTATTCGTCATACAAACATCTGCCCCGACCGGGGATCGAACCCGGGACCTCAAGCTTCGTAGTCAGGGTCTCTAACCACTAGGCCATCCGGTCGTCAAACGGTCGGTTTGTTTTATAATAATTCTGAACAATTAATAGTTTAAGAGAAAATAAGAGTTACAGATTACTTATAAATTGCAATTGAAAACCCACGTAGGTTTTTTTTATACATACAGACTTGCAACCGACCCAATCCCGCCTGACGGTAAGTGTAGAATGTGATCTATTCTAAGATGGATGGAGCATGCTAGCTAGCCTGTAGATACCCATTCATCCTAGACTTGAAAACTGTCAAATTGTAGTGTAGTTAGGGTAGATAAATCCTTCATTGTCATAACCAGCCTTTTCTACGTCCCACTGCTGGGCACGGCCTCCTCTCAGTATTTATTTATTGACATGGCTTAACCGTGTCATAAAAACCCTCAATTTTTAACCTCCGACGAAAAAGAGGGATGTTATAAGTTTCACCTGTGTATCTATGTCTGTGTATCTGTGTACCTGTCGGTGGCATCATAGCTCCCAAGCAGATTGACTGATTTAGATGCGGTTTTTTTTTAATCGAAAGCTAGTGTAATCGAGATGGTTCTTAACTAAGTTTCATTAAAATCGGTTGACCCGTTTTTGAAATATTGAACTTTGAAATGATAATGTCGGGGTTTTTCAACTTTTGTAAGTTGGTTATATAACAATAAGTATTTACTTATCTAAGCCGCGTGGTACGAGTAGCTTAGTGGTTTGCCCTATTTCCTCTCAATCAGAGAGGGTCTTGGGTTCGAGCACTCAGCTCGCACCTCTGAGTTGTTTGATAAAGGAAAACATCGTCAGGAAACCTGGTCACTCCTGCAAAGCGATTCAATGGTTCGTGTGAAACTCCCAACAAGCACTGGGCCCGCGTGGGAACTATAGCCCAAGCCCTCTTATTGTGAGAGGAGGTCTTTGCCCAGCAGTGGGACGTTAATATGATAATGAAGATGATGACGGGCCCCTTGTTTAACTTCTCCTTTTAAGCAGATTCTAGCAAGTTAGTGTTGTAACTGTTGTAAGAAACTCAAGTCTTGGAGTCTTATTTAATAAAACTTCAGCTGTTTTTGAAGACTCGAGTCTTATAGATAATACTTAGAGCTCTCCTTTAGAATTAGGAGTCTTTTGTAAAAAGATTTGAGTCCTGCCAAAAAGAACTGAAAGACTGAGAATTTTTGAATTTGCGTTTAATGCAATTAAATTGTCAGATCAGATTACTAAGTAAATATGGATGACGGTATAAAATCACCCAGTATTACCTATTCCAATTATTATAATACACCACGCCAACTCATGTTCATGACTCAGTCTAGCTCGAAGAACTTAAAAGACTCGAAAGGACTCAGTAGACTCAAAGGACTTGGACTTAATGTGACTAACGAATCCTAGTCTTGAAAATCTACTCAAGTCTCGAAATAAAGACTAAAAGACTTGAGTTTTTTACAACACTAAGTCAAGTCTACTGCCCCGTTTGAACGGTCTTCCTCTCGCCGTCATTAGAGAACAATTTGCCCCCTACTTACCTCACCCCCTCTCAAATTGATTGCGGCTATTCCCACCGAGATAACTTATGGCCGGGGTTCCTTAATCTTTGGGTAAAAACATGACTTCCTATTAAATTATGTGGTTACGGTGAGGCGGTGCTTTGAAAGAGCATGAGGTAGTTCTATATGTATTACTGTTCATGAAAAGTGAAACGAAAACACGTACTTATATAATCGACCCACGATAACTCTGCATAAGATATTAATTGGAAACCCAGAAAAATCATGCTGTGTTAATACTTTTTTCATGTCACTCAGACATTTCTTTAATTAAAAATAATAATGACACCTAGTAGCAATCGAAAGATGCTGTTTTTTTTTAATATGGCTCTGTCCATTGGAGGACAATTTTGCCAGTGTTTAGTAGGTTTTGCCGTTGTACGGTAAAAAAAATCTAGAAAACGAAATATGAGAGGTATTTTAATGGTGGATGGTGAATGAACGATGACCTGTCTAATGTTTAATCTAATCAAACGTTCAAAACGTGTTACCAACCAACTTTAGATTTCTACAGTTGTCAGTTCGTTGCAGAGTTATCGTGGGAAGACTATAGAGGTTTAGAAAAAAACGTAGGCACAAAGGCACTAGATTTAACAAAGCGAGTGCGACAAATATTCCTGTAGCAAAGTAAAATAAGTTAAGTTTTTGGAGTGTTATCATTATTAAGCAAGATTCTTGTACTTGTATGATCTATCATCGCATTTTACATAATAGACATTGTTTCTGTTCAAAAATACAAAGTGATTAGCTATATAACTCACTAATCTTACGTAGTTATGACTGTATAAAATAACAATGAAGAAAGCTTAAAAATAAAATAAATAAATTGCTGAACAACTTTAAAAATAGGTAAAAAGTTTCTGTATTTTATTTAGACCTATAATATATAATACCACAACATCTTTCATTCAATAACCATCAAAGATGGCCGACTGACAACTGTCAGTGACATAAGTCATAAATCAGAGTTGCGAGTCTGGTCTCGCATTTGTTTCACACGAACCACTTGTAAAGGTCCGAACACAATAGAGCTTCTAGTGAAATCAACGGCCAAAAATACGTCTCCATCGCGTTTCAGTCAGATCATACCTATAATTAAGTACATATAAAGTATTCTTAAATAAAAAACACTGAATTTTGCTATAAAAATACTCTCGAGTTGTCAAAACCATTGAGAAAATAAATGACAGTGTTTCGTAATTAAGTCATAATATTTTTGCAATACATAAATACATACCTAAGTAACGTTGTGTACCTATGAGCATTATCAGTAAGTGCTCAAGTTATTAAATGTGTCGCCTTTTTACCCGACTGCGAAATGCAAAGGAGGGTAACATTTTATGCTAGCTGCCGAGCTAATGTTGTAAAAAACTCAAGTCTTTTAGTCTTCATTTCGAGACTTGAGCAGATTTTCAAGACTAGGACTCATTAGTCACATGAGTCCGAGTCCTTTGAGTCTTCTGAGTCCTTTCGAGTCTTTTAAGTTCTTCGAGCTAGACTGAGTCTAGAAATTGAGTTGGTGTATTATAAATATTATAATAGGTAATACTGGGTGATTTTATATCGTCATCCATATGTATTTAGGTACTAAGTAATCTGATTGAAAATAAATCTCACAGTAAAAAATGGCAACAATTGAATTGCATTAAACGCAAATTTAAAAATTCTCAGTTTTCGAGTTCTTTTTGGCAGGACTCGAGTCTTTTTACAAAACACTCCAAATTCTTAAGGACTTGAGCCCTAAGTATTATATAAGACTTGAGTCTTCAAAAACAGCTCAAGTTTTATTAAATAAGACTCCAACACTCGAGTTTCTTACAACACTATGCCAAGCAGTTAATTGTTAGACTAGACTTCAACTGTCTTTACAATACACTTTTTCTGCCATTTCTCGAGAGCGGCAGCGTGACAGGCTGTGTCATGTGAGGTTACACCTTTTTTTTGCAATTTTGACAGAGCTAAGCTCTAACTTAGATATCGTTAGAAACTGTTAACTAATGTTGAACTCCAGTGCGACCGGTTCTTTGCAATGACGTTTTACTGACATAGGTTCATAAGATACAATGTTAACATTGTATTAGCTTCTCAAATCGACTTTGTGGGCAGAATATATATTTTAGCAATAAAGTAAGAACAATAGATCATTAGGTTTGAGCCTAGGTGTATGAAATTGTAGGTATACCTACATACCTGACCAGAATTCAACTTTGGAATCGATCAAATTGCTTACCTGCTAAGTCTAACGTATTAAGACAGTTTTGCAAAAAACGAGTAGGTACATACCTACCTCATGCGTTATTTGTGTGTCTTGGGAAAAAAATTCACAATCCTCATTGAAATTCACATTAAGATTTTTAATAGTATTTTTACCTACTTAAGTGAATATTATTTTGATCAAGAAAGTGCTTAAAATAAAATAGGCTCAACTAAGAACTATGAGAAATAGCAACGAAATTATGTACTTAGTTAAAAAAATATCAGACGTGTTCAGTTTTTTTTTTACATTTGTAAATTAAGTTTAATCCATGATATAGGCTACCTAGTGATCCATAAGAGCTGAGCTGGCACAAATGGCAATAAGTGGATGAAAGTAAATTATCTATATATGTGTCATCATTTTGAAAAGACTACACACACATATTAAAATGACAGACTAACCTAACTTCTTTATAAAAATATCTAATTCATTCGTACCAGCTCTATAGTGAATTAATCTAAAGTGCATAAACATTATAATACCTACCGTCTCGGTACACTGAGGTTGTGCATTTTAATATTCTCTTAAAATAAAAATCTATCTCCTAAAGCATTCAACATCACACTAATTTATAAAAACAAATTATCCATCTCTAATTCTCTGAAATCGCACACAGCTCAAACAAATCACATCTTCCCTCCATTACCGACCCCTATAAATCCCTATAACAGAATCAACTTATTCATAACAACATTAATATGACCATAAAATTAAATATTAAAACACGCTGTGAATCAACGATCCGTCCAAATTGCTTTCCATAATCAATCCTCCGTCCCTCTCCCGCACAACCGAAGCCAAACGAAAGACCAAGACAGCTATAGTACTCATAAACCCTCTTTGAGTGTTTGAGCGTAAGTAATGAGCGCTGTCACGCCCCGCAATCACGTTCCGGAGCTCTCATTGGTCGGTAGAGTTTTGAAATGAGAACAGTTTTTTTTTAATTTGCTTCCATTAGCGACAAAACGATGGCACGGCACGCGTACAGCTGTTGACGTCTGATCCCGAGTGGATTTGTTTTGTTTGAAATTGTTTCTAATTTGATAATAATATGTGAATGTAATGAGATTATCTAGTGTATTTTTTACGTAATGTTAATTAATTAGATTTAAAACCCTTAATAAATATTAAGTAGGTATAATAAAATAACTGTACCTAAGTACGGTCGAGGAAATTAATTTCTGACCTACCATGGAACCTTTTCACAATAAACGTCATAGTGACATTGCGTTGATTGACAAGGAAAATTGTTAAGACGTTTAAACTATGAAAACGTTCTATGGTGGGTCAGGAATTATTTTCCTCGACTGTACCTATTAGGCTATTAGTAGTCTTAGGATGGAGGAGAAAACATATGCATATATGTATGTATATAATTCACGTAAACGAAAACTAATGAGTGATTATTTGTAACAATTTTTTTTCATGGACTCTTGCCTCGCTTAGTAAATTTACTACAGGTCTTCTAGAAAAGTATGTTGAGTAATGGGTCATTAATTAAATTTATGATGAAAAAGTAGGTAAATTACAGGACAGACAGATATGGACTAATTTCAGGTCAACTGGTAGAGATCCCTTTAAGGGATAATGTCGCCTTTGCATTAATCAGTTTTTCTTCTATAACCTGTTACTTGTGTTTTATGTACTTAAAGTAAAAATAAAATAATCAAAGACTTTAAAATATGTATAAAATCAACAATTCAAATCAATTCAACGCCGCAAACCTTTTAAAATCTACAATGAGCGCATTAAAATCGTAACAGTTACACTCGAATCCCACCCTATCGTATCGAATTCCCGTCATGTCGCATCACTAGTAAAGTGCACTTAACGCGCGAAACTAATTTTCATAACACTGCCATCTTAGCTTTACTGTCGACAAAAAGCACATTCAACCCAAATGTGAAACATTACAGCTTACTTTAGTATAAATATCTTATTAACAGCGGCATAAATAAATTTGTTTTTCAATTTCCAAAACCATGAAACCCAGTTTATAAACCAAAAATTATATGAATCTTAAAAATATAGTAGTAACGCCTATATTCCGTTGTTTGTAAGTTTAGCAGTTGCAGAATAAAGTTGGCAGTTCGTTTTCGATTCGCGCCCGTTTTTTCAAAATGGCGTCTTTTGACGTTTGTGACAGCTCGAAGGGCGGCAAACATTGACTTTCGAGTCACTGCACCAAGTGTCAGTTTGATTGTATGATATTTTTTATGTTAATTTTTGACTTATTATTTAGGTTGATATAAAAACAGGGCTTGTTTTATTCTTTAGGGATTTTCATATTTAAGTAAGTAAGTATTATGACTATTTAGTAAAAAATAACGTTTGTTATATTGAAGTAAAATAAAGTTTTTGTAAAAAAAAAACGGCTAAGCGCGAGTCGGACCCGCGCACCAAAGGACCGATTCTAACGTTGTTCGTTTTTTTTAAAGGAAAAAACAGTACAATACAACACATTGATTGCTGTCAAGGGACTCGTGATGTGACAGAATTTCTTGACTATTTTCAGCTCACTTGTCATCGGCAGTTTAATTGACCAAATTAGTCCGAAACAGATGACTAACTAGCAATTAGTAAACTTAGATTAAACTCATTAGTCTGTTGATGATAAATTGGGTATTTTTACTTCACTCCCCCCAAAAGGTGTGTATTTTACTTAACTAAATAGTGACAGTTAAGTACATTTCTAATCTTCAAATATGCGGAGTACCTAACAATTATTTATTTGAGACATACTTCAGTAATAGACAGACAGACACACAAACCGATAAACACACTCGAAGACTAAAGCGACAAACTTCGAACGCCTCGGGGGATTTATTGTCGGACAAAAGAGGATGTCATAATTCGTGGGTAAGTGGCGTGACGGCGACGACCCTAAAAGCGGGACAGGAGATCACGAGACGTGAACGCTACGATTTGATGTGGTCAAGGACGATAAAACCAAGAGGACCGCCAATGGCTATACAATACAATGTCGCGTTCCTGTAAAGTAATGAGCCTGCTGTAGCTAGTTTCACTATAGTGAGGTCTCTGTACCATTAATTTTGTATGACACTTAGACCTCTGGCTAACACAATAGCGCCATATATGAACCGAAAGAAAAAACGAATTTAGATGGCGCTATTGTGTTAGCCAGAGGTCTAAATGTCATACCAAATGAATGGTACAGAGACCCCTCCGTAGTAAAACTAGCTACAGCAGGCTTATTATTTCAAAGGAACGCGGCATCGTATAGACACTGGCAGTCTTCTTGGTTTTATGGTCCCTGGTGTGGTATACTATAGCCGGGAATTCGATAGGAAGAAAGTCTCTATTAGAAGCTCAATATAATAAGTTGTAGTCATTTTACTCTGACTCAGGGAGCTTCCTTTCTTTTACATTAAGTACTTGTCTCTGCTTATGCGTTTACTAACTGGGTTACGAAGAAAATTTGCTTAGTCGAACAACATTGTCGACTACTGGCATTATAATTAAGTCAGTCATTGTCCTGAGAAATAAAATCTCAAACTGCTATCATGACAGCGAACCGGAAGTCGTTAAAGCTTAATATACACACGCCAGGAAAATCTTGTAAGTTGCATTGCATTGCGAAGCATAGAGATCGAGTTAGAAGTGATCGATAGAACGCAGCAATGCATTTCAACTAGCACGATTTTTCTTTTTATTTGCCTAAACTTTTTAATGATTATTTATGTATGACATGGGCAAAGGCAGATAATTTATATAATGTTAGTCATAATTTTTTTTTGCTTGAAGGAAGTTATTTTGACGATGTCAACAGAAATTCTTATATTTTGAAAACCTGTGTACTTATTTACCTAATTTTCTTGTTTCATTACTTACTTCTTTATGATATGCAACAGCCAAATGGTGACCGCAAAAATGTATCTTTATTAACTTATTTCGAAGTTACTCGATTAAATAGAAGAGGGACCTCAAAACCCCTCAGAAAAACAAATCGCCAACTGTCAAAATGACAGCGCGCCGGAAGGGGCGTGGCTGCGCTCCGTTTTACGCAAGACACGATCCATTAACGGTTCGAGGAGACGTTACCCTCTTTATTTAATGTTGTGGTTACTTAAACGTTTCAGTTGCCGCGACAGTTGAAGTTCGACTTTATATGAGGGTCGTATGGCTTGATTTTGGGTGTAGAGGCTTGTGATATTGTGAGTCGTTTCTAGGTTGGGGTGGAATCTTTTGAGATGATAGTAGTGAATGTTTGAGGATAATTTTAAATAGATTTTTTAAGAAGAAAAAATATATTTAAAAAAACACTAAAATCGATAACTATTAAGTTATTAGATACTTCTACGACGGTTGTGATTTGTGAGTTACATCACTTTGCTGACTATTTTGCCGCATAGCAAATATTTTAGTCGCTTTTATCCCAACTCAACTTGGTCTATTCAATTTGTTTCTTCATAAATAAACCTAGATACGCGACAAGAAAGCCAAACGAGCAAGTGGGTCACCTGATGGTAAGTGATCACCTCTGCCCATAGACACCCGCAACCCCGGAGGGTATGCAGATGAGTTGCCAACCTAGAGAGCTAAGTTGAAATGCCTCTTGTGTCCGTAGTTACACCGGTTGTCTTACTCTCCACATCGGAACACAACATTGCAGGATTAGCGAGTAAGATGGTGGTAGCGATCCGGATAAATCTTGCACAAGGTCCTACCACCCAGAAAAAAATCAACAAGATTCTCTCTCTTCATGAATCCAAATAATCCAATGAAATGAAAAGGTTCTTTATTAGAATAAAATTATAAAACTCATTCAAAAAATTAAATTAGGCACACAACAAAACATCACCCCTATCCCTAAAACAAACACAAATACTATACAATTACGACGAATTTGTACACAAATTGTAGCCCAATTACGGTACATTATCGAATTAATATTGAGCGGGTATCGACCGGTAATTACTGGCTCCGTGAATTGGGGTTACAATTACTATTGTAGCCAATTTTTGTTTGGTCAGCAATATATTTAGCCATGTATGTACAATAATTCAGGTTTGCATTTGCAGACAGTGAAGTCGAAAAGTGCCCTTAGTGTAATCAAAAAGCACAAAATACGTCTCGATCGCGTTAACGTATTCAAATACTCGTAGAATAGTAGGTTGCGAATACGTGCCGCTACAGGCGATGCCAATTTGCCCACACAGATAGTAATAGGGATGTTGTCTCTTGGTCAAATCAAATCAGCAACTTTTTTTGAAATGTCAAAACGATTTGATCGGATCCGTTAGTATGAAGTTTGTATTGAATTACAGAACTATTACGTCATCATTTTCAGTGAACAAACTGCCTCCTTTTATTAGTTTTTGTTAAATTAAAAATCCTTTTAATTGCAGTAGGTAGGTTTTTGATGAGTATTTTCGGAAGCTTGATAAGTGAAAATGTAAAATGATTTTATTTTGACACCAGTCAGCTACATTGAGACGTTAGGTAACGCGAATATGGATGTGATAAATTTGAAAGAGTTCCGTTATAATAATACTACGGACACAGAATGATATTCTTTCGTTATCAGCGAAAGAAATATTACTAAGCGTCATTTGTTTTGATTAAATTAAAGCTATACCTGGGGTGGTATTCTGTAAGGTATCCGCTTTGCGTTCACGGCTGTGTCAGCGCTGACAAACCAAATCGGTATTGACATTTTAAGAAGGTCTTCTTCGTTTCCTCACTTCCCAAATATTTTCCCAATGTTGGACGAAACGTTGGGTCCAACGTTGGACATCAATTAGAGGAAGAAGGGTGGGCGGAGCGATATGAGTTATTTGCCATAGCACTATTAATTGAATGCCCTTTATTTTGACAGAGTTAGGTAGAGACAGACAGACCAAGATGTATTAAAACTCCAGATGTAGTGGGAGAGCCATACTGTAGCTATTTGCTGCCGTACGAATAGGCCGACTTGCCCGGGGAAGTACCACCTTCTCGCAGAAAATCGGCGTGAAGCAACAGCACCCCTGTTGCGTTTCGTTCGGCCAGTGAGAGTGCCGGAGGCCCTCCCCCCCCCCCCTTTCCTCTATCCCTTTTTAGACTAGTGACTCTCTTGGGGTTGCTGGTTCTCATGGGTGGCGGTGATCGCTTACCATCAGGTGACCCGCTTGCTCGTTTGCCTCCCTCTTTCAATTAAATAAAAATTCAGAAAGTTTCAGATACTCACGCATAAATTCAGCATCATCCAATTTACGTCCCACTCCTGGGCACAGGCCTCCTCTCAGAATGAGAGGGCTTGGGCTATAGTTCCCACGCGGGCCCAGTGTGGATTGGGAACTTCACACACACCATTGAAAAGCTCACGATAAATTACAAATGTAGGTAATTTATAAAAATCGGGGCTCGAATCGAACCCACTACCACAGGCCACATTGAAACCAGTAGGTTTCAAATTCAACATATTTTTCTTTACATTTAGGCCGGAAATTCATACTTCCGCTTTTTATTCACATAACCGAAGAAAAGCAATTTGCTTAGATATAAACAAAATTGCTATCTGACAGAATTGCGTAACTATTTTGACACTCGTCATCGGATTGAAATGACAGATTTTGTACGACTGTGACAGCTAGCTGTTGCCGATACCAATTGTCAACCCATACAAAATGAGCACGGTGCTGATTGCAGCATGCAGCAAATTAATAATTGTACGTTGTAATTGTATGTATCTGAACTGCTCAATGTTAACGTTTAACATACATACTTACATTATAATTCAGTTCACATGCAATTATAATTTTTGGCAGTTATTCGACAGTTTTGCTAGGCGATTAGGCGGCGGTCCAAATCGTACTTCGCGACAGCGCTAAGTATTTCTGTCAAGGAGAGTTGCAGTGAAAAATGTAATTTCAAATGGAATAAAGCAGCGTCATGTTGTTTTGGGCACGGTTCGGACTTTACGCTAAGACGAAACGTGGAGTGGATGTTTAGTGTAGGTAAATTTAAATAATTTTTTGATGTTATTCTAACGAAAACAGTTTCTTTTAATTGTATTAAATAACCTGACCAACCTATGAAAGTTGAAAAACCCCCGACATTGTCATTTCAAAGTTCAATATTTGAAAAATGGGTGAAACGATTTTAATTAAACTTGGCTAAGAACCGTCTCGATTAAACTAGCTTTTGATTAGAAAAAACCGCATCGAAATCGGTCCATCCGTTTGGGAGCTATAATGCCGCTGACAGATACACAGATATACAGATACCCCTCTTTTTTGTCGGGGGATAAAAAGTATACCTTTTGTAGAGCAAAGGCTGTTATGTCCCCACAGACTGGGCTTAACTATTTCGACAGACAGCCAGACGCGGCGGGGACTTTGTTTTATAAATATGTAGTGACAGTGACATGACTTTTTGCCAGTTCTAAACATTCCCAACTCCGCACGCCACACAACACTCAAAACATATAATTTGTTAACAAGCGGTTCCGTAGCGAAGCGCGCGCTTGTGTGGGGAGCCTCCCTTGAAAACCATTTTGTACACCAAACGACCTAACTGTCGTCACTCCCATTGGAAACTCCACCATAACGACCCAACGTAGTGTCTAAAATTAAAGTACTAAGATTGGCACTTAATTCCGTATGGATTTAGCCAAGTGTTGCAACAATACAGAGGTTTTAAAAATATCGTATTGCGTTAGAAATAAGGTTGAAGGTGGAATGGTTTATAAAATGAACAGTTGCAGTTTTGATCGATTGAGTTAAGTATTAAGTATAGTTTTTGGTACTTTGTTGTTTAGCTTTGATTGTTTTGTCAAAATTCAATGGATTAAGATTGATTTAAACTGAAAGCGTACAACTTTATTGAGAGACGGGGTTAAGTGAGGTTTCATTCAGTTGTAGAGATCCCTATTATCAAGTAATAATAAAAGTCATGTGTTGATTTGTGAGGTAATGGAGGTGGAGGTGTTGCATGAAAACATACATTTGTCGCACTGACGCTGTCTTACACGTGTAATAGTCGCGGGCGAGCAAACTAGGTACTACTATATTAACTACTGTACTGTTAAGTACCCACCCTACGAGGATCCCATGTCTATGGATATAGGACAGTATACGAGGGTGGTATGATAAGTAATGAACCTTGAAGCTACGGGGTTTGGCTGAATATTAAAAATGTCTTTGCCTACATCCGCCATCTTGGACGCGGGAAAATTGACAGTTTCAAATGATTCCGTCAATTACTTCATGACTTATAGTTTTTTAAACAGAACGAGTGGCATTGTTTGTGTAAAATGGAAAAAGAACAATATCGATCAGTGACTCGCTTTCTGTTTTTGAAGGGGAAAACGCGTGATGAAATTAAAATTGAGTTAGATACCGTATATGGCGATGCTTCGCCTTCTATTGCCACAGTAAAGCGGTGGTATAACGAGTTCAGAAATTGAAGAATATCTGTGTTTGATGAGGCCCGCCCAGGACGTCCAGATTAGGTTACCACGGAGGAAAACATCAACAAAGTCCGTGATATGTTGATGAACGATCGTAGACTGAAGTTGAGGGAGGTAGCTGAGGTATGTGGCTTGTCACTGGAGCGTGTACAAAATATCGTTCATAAACATTTGGGAATGAGGAAGTTATCGGCCCGATGGGTACCGCGTTTGCTAACAGAAGAAAATAAGCAGAATCGTGTAGCCACTTCCAAAGAGTGTTTGGCACTATTAAAACATAATCCGAAAGACTTTTTTATGCGTTATGTTACCGTGGACGAAACGTGGATCCACCACTATACTCCCGAAACAAAACAATAGTCCAAGCAGTGGACCTGCCCCGGCGAAAATGCTCCAAAAAAAGCAAAAACGGTTCCGTCGGCCGGGAAGGTTATGGCGACCGTTTTTTGGGATTCCCAAGGAGTTATCCACATTGACTATTTAGCGAAGGGAAGAACGATCACGGGGAAATATTACTCTGATTTATTGTCTCGATTTGATTCGAAGAATTAAAGAAAAAACGGCCTCGTTTAGCCCGCAAAAAAGTGTTATTTCACCAGGCCCATTCATCTCACATCGTCAAGGCCAAACTGGATCAATTGGGCTACAAAATGCTGCCGCACGTTCCTTATTCGCCAGATTTAGCCCCGTGCGATTTCTTCTTGTTCCCAAACATGAAATCTTGGCTCAGAGGCAAACGCTTCATGTCAAATGAAGAGGTCATAGAGGCCACAGAGGAGTATTTTGCAGACTTTCCGAAGACATATTTTTTGGAGGGCTTAAAGAAGTTGGAGACGCGTTGGGATAAGTGCATACTTTTGAAAGGGGACTACGTAGAAAAAAAAAACAAAAAATTAAATAAAAATTCTTTTTTTCTTGGGTAGGCTCACTACTTATTATACCACCCTCGTATGTATGCAGGATCTTATGTATTTAAGTTAAGGTTAATGTACTTGTTCGTCTAGAAAATGATAGGGATGCTTTAACTGATCAAAACCCGTTAAATACGCTGTCACATATCTATACAACATCCTGCCACATGTGCCAACGAGAATTCAAATTAAAATACCACAGACTACACGCAATCAATTCACACGTCTCTAAACTGTTTCAAATCTAATTTGGTGCCAAATAACAATTAACAGAAGCATCAAAGCTTAACGAGCGTTTTGTAAAGTGTCTCGAACGGAACGTGATGGATCGGAAAGGGCGAGAGATTTGACGTTTCAGTCCGTTTTTGCGCGGGTAATTTTACAAAGCATTTTTTGCCTTTGAAGTGGCGATGGCGTTATTATTAGTAACAAGGACCATAAAACCAAGAGGACTGCCAGTGTCTATACGATGTCGCGTTCCTTTGAAATAATAAGCCTGCTGTAGCTAGTTTTAATACGGAGGGGTCTCTGTACCATTCATTTGGTATGACATTTAGACCTCTGGTTAATACAATAGCGCCCTCTAAATTCGTTTTTTCTTTCAGTTTATAGATGGCGCTATTTTGTTAACCAGAGGTCTAAGTGTCATACAAAATTAATGGTACAGAGACCTCTCTATAGTGAAACTAGCTACAGCAGGCTCATTATTTGAAAGGAACGCGACATTGTATAGCCATTGGCAGTCCTCTTGGTTTTATCGTCCTTGTTAGTAAGCAAACACTTTATTTAACAAAAACACAAGTTACAAACAAAATATAAAGTCGGACCTATCAAGAGATAAAGGGAACTCTACCAGTCAACCTTTTATTGGTAGAGAGGAACAATTAAAGGCAATGTCACTCTCTGAGTCTTTAGATCAAAATCGAAATGAAACCGCGGAGGTTTTTACAAAAATTGCATTGAAAATGTTACGGTTCAAATGCGGTCCCATAAATTTTAATAAAAATAGCTGTATTAGATATATTTACTTATTTGAAACAGGATATTGATCGCGATTATCTTAGGTACCTAGGTTTAGAAGGGCTACCGATATTAAGGTAAGGTAAGATGGTAAGGTAAACGCTATCAATATCCCGTTTTTAACATGTCTAATGTAATTAACCGCCTGTTTTTGACGAAGCATGTTGCTGATGATGTTTTGTAATTTAGGTTAAGCGAGTTGACGAAGCATGTTGCTGATGATGTTTTGTAATTTAGGTTAAGCGAGTTGACGAAGCATGTTGCTGATGATGTTTTGTAATTTAGGTTAAGCGAATTGACGAAGCATGTTGCTGATGATGTTTTGTAATTTAGGTTAAGCGAGTTGACGAAGCATGTTGCTGATGATGTTTTGTAATTTAGGTTAAGTGAGTTGACGAAGCATGTTGCTGATGATGTTTTGTAATTTAGGTTAAGCGAGTTGACGAGGCCTGTTGCTGATGATGTTTTGTAATTTAGGTTAAGCGAGTTGACGAGGCCTGTTGATGATGATGTTTTGTAATTTAGGTTAAGCGAGTTGACGAGGCCTGTTGCTGATGATGTTTTGTAATTTAGGTTAAGCGAGTTGACGAGGCCTGTTGCTGATGATGTTTTGTAATTTAGGTTAAGCGAGTTGACGAAGCATGTTGCTGATGATGTTTTGTAATTTAGGTTAAGCGAGTTGACGAAGCATGTTGCTGATGATGTTTTGTAATTTAGGTTAAGCGAGTTGACGAGGCCTGTTGCTGATGTATTTCCATGTAAATGCCCGTTACTTGACATTGTACCTAATATTAATGATGTAGTTTTATATGTATTAATAAATGATTATTTGTTTTCATGAGGGTACCCCTCCGTTTGGACTAAGAATTTTGTCCTAATTTCTTTTAAACTAATTCTTTTAAAACTAGTATCAATTAACCGCGAATTAGCTCTATGTTGTCTTACCGCTGAAAAGTACCATCATGTCACGACCCAACTTACTGCAACCTACTGCAGAAATCATATGCAAATTTGAAAAGCTTTATCTCGAAAACAATTGAGTCTACAGAGGCAGTTCTATTATATATTTTAGCAAATCAGCCTACAAGCGAGGAAGTCACTGGCAGAAGAGGCATTTCATCTTAGCCCTCGAGGTTAGCAACTCATCTGAAAGCCCGCCGGGTTGCGAGTGTCTATGGGCAGTGGTGATCAGTGATCACTTACCCATCATGCTCATTTGCCTTTCCTATAGTATTAAAAAAAAACTTAAGAAACGTAGGTACTCAGTAAGTATTATTAAGAAACTAGAGTCTTTTAAACAGTATTCTTTAATTAAAAAAAAATATAAAAAAAAAACAAAATTTCGATGTTTTGCGTGCACCAATAGGTGTCCCCTAACTCTTTCGAGGTGGCTAGAATAAAATCTTTTGCCGCAAATAAGGTTTTTTTGACCCACTTTTTGGGCCTGTACTTAGGCATATATATATTACGCGAGCCCGATTTTTGTACACGATATCAGATTCTATATCGATATCTACAGTTATGGTCCGATTTTGATAAATTATATGTCATTAGATTCGTCTCACCTTGGAGAGTTGCATAAAACTCTTAATTTTTTGATTTTTTTTACGAAAAAGTAGAAAAACATTAATTTTAATGAACTACTGTGCGTTACCCAACCAACCAGTACAACATGACCCGTGTTTTGACTTAATTTGACAAATATAAAAATAAACATGAATTGGACTCAAACATGTTGTAAGTTGTTAAGCATGAAAAAATATGAGTTTTGAGTCGGCCAGATTATATCCACAACACTCAAGATAATTACAGAATGCAAAAAACATTTAATAATTTTGTTTACAATGAATGACAAACATTGTGTCAACTTTTAATTTCTTTTTATTGCGGCTCTATTATGTCAATATTGAATTGCCATGTTTATTTACTCAAAAAGCTTGATTTACAACCTTATTTTTGCATATTCAAGATGTACCTAGAGAGAAAAATGAGGTGCAAATAACTTGGACCGGAAAAGAAATGGAATGAATTTTGGGAACAGCGGTTCTCTCAGTATATTCCGAAAAGGTTATTGTGATTCTGTTCTTTACTATAATCTATAGTGAATTCTCTAAATAAATAGCACATAAGTACTAGCTTTAGCTCGCTACTTGTTTATTATATTGAGCTTATGTAGATTTTAAGATGCACGTTTTAACAAAATCTTGTGTCGAATAAACAGCCATACTTACACATTCTCGCGGATGCACAAACTTATTTCGGGACACAGAAAAGTAGCCCCGTGAAGCAAATTTTTTTTTTTATACAAGGAGGAAGGCGAGCGAGCAAATGATTTAGATGACTCTGCGATTTATTTTCAATGAGCCGCTTCAGAACTTATCGTCGTAAATCACACGAACGAGGAAAAAGCTGAAGTATCTAAACAATCGGATGTTTTTCATTGGAATTTTAACATGTAATACCTATAGTATTTTTATCTATTGGAATGTAATTTATTTTGACGACCGGATAGTGGTTAGAGACCCTGACTATGAAGCTTGAGGTCCCGGGTTCAAATCCCGGTCGGGGCAGATGTTTGTATGATGAATATGAATGTTTGTTCTCGGGATTGGATGTTTAATATGTATATAAGCATGTATTTATCTATATAAGTATGTTGATCCGTTGTCTAGTACCCATAGTACAGGCTTTGCCTAGTTTGGGACTAGGTCGATTGGTGTCAAATTGTCCCATGGTATTATTTATGGTATTTATTTAACATAGAGCTGTAAAATACAGTCAAGGTCACCAATATGTATACACCATAGAGTCCCAAAAATATGTATACAGCCCCCCGACTACGAAATGTAAAATTCGAACTCCGTATCGTGCCGTCCCTCTCAAGCTAATAATATTTAACACGAGAGTGAGCGGGATGATACGATACGTACTTCGATTTTCGAATTTCGTAGTTTGGGGGCAGACCTTATACTGCGACGGTAAGGTTAATGTACCTACTTATACATAATTATCTTGCATCTTTGCGCGGATCCGTGTCTTTCACTTTGACTGTACCTACAGTGTACATGGCCCTGTGCCCGACACTATCAAATAGTTAGCACCTTTAATTTACTTAGCAATAAAGGTAACAATCAGGGTGTCAATTACTGGAATTGACGTGTTAATAATTGGGACGTTTGCCTTATAACTGACAAAATCATTCTTAGATAGCAAAAAAATATCCCATTGAATTCTTAATATTCTCAATTTCTCATGTCTTCCAACAATTTTGTCGGTCGTCTCGTCGGCATCGAAGCTCTGAATTAGATGATTTCGATTTCAACATTTTCAAAACAGTTCGATACTTTTCAGCTTTGTTTGATGCATACAATACAGCCTGTATTTATGTAAAGACAAAAAAATGATCTCCACACCAGCACTCTATGGGCCCAACGATTATCCACTCGACGTGACACATGCCCTGCCCAGTTCCCTTTCAACCCAGGGATTCTTAGCACCCCTGCGGACCACAAAAAGAAGTGTGGGCAGACCCCAGATGAGATGGTCGGATGACTTAAAGAGTTACGCCGGACCGTATTGGCTCAGGAAGTCGGAGAATAGGTCGGAGTGGAGGAGATTAGGAGAGGGTTACATCCAGCAGTAGATAGAAAAAGCCTGAGAAGAAGAAGAAAGAATGATAGCTCAGGAGCCAGGCTGACGGCAGGCAACCTTTAATTTTTAACCCCCGACAAAACAGAGGGGTGTTACAAGTTTGACATGTGTTCCCTAAAAAATTGAATTGAACTGCATTGATTCTGAAGCAGTGACAAATAGCCACGAGCCCACGAGGAAGCAGCCGAGATATTCCCAAATTAAATACTCGCACACAAGGACCGCCAATATAACTAAAACGCGCAATAAAACAATACTTAACTGACTAAACAGCCATTCGTCGCCAGCTGTCAAACGGCAGCCATTTTTAGAACTCAAAAGGCGCGAAGCCGTCACCGCATTTCGCGGCTCATTGCACGTGCAACGTAATTTTCAGTTCCATTTTCAAAGACGTTAAAATGTTGCCAGCGCAATAAAATAATGTTAGTCGAGCGTGGTGTGGCCAGGCTGAAGGAGACAAATTGGTTAATTGCGTTTTAAAAATAGACAGGAAACTGGTTCTAATTGGAGATGTTGACATGTGTGTTACTGTTGCTTGTTTGTTGTTTGCGTTCAGTGTTTTGTTTTAATCTTTTTTTAACCGGCTTCAAAAAAGGAGGAGGTTCTATGTTACACTGTATGATTTTTTTAACATGAAACGGACCACATACGTATAATGTATAAGTCGATTAAAAATTACTATGAAAACGAGGGTAGTTATTCGCTACTGTCAGCTGCACCTAATAGTCGCGCGTGCCGTGCCTTGGCGCGCAGTGTGCGTTTCACTACCGCCGAGTTGCACGCTTTCAGAGGAAGGACTACGAATTAGTTAGACGCGTGTCGGGGTAAGCTACTCATGTAAGTGATCTGCTTATGTCACTATAATAAATTAGCATTTATCTTTAATGTTTTCGGTTTAGCTCTACTTGAGGCACAGAGAAAGTATAGGAATGAGTTTTGAGTTAAATAACCAACTTAGAAAAGTTGAAAAACCCCCGACATTGTCATTTCAAAGCTCAATATTTCAAAAACGGGTGAACCGATTTTAATGAAACTTAGCTAAGAAGCATCTCGATTAAACTAGCTTTCGATTAAAAAAAACCGCATGAGAAATCGGTCCATCCGCTTGCGAGCTACGTGCCATAGACAGATACACAGATACATAGATACGCAGACAGACAGATACACAGGTCAAACTTGTAACACCCCTCTTTTTCGTCGGGAGTTAAAAAAAAGTCAGCCTCATCAAATTCCACCATTTCCTTTTACCCGACTGCCGAAGGAGGGTTGTGTTTTTCGAGCGTATTGTATGTCACCACCAGCCTTTTTTACGTCCCACTGCTGGGCACAGGCCTCCTCTCAGAATGAGAGGGCTTGGGCATAGTTCCTACGCAGGCCCAGTGCGGATTGGGAACTTCACACACATCATTGAATTGCTTCGCAGGTTTCCTCACGATGTTATCCTTCACCGAAAAGCTCATGATAAATTACAAATGTAATTTCGCACATAAATTCCGAAAAATCCAGAGGTGCGAGCCGGGATTTGAACCCACGACACTCTGCTTGAGAGGCCATAGGTCAAACCACTAGGCTATCACGGCTTTCAATGTATTGTATGTATGTGTATCTAATTCTTTGGCACGCTCTACAGCCAAAACACATGCATCCTGTTTTCGTTATCTGGATGTATAATGTATGTGTATCTTCTCTGATAACTGTTTCCACTGGCGTTCGTTTCGTCACAGTGTGTGTATGTGTTCGTTTTTTAACCGACTTCAATAGTAGTTTATGCAACTACTACATAATGAGGGTCCTTAAAACACGAGTGTGTTTTTATAAAACGAGGCGAAGCTGAATTTCATAATAGGATCACACGAGTGTTTTAAGGCCTAATTATGTGGAGTTGCGTACATTACTTTATCTACACACGTATTAGAAGTACTCTAAGATGGGTTCAGAAGCCGAAGGCATATATCATACCCATACCTGTCACGAATTTGACTGTTTTTTTTATCATAGACAAACATACCGAGCGGACGTTTCGTAAACTGTTTTTTTTATTGTAAAAAACAAAATCAATATCACATTATTAATTATACATGTCGCACTGAACTCGACTTATATACGCGAGTGATCCGTTTTATTTCACTATGATTGTAAATTACGTTGGTCGTCAAATTCGAAAAATTTAATTCGATATCGAAAAGTCATTACGACATCGAATTCGATGTCGTAATGACTATTACTTTACTGCTGGACCTGCTGGTGGTGGTGGTTGGCGGGGGGAGGCGTCGTCGTGCTGCAATGCTGGTCATTTCTACGGTTTCTGAACGCACTATAGAGGACTTATGATATGTGTGTAAATATATTTTTTTTTTAATTTGGGTCCTGCTGAAAAACAGCGTCGCGGCTCGCCGCAGCATCATGCTGAGTGGGGCCCATTTCACACTATTCGGCATTTCTATAGATTTTAAATAGTTATTAAGTTTATGCTTATGTTTTATTTCAATTTTTTCAAATGTACTGCCTTTTGTGTTTGAATAAATGTATCTCTCTCTCTCTAGTACCTATGAGGTGTCATTGGATTCGTCTCACAATCAGTTCTGGGAGTGAAGGGGTAATTATATTGTTTCCCAGAATTTTAAGTTGGTTAGGTTATCAAGGGACATTCCCTGGGGATCGATTTTTGAATGTCACTTGGTGATTAAATTCTCACCCATGACATTAATATCACTATTTGCCAAAAGCCTTATTTTTGAATGTCATACCCGTCTACTAACACGCAGTTAATTTGCGTTTCTGTCGTAGACAAGCTAGTCAACGTAGTAGATTGAGGTTAGCTGTCACTGCCAGTGGTCAAGAAGTCACTCCACTCAGTGATCTCGTTTACGACTGCGTGGGGGCAGTGCAGTGATATCATGGGCATGAGAATTTTAGTCACCGGTGAGATTCAAAAATACGAACTTTTTTGAAATTACTGAAATTATAGTCACCGGGTGAGATTAAAAAATCTTCCCCTACATGTTCTTAACATTCCACTGGCTGGCACGAAACGGTTCGCTTCTTCTTTCCTATACGAATTGCCAAGACATGGAATTTTGCTCCCATCGTCTACGTTTCCGGACAGATATTATTATCCTTATTACAAGGCTGGTTGTTATTTCTAAACCCGTGAGGGGGGTCTTGTGTAAAAAGTTGTACACACTTCACTAGTCACTGCAAAAAGTGATAAAAACAAGCTAAGATTTGAATACATAGAGAAAATTCGGCCTTTCCTCTATGTCCAATCGTGGTGTAGGGGAAAAGCACACGACCCGGAGTGTCGAGGATCCGGGTTCGATTCCCGGGGTTGACATTTTTCTGGTTATTTTTCTGTGTATTCATGTTTCAGTGAGTTTATAAAAAAAATGTAATTGTACACACTTTCTTATGTGTTATCTACTTAGAATCACGAGTTCACTATCGTTCTTAAATAGGTGAGAAAAGTGTCCCAAAATTTTCATGTTTTTTTTTGTAGGTACTTCCATTCCGTTACGTAAGTATTTGGAAAAGGTAACGGAATGTAACAATATTTTGAAAAACTTTTTTTTCAAAATCAATAGTACCTGATCTACTGGTACTTTGTAATTGGAGTCGGCGGTAACGGCTAAAAGAAAAAAAAAACTAATTACAGTTTCCACAGATAGCGCCATCTAGCGTTGGATAGATGAACCATACATCTGAGTGATGTGTCATCTAGCGTCGAGTAGCTATCTTGCAATGTCACATGTAATCAACCATAGACAATTTGTATATTGCCATCTATCTCATTTCTACGTATGATGACATAGAATTAAAATGTAAACCAAGTGCGAGAAAGCGGCAATACTTTGAGGCCTCTTTATTTTGTTTGCTTAATACGAAATGCAACAACAGAATGAGACAGAGCGAACTAAAAATAAAATAAAAACGTCATCACGTCAGTCAGAGCTGTCAAAATTTTGGAGTGTCATGTCAACGTAATATTTTCGTTTTTTGTCCGAAGAATTAGTTGAAAATTGTGTAAAAAAAAATAGTAAAATAACGCGGTGCTAATTTGTAACTGTACTAGAAAACTGTTAAAAGTGCATCCACAATGCATTGGTTCGGCGGGAGCATAGCTGAAGCGGTTACGCTTTCGAAACAAAAAAATGCAATTTTCGTGGTTTTCGTTGAAGGTATACGTCTAATTCGTGATTATTTACGTAAATATGTAATTCCTTGTACATATGTCGTATTTCAACAATGTCACAACTCTTCACGAGTTAGCACCACGTCATACTTCTGGTAGCTCAAACATAGTACCTAAGGTTACAAGATTTCTAGAATTTCGGCACTGTTTCGTCACTAAGGGTGACTAATTTGTTTGGTAGCAACAATACAAGTTACATCATCAGTGCTTCCGGTCCATTTGCTGTTTCTATTAATATTTCTCACAATTTTCGGTAGTATTTGTTAGTCTTCTGATGACTAATAAATTTTAACTGTTTTGTTGTCATATAACATATTCCGTTTCGGTTTAAACGTAGCAAGGGGTCAATGAATAGTTTGTTGGTGTTGGTATTTAAGTCAATAAACAGACGCAATACAATTTAAATCTAATAAGACTGCATGTAGTATAGAGATGCAATGGATATCCAGTCACTATCTGGTATCCGGCCTATTCGACCACATTTTACCTATCTGGTCGAATACCAAATAGTTTTGTAGTATCCGGCCGGATACTGGATAGTAATTTAGTACCTAATTATGAGGAGAAAATTTGAGTACCATAAATATCAAACTACAAAGTAATAATAAAATTGCATACAACGGCTACAACATGCCTCTACATCTACAACGGCTACAACATGCCTGCAAGTAGAAACACGTTACAACCTGCACCGCCAATCGCGCCCGCGTGCTGTCGAATTTACTCCATTTAGGTAAAAAAGTTTTGGCCAGATATTCGGCAGCTGGATACCGGATATCCTGTATCTGGCCAAACCACTATCCGTTGCACGTCTATGTAGTATTCCTTTGAACTTCTGTAAAGAAAGTTCTCCTATAATCTCCATGCTAACAGGAGACAATGACCTGTCAACGGAGATGTCGACAATCCTAGAGGATGGAGCTGTGCTGAAGCGGCTGGCTGACCCGACCAACTTCCTCGCCATCAAACTCAAGAGTGGCTCCACTGACTACACACACTTTGCACAGATCTGTATCCTTTGCAATTGACTAACATGTTTACTTATAACATGAAACTACTGTGGGACTCCATCATAGTAAAATAAGCAGGTTGTGGGTGGTAGAACCTTGTGCGAGGTCTGTCCGAATCCCTAGCACCATCTTATTCGCTAATCCTGCTGGTAAGCAGCAGTGCTTGCACTGTTGTGTTCCGGTGTGGAGAGTAAGACAGTTGGGGAAATCACAGGGAGAAGATGCATTTCATCTTAGCCCTCTAGGTTGGCAATGCATTTGAAAACCCCCCGGGTTACGAGTGTCTATGGACAGTTTTGATAATTTACCATCAGGTGACCCACTTCCTTGTTTGCCTACCTATTCATATAAAAAAATTAATTCAAGTATGTATGTCGAGTTTAGGCCGACAAATTTTGGACTAATTTGTAGTCCTTCCTCTGGGAACGCACGTCCCAACAACAGCGGCGGCGATTAGACTCAACACACATACTTGAGTGATCCGTTAAACAGCCGCCACCTCCTACTGCGAGCTGTGCCGCCACCACTACGTGGTCACCAGGAGCCACAAGTAATCGAACGGATAAATACATTATAATATTGTACGAGTATGAGCTTGCACACGCTATTTTCTGTAGTGGAAGAGCCGTAATGTACTGTTATGTACGAGGGCTGTTTGATAAGTACCCGTTTTCTAAATATATTAATATCACTGACCGCAAATAAGTATACCACCCTTTTAAGCCATTTTTCAGAGGCGGGAAAATTAAAAAAAAATGGCATTCTTTTGCAAAGGTATTAATCCCTTCTCAAGTCATCATAATTGTCCCCATTCTGCGAAGACCTTTGGGACCTTAGCTCGTGCCTCAGATCAGTTTGTCCCGGTGCCATCTCTCTTTTTCATCGGGCGCAACGGGACTCCGCTGGAGGTGGTGTGCGCGGGCGTGCAGCCCGACAACCTGGCCACCAGGATAGACCGCATACTGGACGAACACTGTATGTACCCCTAAAGCAGGAAAGGAAGGGAGATGTTAACGCGCGATTTTCCCTCTGCCAAATCTCTGACATTGAGCCTGACCAAATGGTCAGAGTCTGTTGATTGTGTGCATGTTTTTGGCATTTGTGTGACAGTTTTGTTTTAGTGTGCGTTTGTAGGAACATAACAAATTTTGACATGAGCGTAGACGTGTGCTGTACGTTTGTTCCTCGTCCCCCGCAAAAAGTGGCAGAAAAATTTTAGTGCATAGATAAGCCAAAGGCGCCTCCCGTCTGTCTGCTTTATGTGTGTACCCGTATGCTTATGCCTACAGGGTTTTGATGAACATGACTTCAGCTAGTGGTTGAGTAAGTCTACGTGAGCTGAGCACTCTCTGTGAAGTTTTTTTTTGTAATAAAAATAAATCATTCTCTCATACGTGACGACCAGATAGCCTAGCCTAGCCTTGGTGTTATAAGTTTGACCTGTGTATCTGTGTATCTGCCTATGCCATCATAGCTCACAAACGAAGCGTTTTTTTTTTAATCGAAAGCTAGTTTAATCAAGATGGTTTTTAGCTAAGTTTCATTACCATCGGTTCACCCGTTTTTGAAATATTGAACTTTGAAATGACAATGTTGGGGGTTTTCAACTTTTCTGAGTTGGGTAGGTTATATCATACAAAAAAACTGTTTTGTGTTACAATAAATTTACTACCATTTAATCAAAAGACTTATAACTAATACTCATTACTAATTAAAAATGCACATAAATTAATCAAATTACAGACAAAGATAAACCAATGCAGCCATCAACCTCTGGGCAGAACATCAAGCAGCAAACTGCCAGCCTGCTGCAGTCAGAAGCTTCCGCCCCCGCCCCCGCGCCCGCTTCCGCTTCCGCCCCCGCTACCGCTACCGCAGTCTCCCCCGCCCCCGCGGCGTCTGTTGCTGTTAGACCGGAAGCAGGTACTTAATACAATACAATACCAAACCCTATTGATACGATAAGATAAGATATCATAAGATAGGGTGATAGGACCTTGTGCGAGGTCCGTCCGGATCGCTACCACCATCTTAGTCGCTAATCCTGCCGCTAAGCAGCAGTGCTTTCACTGTGTTCCGGTGTGGAGAGTCAGACAGCCGGTGTAATTACGGGCACGAGGCTCTAGGTTGACAACGCATCTGCAAAACCACCGAGGTTGCGGGCGTCTATGGGCATATCACTTACCATCAGGTGACCCACTTGCTCGCTTGCGTTCCTCTTCGTATAAAAAAAACCGGCCCAGTGCGAGTCGGACTCGCGCCCGAGGGTACCGTACAAAGGTTTTTCCCGTTTTTCACTCACTCCATCAAACGTTAGGAGTTTCGACAGTTATTTGCCAATTCCTTCATGCTTCATCTCCTGAGCATGCAAATCCTGACTTTCTCGGGATTGGGGTCTTAGAAAATCATATCTAAGGATAGGCTAGTGGTTAGAGACCCTGATTATGAAACTTGAGGTCCCGGGTTCGAACCCCGGTCGAGGCAGATGTTTGTATGATACGAATGAATACGAATGTTGGTTCTTGGGTCTTAGATGTTTAATATTTAATATGACTGTATTGAAGTATGTTTTTATCTATATAAGTATGTTTATCCGTTGTCTAGTACCCATAGTACAGGCTTTGCCTAGTTTGGGACTGTCAATTGGTTTCAATTGTCCCATGATATTTATTTATTATTATTATTAGTTACCCAGGGGACATCTCCATGGCAACGAGTGGCAATGAAAATTTTATTGTCTCATTTATATTTCCCGCGTGGAATTTATACAAACGTAAGGAATCTCTATAGCTATGTGTCCTCTGGGTAAAAAAGTAATGTTTGTAATTAGTCCGTCATATGGATTATCGAAAAAAAAATATTGGACACGTATTTTTTGCTTTTTATGATATCAATAAAAAATTACATAGATAAAATTAAAAATTCCCTTAGACTGCAATGCAGGATAATTAATGGATTTCTTTATCCCTGAACGGCAACACTGGCACAGATAATAGATCGCTCGCTTTTGGCTCTAAATTCGAATTTGCGATTTAATTTTGCTTAAAACACAAAATTTACACACCCAGTATCATATTTTCTCAAGTTTTTCGCTATTCCCAAGATCAAAGAATCGAATTGCTTTAAAAATCCGGAGAACACATTATCATGATACTCGGGACTTAATCGCGTAAAAAACATTTATATTTAAATTTGAAATTAAATACCTCGACGTTTCGGACGCGACGTTGCGTCCATGGTCTCGAAGGGACTGAAGAGGCGGGTATCAACATCTCCTAGCTGCACGGGTTCCTCGAACTACCCGCACTTGGTCTTTATTATTGGTTAACCAGAGAAATAATGCGTTGTTTGGGAGAAACTTGTCAAAGTGGTGTTGTAGAGCGCCACTCGCTCTGTCTCGTTTCTTTTGTCCCGTTCTGGTTTTTCGACTTTATATAATAGATGTTTCTGCAGACACGTCAGCCGGCTCAGCCGCCAAGATACAGAAGATGGACGACCAGTACGAAGTGGTGTGCGACGGGGACGTGTGCGTGCGCCGGCCGCGCGGCCCCCCCGGCGCCGGGCCCAGCCGCTGCCCCGAGCCGCAGCCCGAGACGCCCACGGTCAGTACACTATGTGTAAACGGGTGAAAAACCTTTTGATGGATAACCCTCTATATTCCATTACTGAATTTTTAGATATTTTTCCTTGACATTGTTTTTATATTATTTTATATTATATTATTGACTTTGTTCTTAATGTACTTAGTTATTAATTATGCTGTGACGATCCCTATTGGAGATATGGTTTTTTTTTTTTTTGTGGTGTTTTTATAACATTATTTTATTATTATTTTTTGCCTTGACAACTCTCTTCTGGGGACGAAACTATTTTGACCTATTTTGACATTGTATTATTATTCATTGTTTTATGACTTATTATTTTCGTTTGTTTATTTCATTTATTGACGATCTCAACAGAAATTCTTATATTTTTGACACATGGTATTTATATAATGTAATTTTAATGTTGAGTAAATAAATAAATCTACAATCTAAATCTAAATGTTCTGCAATCAACTTTGAGAGGCGTCAATAGCCTTTAAGTATTCCTAGTATATCGCGAACCCGACCAAATTCAATAGCCAATACGTGTAAGAGCTATAGATAATTAGTACTGATTTTTATTTTGGTTGGCTGTGCGATATTATTTAAGACTTGACTCCAAGTCCTTTACAACCAGTCATTTTGAACAAAAAACTGCCACATTACAAATCTTTTTGACAGAACGAAGTCTGTCGGGTCCGCTAGTCTATCTATACCTATAAAACAGTACCGTGACTGACTGACTGACTGACTGACAGACAACGCACAGCCTAAACCACTGGACCTAGAGGCTTGAAATTTGGCAAACATATACCTTGAGTACCCTAGAGGTGCACTAAGAAGGGATTTTTCGAAATTCCCAAGGGATAGGGAACTAGCCCATTTTGAATTATTTCACGGGGGCAAAGCCGCGGGGCATAATCTAGTTAGTTAATAAATGTAGTTGTAATTATCAATTATGTTTGTTTCAAATGTTTAAAATATAATAAAGAAATTTGAAAAACAAAACCAAGTATAGTCACTAATGTCATTATTCATAAACGTCAGTCAGCCATTAGTTATGACCTGACCAACATAGAAAAGTTGAAAAACCCTCGACATTGTCATTTCAAAGTTCTGTATTTCAAAAACGGGTGAACCGATTTTAATGAGACTTGGCTAAGAACCATCCCAATTAAACTAGCTTTCGATTGAAAAAAACCGCGTCGAAATCGGCCCATCCGTTTGGAAGCTATGATGTCACAGACAGATACACAGACACACAGATACACATGTCAAACTTATAACATCCCTCTTTTTCGTCGGGGGTTAAAATTCAAATTCAAATTTTTATTGCATTACACTTAAACGTTTCAGTTTAAAAACGTTGGCCGTTTAGAAGTCTTAAAACTATATTTAAATTTTTGCTGCAAGTTTTTTTTTACACGACGAGGAAAGCAAACGAGCAGTGGGACACCTGATGGTAAGCGATCACCACTGCCCATGGACACCCGCAACCCCGGTGGCCCTTAAGGTTATGTTGGAGTTTACTTTTCAGCAGGAGAGTCCCGCCCCAGCTGAAATGGAGTCTAAAGAGAGCACGGCCAGCGCCGAGGAGAAGACGGCGCGCGCCAAGGAGCTCATCGAGGCCAAGCGAAGGGAGAAGGAGGAGAAAGAGAGACAGGTGCCTGATGCTATACCTAATGCATCTACAGTCACCTGTAATAATAATGATTACTAGCTGTTGCCCGCGATTTCGTCCGCGTAAATTTCGGTTATCGCTATCCCGCGGGAACTGTATAACTTTCCCGAATAAGAAGGTAGCCTATGTTATTCCTCAATATTCAAACTGTTTTCTTACCAAATTTCATCTTGATTGGTGCAGCGGTTTTCCCGTGAAGAGGTAACAAACAGACAGACAGAGAGAAAGAGAGAGAGTTAGCATTTATAATATTAGGATTAGGATGGACAGCGCTGTAAAAATATCTGATCACGGTCGAAGGCAAAAGTATATGATGACACTCGACGGCATAAATATCGTTCTTGGGTGAGGGCATAAACGTCGGACAGTTGAGGCGCTTAAAAAGCCGCAACCAATCAGATATTATTGCCGTCGAGTGTCGTCATATATTTTTGCTTTCTACAATGGTCAGATATTTTTACAGCGCTGTCCATAATCGTATATTATTGCTGGTGACTGTACAAGTAGCTATAGTTGAAATTTTATAAGCTGGCCGTTTACCACTTAACGTTTCTTAAAATTTATGTTTTTTTTTATGCATGAAAAAAATTTTAAAAATTAAAGTAAAAGTTTTTTCTTGACCTGTACCGGGTCAGTATGAGATTACGGGCAAGAGCTTGTCTTGTGAAAAAAATTTTTTAAGCTACTGCTTATAACAATTTTATTAGCAAGTAACAAAAAATTCATACAAATAGCTGCCATCTTTTCTGAATCAAAAGGTTGAAATTGCAATAGCATAGCACATTCGACGACTTACCTGAGTACGCTTTCAATGTCGGAGAGTCTCCATTTGATTCCAACACAAATGAGCAATTCAGTCGTTTTCGACTAATCTGAGAATATACATAAAAAAACCGGCCAAGTGCGTGTCGGACTCGCGCACGAGGGTTCCGTAAAAAGATTTTACCGCTTTTCCCCAGTGTTTTAAGAAGTCCAGTGTTAGCAGAGCCCTGCTCCTGAGCAAAATGTACGCAGTGCGGGGTCAACTTATATTGGTCTCCGAAATCTACAGACAGACATAAAAATTTAAGATTTGGAAACTTTTCTGAGTGGTTGTGCTAGCTGAGCTACCTTCATACCAAATTTCAAGTTTCTAGGACAACTGGAAGTGCCCTTTAGGTTTTTGGATTTAGGCAATTTGTATGGAAATAGCCTTTTTAATGACTGTATCTTTTGATTGCGTTGACTGAGAAGGTTCATTTTTTTCACAGCCTCAAGGGACCGCAGGCTTGAGTATTTGATATTAATTTCAGCATGCTACCTCCGCGCGTTCCAGAGAAAAAGAGACAGACAGACGACTTCCTCCTTTTTTGAAGTCGGTGTGTATTTTATTGTTTTTTAGCTTGAGAAAGAAAAAGAGAAGGAACGGAGGAACCTCGGGCAGGGCGTGGCCGAGCTGAAGCGTTGGCAGGCCGATCAGGAACTGAAGCAGATACAGGTGACGGTTTAAATAATGCCTAAGCTTAAAAACCCTAATAAACTAAATAACTAATGGACGATACACCTAAACTGCGCGCCGCGGCTCTGCTCGCGCGGCTGCTCGGCGAGCAGAGCCGCGGCGCGCAGTTTACGTCTCGCCACCGGCGTGGCGTGTGCTCCTAAAGGAAGGACTACGGAACATGTCGGGCTATACTCGACTGATATACGTGAGTGATCCGTTTATTTCACTATGATTGAATCTCACGGTAGTTTCATGTTAAAAGATACACCTGAAGTTGATATCGTCGGGTTAAAGGCAAAACCTACTGTCTGCTGTTTGTAATTTTGACTGTTACACATTATTCGACTCGGCATTTTATTTTTCGACTGATGTATGTATATAAGTCAGAAAGTGAAAAATAATAGCAGACAGTCGGTACCTTTAACCCGACGATACACTTACCTTAACCCTTTGAACGCCACCGACGCATACAAAAGTTGTCGTCCACACGCCATGTTGGCATAACGTCAACGCGGACTTAAACCTTAAGCACATGTCATACGGCTAATGACGCCTTTAGGCGTTCTTGGCGTTCAAAGGGTCGAAACAATTTTCCTATGAACAGAATGCGTAAACAGTATATCGGAAGCTCAAAAACACCCATGCTAAGTTAGAGTTGCATCAAGTTGAGCCGTGCGAAAAATGAGCCCCGCCGTCCGTCGACCTTGTATCATAAAATTAAGAAACACCAACCATGTCGCGTGACGATGCCGACGGAGCTCTGCGAAACGCAAATATTCCTTTATTTGGTTCAGTCAACTTTTCTTTGCCACTCGTTGCCATGGAGATGTCTCCTGGGTAACCCATCTAAAATATAAATATCATGGGACAATCTAATGGGATTATCTAAGGGACCACTCCATCAAACGTTAAGAGTTTCAAACGTGTGGGGGTCTTAGATAATCTTATTTTAGACGAGTTATCCAGGGGACATCTCCATGCCAACGAGTGGCAACGAAAAGTTGATTGACCCAATCGATGTTAATTTTAAGTTTCTCCTTTCTGTTAATTTCTGCCACCTAGATTAGCCTCTCCATCTTGGCTTCTGTGTTTTGGTTGTCTGTAAGAGATCGCTTTTAAGCGATAAGACCCGATTATCTACCATACCTGTTTTTCTGTAATCTCCTTGTACTGTTTTGTGGTTTTCAATAAAGAATATTTGTATTGTATCGTATTGTTAACAGGAAGAGCGCAAACGCGAGAAAATGGAGAATAATTTGGCGCGACAACGCATCTTAGAGCAAATAGCCCAGGACCGCGCCGAGCGCCGCGCGCGCGACGCGCCGCCGCCGCCCGTCACGCCCGACGCGCCGCCGCCGCCCAGTCAGTACAGCACTGCTGTATATTTATATAATAAACCTCCAAACAGAATAGAGGGGTGTTATAAGTTTAACCCTTTTCCAGGCTGCACCAATCTAGGCGGCCTAGCAAAATACTACATAAATGTATATTCACAATAGTAATATATTGAGCATTAATTGTAAGACGAGCGAACCTTTCTAGTAAATTCAATCTGCTTTTAATCTTAGATCCTGGTGCTAAGTTCAAAATTTTAACTACACTTATGTGGTTGGTAAATTGTGCTGTGGGATGTAAAAAAGGCTTCTGTTTATGATGGTTCATGATCTCAAATGGACTATCTTCTTGTAATGGATTATCTTTTTGTATTTTCTCCCAAATTTTTTTAGTTTTTAACCCCCTACAAAAAAGAGGGGTGTTATACGTTTGACATATGTATCTGTGTGTCTGTGTATCTGTGTATCTGTCTGTGGCATCAAACGGATGGACCGATTTAGATGCGGTTTTTTTTTTATCGAAAGCTAATGTAATAATATTGAACTTTGAAATGACAATGTCGGGGGTATTTCAACTTTTCTAAGTTGGTTAGGTTATGTTGCTAATCTTGGTGTAAGGGTATGGTACGCGACACAGAGTGTCGAGGATCCGGGTTCAGTTCCCAGGGTTAGCATTTTCTGGTTTTTTTTTCTGTGTATTCATGTTGCAGTGAGTATTTTGAATTTTATTTATTAATTAAGCGTTTATTGCAGCGGCAGGCGACGGCGGCGGTCGGGCTCGCATACAATTCAAGTTGCCCGACGGATCTTCACACACGGCGCATTTCGAAGCTGAAGGAAGCCTAGGCGACGTGCAGCGATACGTCGCTGACAATCTACAGGTATGCTACCGACACTGAAAAAAAGAGGTTTTTATTGACCGAGCGAACAAAGTGAGTTAGTGTCTTCGTTTCAGCTTGGACAAAAATGCTTTCGTATGTCTGTCTGTCTGTCGTCTGTCCAGCTGTTCTCCTCTACAGGTCGCATTTCTTAACCGATTCTCGTGAAATTGTGTGAGCGGGTTCGCAAAATAAATAGTTTTTTTTTGTAGATTATAACTACCCGATCCTTGTGAAATTTTGTGATCAGGTAAGATAATTATATGGAAGTTTTTTGTCGATTCGTGTTTTGAATTTTTTTTAAGAAAAATAAAACTTAAAATGTTCATAAATGACCCGATCTTCGTGAACTTATGTGATCAGGTTCAATAATTATACTTAGAGATGTTTTTTGCCGATTTGTTTTTTTTTTGTCTAGACGCGGAACGAAAATCAATGGTACTCTGACTCAACCCAGTATATAAAGTTTGACGAAATTGGAATAACCACTTTAAGTTCGCGGTCTAGAGTGGTTATTTCAATTTCATCAAACATACGAGTACCGTCTAAATATGACATTCGATTTTATGCAACATGTCAGTGAACCTTTCCCACTACACCGGTATGTTTTGTTCCAGTTGTCCTCATCGGAGTTCTCGCTGTGGACGGCGTTCCCGCGGCGCGAGCTGGCGGACGAGGCGGCGACGCTGCTGCAGCTGCAGCTGGCGCCGTCGGCCGCGCTGCTGGTGCTGCCGCGCCGCGCCGCGCAGCCCGTCGCGCGCCCCGCCGCCGTCGGGGGGCTCCTCGGTGAGTTACACCCAGCTGGCCACTAGCGGCGCGAGCCGGCGGACGCGGCGGCGATTTTCATTGCCAATGTCCAAGGACATGTCCTAGGCAACGTGAATATGTCCCCTGGGTAACTCGTCTAAAATAAAATTTTCTAAGGCACCGTCCATCAAACGTTAGGAGTCTCGACAGTTATGTGCCAATTCCTTCATGCCTCATCGCCTAAGCATGCAAATCCTGACTTTCGGGGAAGTAGGGTCTGATCCTATTATTCAGATTTGTTAGATTAATTTTCCGATATTTTTATTTTCTTGTATAAACATTTGCGATCGCCTTCTTTCTCTATAGACAAATTGTCTGATATATTTATTTTCTTGTATAAAAAAATTCCGATCGCCTTCTTTTCTTTCCCTATAGAAAAATTTACGAAATCATTTTTTTTGTTTATTTATTTATTGTATTAAGGATAACAACAGCCAATTAAATTAAAGTACCTGATTACAACAAGTTACATTATAGAAGGCCAATAATAACTATCCATTGTTTACATAATCTATGTCAACACAGTGGAGATGCTTAAGACTAAGGTTACAGCTAAATTTTAAATATGAGTAGGTAATTTCAAGTATGCAAAGATTGGCCGAAATAGGCCGCCCATGGTGCCACACTGGGTACATTTAATTAATCGAGTAACTATCTTACATCAAATTTTCATTGATTAATTTCGAAAGCATGTCTTTTTTAAATTTATTTTTCGATCCCACAAAAGGATCAACAGTGCTGAATTCGCGATTGTACAGGCGGGGGATACGTGACAGTACAGAATTGGGACCATAGTTAGTGGAATGAAAGGGTTCATGGAACAGAGTGATGTGTCTCGTGCGACGCTTAGGGGTGCGCAGATATGTTGCTGACAATAGGTCTGGGCAGTCGATACGACCTCGAACTATATCGAAAAGTAAGTTTATGTCAGCCATTTTACGACTGTCTTCAAGTGTAAGAATATTGTAATGTTGACAATTGATAGAATAGGATGTATGTGACTTTTTAAATTTATAATTTAGATAAGCTAAGAATTTCTTTTGGATTCTTTCGATACGGGTTTTATGAATAGCGTAATAGGGTGACAATTTAGGAGAGGCGTATTCGAGAATGCATCTAACATATGCATAATAAACGATTTTTGAACTCAACAAGCTTTGGAATGGTTTACAGGTCCTTATTACAAACCCGAGATTACGGAAAGACCTGTTAACCACATGGTCTACATGGTCCCTTAAGGTTATTTTAGCGTTCAGCATAACTCCTAGGTCCCGAACAACCTCGACCCTCTCCATCATAACACCGTTAAAGTTATATACTAAGTTCAGTGGATTAGGTCTGCGAGTGAAACTAATACACTGACATTTGCTAATACTAAGTGTGATCTTATTGCGTGTATAGTATTCAAATAGGTTATTTAAATCTTCCTGCATACGCTCGCAGTCAGCTAAGGACTTAATTCGCATAAGTACTTTCTTATCATCCGCGTATAATAAGTGGCGTGCGTTGACAAGACACGTATCATGTATATACGCGTTATAGAAGAGAGGGCCGAGGTGCGAGCCCTGAGGGACACCAGATGGAATACTGATAAAATTAGATCTATACCCGCCAAGAACAACGGCTTGAAAGCAATTAGTAAGGTAAGATTTGACCCATCTCAGTAAATCGCCGTGAATTCCCAGTCTTTCAAGTTTCGCGAGAAGGATGACGTGATCTACCCGGTCAAATACTTTTTCAAAGTCCGTGTAGATCACGTCAACCTGTCCCCCGCCCTCCATTTCGTTTAACACATAATTCGTGAAACAGGCTACGTTGGAAATTGTAGATCGTCCTTTTAAGAAACCGTGCTGCTTATCAGAGATGCCATTACTTACGACAGGGTAAATATTATTAAAGACAATACGTTCGAAAAGCTTCCTCATGGTATTTAAAATTGAAATAGGACGATGGTTTTCAATCATGGTCTTTGACCCTTTTTTATGTATTGGGATTATGTGGGCTATTTTCCAAATAGAAGGGAAGGTACACTTTTTTAATGAGTGGCGGAAGAGGATGGTAAGTGGAAGTGCAAGGAATTCTGCACAGGACGACAAAAAAACTGGAGGAACACCATCACTGCCGGGTCCCTTGGACTTATCCAAGGCCTTTAAGGCCTTAAGAACCATGTCGCAAGATACATTTATACTGGACAACATGTTCCTGCTATCACTGCTTTGAACATTATTGAAAGTATTCGATGCCGAGGGAGTATTGTCAAAGACACTTTCGAAGAATCTATTAAACGCATTGCAGATATCTTCACCATTGCTAAAACTACTATTACCCAAATTAAAACAATTTGGGTAGTTTGAGCCACCTCGCTTAGACTTAACATAGTTCCAAAAAAATTTAGGCGAATATCTGATGTGAGATTCCGTATTATGAGTAAAACGCTGGAAGCACTGCTCCTGTACGCGTTTTTGACGAGCTCTAAGCATTGAAAATGTGTCGTAATCGCGTGGATTTCTAATTTTTTTCCATTTACGATGAAATTTTGTTTTGTTGCGTAGTATTTTAATTAGTGCAGAGCTGTACCATACAGGGTAGGAATCGTTTTTTGGATAGGATATAGGGACAAATAATGCAAAACATTCATTAAACTTATTGTAGAAAATATCAACAGCCTCGTTCACATTTTCCGTGTCAAATATGCTCATCCAGTCTATCTGATTTAGAAATGAATTAATTTTGTCGTAGTCACACTTGTAAAAGTTATAACGTGGAGGGATATTGGGCTTTAAGGGTTTTATATATAAGTCTATAAAGATTCCCTGTGTAGATAGATTTTCCCTGTAGACGTATTTTCTGATATATTTATTTTCTTGTATAATAATTTCCGAAGGACGTCTTTTCCTATAGACATATTTTCTGATATATTTATTTTCTTTTATAAATATTTCCGAAGGCCTTATTTTAGACAAGTTACCCAGGGGACATCTCCATAGCAACGAGTGGCAATGAAAAGTTGATTGACCCAAATTAAAAAAAAACTAAGCAGTGAATATGCAAAATGAATTGTAATTAATTTACTAATATAAACTGTATTTAATTACCTACCTCAAATTTTAAAGATTTTCATCTTATTTTGAAAAAATTGCAGTAGCTGAAAGTTCGAGTAATAGTAATAATAATAAACTAAGCCTACCTTGCCTGATAATTTTATTATACTTAAGTAATTAAAAATAAAACTTATGCATGCGTCGTTTAGTAATATGTAGAAACTATGAGGAACGCGCGATTTTGTTAGTTTTGTGTTTATTGGTTTATTTTTCAATTTAGTGTTATTCAACTAGCTGTTTTCTCACAAATGTATTGAAAAATGTCGTATGATACACGATTGGCAAGGTTTTACAAACTCGTGACTCATTTGTAAAACCTTCCTTACCAACCTCGTACCACAAATAACCATTTCGATTGTCTTGTGAGCATATGACGTAT
>OY829531.1:1321426-1624759 GCA_963691665.1 Clepsis dumicolana | reverse complement strand
ATTCCTCACCCAACTGTTCACGAGCATGATCCTGCAGCCGTCGCAGCAGCTGTACGCGTGGGTGCTGGGCCGCGTGGCGCCCCCGCGCGCCGCGCCGCGCCCCGCCGGCGCCCCCGCGCGCCCCGCCGGCGCCCCCGAGCGCCCCGCTGGCGCCCCCGCGCGCCGCCGCGGGAACGTGCACCGGCTCACCGGGGACGCGCCCGATGACGACAACAACACGTGGAACGGGAACTCCACGCAGCAGATGTAGAGGCTTGGGGAGGCGTGCTGGCCTAGTGGTCGACACTGAGCCGCTGGACATTTTCAGAAAACGCTGTACCATTTTTGTCAAAGCCCATCAGTGCCCTTAGTGTAATCAAAAAGCACAAAATACGTCTCGATCGCGTTTGCGTTAAAGTGTCAATAATATGAGAATTGTTAAACGCGACGCGATCGAGACGTATTTCTTGGCCTGATCGACGGTTACACTGGGCGCTCTGGCCCCTATTTCACCAACTTTACAATTGTCGGTTTGTCATGACAATTCGACATACATTTCTTGGCCAGTACGAAGAGCGGTAAAACAAAAGCTCTTCATGTCAGCATTTGACACCGAATTGTCTTGGTACTATTTCACTGGTACTAATTATACCTTCATCTACCAACACTTATATCATCATACAAATGTTTACCCTTGCCGGGATTCGAACTCTGGACTGAGCTATGCAGTCAGTCACTGACCACTACGACTAATCTATGCGGTCGTCTAAATACATCACGTATATGGGACCATGTCTCTTTTCATACAAAAAAGTATTTGAAAACGTACAGTCGGCAACGAAAGTATCAAAAACACTTGCATTTACTCATCTTTTAATAAAATTATTTTTCTTGACAGACAGACAGACGGACAACAGAGTGATCCTATAAGGGTTCCGTTTTTTCCTTTTGAGGTACGGAACCCTAAAATTTTTTTGCATGAAATTCAGACTTCGATATTTAAGTCATATTAATATTAACTACGGGGTTATTGGCCGCGATTACCGTACTTGGTACGCGGTAACAATCTTGACATGAAAAATGCTTTTAAAAATTATGTAACAATTAAATAACAATGAGATTTATTTATTTATATTGTTATGGTTTTATACGTAACGGTTACTTATTTTTAAAAAGCATATTTCAATAAAAGCACATGTCGAGATTGTTACCTTCTTTTTACTGCTAAAATGCTTGCATAGTTTTAGAAAATATATGAAACACGGAATACGTGCCTATAAAATTTGAGGGTTGCCCTCGAATACCCTGGGATCCCATCATCAGATCCTGATTTGGTGACACTGGGACCAACGAGAAAGTATGCCTTTTCAAACAAAAAAAGAATTTTTGAAATCGGTCCAGCCGTCTTCGAGTAATCGGGGAACGTACATAAAAAAAAGTTAAAAAAATATTCCGATTAATTGATAACCTCCTTTTTTTGAAGTCGGTTAAAAATAAACGAAGTGTATTATAGGTTTAAATAAGCTCTCGATGGTCAATATCCCGTAGTTATTATTATGTCTGATGTAATTAACCGTGAATCATTTTAAACCGTTTTCTGTACATAACCTAACCAACTTAGAAACTATTTTTTCACGAGCTTTTCGATGAAGGGAAAATGCACACTCCTGCGTAGCAATTGAAAGGTTTGTGTGAAGTTCCCAATCCGCGTTGGGCCCGCGTGGGGACTACAGCCCTAGCCTTCTCAGTCTGAGAGGAGGCCTATGCCCAGCAGTGGGACGTAAATAGGCTGAAATTCGACTACTTTTCAATGCACTTGATTGTAAAATTGGTTTAGAGGTTTGTGAGAATGTGGGCAAAAAGTTCCATATCAACGGTACACTGACTAAACCTCGTATATAAACTTTGACGTAATTGGAATAACTACTTTAGGTTCGCGGTCTAGAGTTGTTATTCCAATTTCGTCAAAGTTCATATACGAGGTTGAATCAGAATACCGTACCGTATGTTAAAGTACCTATCTTGACTCATTTCACCCAAAGTGAGAAAAAAATCATTTTGTAGATACACACTATTATATTTAAATATAGGCTAGATAGCATATGTAATTATTACAGTAAATAAAGATGAAAACAGGATTTTTCAGGGAAATAGGTATTTCTTTATTATTGTAAAAAAATATTTTAAAACACTTTTTTAATTGCGAGCGAGCGAATAGAAGTTTTATAAGTTTTCTGTAAAAAAAAAAACACTTTAATACAACTTTTTTGTGGACTGTACTTTTACTGTCATCCAACTTACATGTCCATATCAAAATTTAAGTCGACGCCATTAACCGTTGAAACAGTAGCCTTATTTTATTTTTATTTATTGAAATCCAAATAAAAAATATTTTATGCATGCCAGATTATTTTATTCGCGAAACAACCGTTTTCTAGTATAGTTGTAGACATTAATGTTTCATGTTGTAATTTATAAATAATGATAAAACATGGTTATTTGATGTTGTTGTTTTATTGCGCCTGTGCGTGTTGGGGACCATAATTATTTGAGTCAATGAACTTTTATTTGCCACTCGTTGCCATGGACATGTCCCCTGGGTAACTTGTCTAAAATAACATTTTCTAAGGCACCACTTCAAATGTTAGGATTATGCCAATTCCTTCATGCTTCATCTCCTAAGCATGCAAATCCTGACTTTCGAGGGAGTGGTGCCTTAAAAAAAATATTTTAGACGAGTTACCCAGGGGACATCTTCATGGCAACGAGTGGCAAATAAAGTTGATTGACCCATTTTCATTGTTTTAAGCCTTTATTTATTTATTTGGGGGTGTTTGGGGGGAGGGGGGATTTTAATTTAAATTAGGTTAATTTAATTGAGTTTAGTTTGTATTTATTTATTATTTTAAAAGAACGCGACATCGTATAGGCACTGGCAGTCCTCTTGATTTTATTGTCCTTGGCTTCCTTAGATCAGGAAAATAATGGAGATGTTAACGCGCGATTTCCCCTCTGCCAAATCTCTAACATTGAGCCTGACCAAGATGATCAGGTCTGTTGATTGTGTGCGTGTTTTTGGCATTAGTGTGACAGTTTTGTTTTAGTGGTGTGAGTTTGTAGAACGTAACAAATTTTGACATGATCGTAGACGTGCTGTACGTGTGTGTTCCTCGTCCCCCTCAAAAGTGGCAGAAAAATAGATGCATAGATAAGCCAAAGGCGCCTCCCGTCTGTCTGCTTTATGTTGGCTCACGCTTTAATACATAGATTATTCTTGTAATTAAAAGGCCACAGAGATTGCACACGAGTTAGTACAGTCAAGGAATTTAATTTCCAACCCACCTAAGGTTCAATATCGTACAGCAAACTTTCACCATAAGAATTAGTTAGAGCACGACTTAATACAATTTTCGACCTTAATGTATTCCGAATTTCAAACAACATTTCAACGAAATGCGTAGTAAATTAAATTCCTTGACTGTACTTGCTTACAATGAATAGATGTTTATCTCAGATCATGGAACTTCACGCTGGTCGCATCAACTTAACAAGTCGATTCTGAAAGAAATTGCTTTCGATCTTAAAGTATGTACTTCGTACGTTAGTAATTCGTTGGTTACATAATTGAACGGGCTATTAATTATAATTATACTTCACCGCCTTGTCCTTCATGATCCCTATTCAACTTTGTAGTCGCATAGGGATCATTTCGGACAAGGCGGTTCGTATAATTACGATCTTATAATTTTTGGACACTGAGTTAACGAAAAACGACGTTACCAGTCATAAAGCAGACGTACGGGAGGCGCCTGTGGCTTATCTATGCACTACAATTTTTCTGACAGTTTTTGAGGGGGTCGGTACGCACATAACGTACAATATTCTAAACGTTATAATGTGTACCTACTTTTACCAACTTGTATGTAAGTAGGTATCAAGGACGATAAAACCAAGAGGACTGCCAATGGCTATACAATGTCGCGTTCCTGTAAAATAATGAGCCTGCTGTAGCTAGTTTCACTATAGAGAGGTCTCTGTACCATTAATTTTGGATGACACTTCGACCTCTGGCTAACACAATAACGCCATCTATGAACTGAAAGCAAAAACGAATTTAGATGGCGCTATTGTGTTAGCCAGAGGTCTAAATGTCGTACCAAATGAATGGTACAGAGACCCCTCCGTAGTAAAACTAGCTACAGGAGGCTTATTATCTCAAAGGAACGCGACATCGTATAGACACTGGCAGTCCTCTTGGTTTTATGGTCCTTGGTAGGTATATAGTATTTTCAAGTTTATGTAACTACACGGATGTTGAATTATTAACATGAATTACCAATTAACTTCCGAAAAGAAAAACGGTTTTTCTAAACACTTCGAAACCTCGTTAAACCGCCGATGGTTATTCATTGCGCTTTCACTGACTTCGTTAACTCATGACTAACTTTAGGGTTCAGTTTAACGCTGGGTTAAACTACTTACCATGTTTTTTTTTCATTCTTCATTAAGTAAAGCAATGGCGAGTGACTGCAGATGCGTTGCCGACCTGAAGGGCTAAGATGAAATGCCTCTTTTGCCCGTAATTTCCCCGGCTGCCTTACTCTCCACAAAGGAACATAACAGCGCACGCACTACTGCTTAGCGGCAAGCTTAGGCATCTGCCTGTATGTTGAGGTACGGGCGCGCGCTGTGACATCGGCGACGGTACAGACGACATCGCGCACATATTTATAGTAATTACTTAGTAATAGCCCGTAGATATTTTGTAATTTAAGTAGACTGTCCACCCATTATCTTTTACGATAGCTACATTGTTTGCCTTACAAGGAAAGTTTTAGGGCAAAATTTTTATAAAGATACACTTATAAGTATATTTATTAGGTTTTAATAATAGCATGTTGTGCATCCACCGCGATCAAGCGATCTTTACCAGGTCGTCGCTTCATCTTGTTGGCGGCCTACCGACAACTCGTCTCCCGGTCCGCGGACGCCATTCGAGAACCCTCTGGCCCCATCGGCCATCAGTCCTGCGAGCAATGTCTCCTGCATGCTGCAAGACAGGTCTCAGTGGAGAGCCTTGAGGGAGGCCTATGTCAAGCAGTGGACGCTTTTCAACTGACATGATGATGATAGCTTGTTCAACTCGTGTGTCCGTTAGTATCTGTCGCCTTACGTCACGAACCAGTCCCTACATAACAGGTTCGGTGCCGGTTGCACGTGCTATCTGGGACGTACCGTTGCTTCTAGACGACCTGAGTACTGACTACCCTTAGGGCCCTTGCACACAGGCGATTTTCTTCGGCGATTTAATGGCGGTGTGAGTTCGCGGCGAGCCAGAAGCCAGCGCCGTCTCGCAACGCTGGCCCCGCTGAAAAAAATCAACTGTGTGAAAGGGCCCTGAAGGTAAGCATCCACATGTCGCTATCGTACGCAACGAAAATATTCCAATGTGCGATGCGTACGATGCGGACAGGTGGACGCATTTATATGAGTTTCTTTACAAAGAATACAACGATCCGTTGCGTGCGATGCGTCCGTTGCGTACGATAGCGACATGTAGGCGCTTACCTTTAAGCACGACTGGCTGTGTACCAACACTAGGAAAAGATGAAAATAATTATAGCTAGGTAGAGATGAAAATAAAGACAGACCCAAAATGATTATAGCTAGGTAGAGATGAAAATAAAGACAGACCCAAAATGATTATAGCTAGGTAGAGATGAAAATAAAGACAGACCCTCGCCTCGATCGTAAGTAAAATTACCACTTACTTGGAATGGATAGCGGTCATCGGAGTGCAGGAAACAACAGCGCAGCCAGTTAGAATAAAACGCTACGTATTTCATATTTTTTACTCAATTTTTAAATATTGTTCTAATGAACTAAAAATAACGCGTGAACCAAAAACAATTAATTAGCTCACCCGCGACCACGCTTTGTTTATTGTTTTTTTAGTTCATGAATGTGGACCTCCGCAAAGTAGCGTAACGAACGCCTGATTCAATCAATTAGGTACCTACTCGTATTTAAAATTATGCGCATCTGTATTTTTGTAAACAAACTGTACCTAAGTATCAGCGGATGTCACGTACACAAACAGAATAGCTAAATCAGTGCCCTTAGTGTAATCAAAAAGCACAAAATACGTCTCGATCGCGTTCGCGTTTAAAAATTCTCATACTATTTGGCACTTTAACGCAAACGCGATCGAGACGTATTTTGTGCTTTTTGATTACACTAAGGGCACTTTATCCTTTTCAGCGCGAAGGCAAAGGGTTGAGCACGAATTTTCGAATCCTTTGACGTTTGGAACAGCGCCCACCCGAGCGTATTCGGAACAAAATATTTTGTACGAGGTTTCTCGATTTCGATCCGATAACGTAATGTTACGCATGATTTAAAAATTCGCGCTCGGCCTACTGTTTCCGCCATGGTCCTTCCAACCGGATAAACGAGTGTTTTATCGTGACACAGTTCTAGCTGTTGTAATCTGCGCTGGACTCTCACAGTGTGAGCAAGTAACTGTACTTGCATCGATACGCAAGACGCTATCAATGTATAGACTCGTCTTAAGATATAAGTTTAAGTATTATAAGTAGCTCGTCTCTGCGACAAATGCATGTTTTCATTTTTAACATTAAACTACCGTGAAACTCAGTCTTAGTGATAAAACGGATCACACTCGTAGTGTGGTGGAGGTACAGCTTGAAAACATACATAGCGAATCAAAACGGATAACTCACGAATATAAATCGAGTTTAGCTCGACTTGTTTAGGACTAATTCGTAGTCCGTCCTCTGGAAGCGCACGGCCCGGCAGCGAGACATACACTACGCGTCGCTGCTCCCAGGGGAAGGACTACGAATTAGTCCGAGACGTGTCGGGCTAAACTCGTCTTATATACGTGAGTGATCCGTTTTATTTCACTGTGATTGAGTCTCACGGTAGTTTCATGTTAATTACTTATTAGTATAGTTAATACAACAGTTTTATGAACTAAAAACAATTACTTTGCTCACCCGCGACTACAATTGAAAAATAATTAATCTGTGCGGCAATAGTATTTTATGCAACTGTAACATAACCAAGGTCATTATACATGAGTGTGTATGTTTATAAAACGAGCCCGAAGGGCGAGTTTTCATAATAAATCACACGAGTGTATAATTACCAGTTATGTACAGTTGCATACATTTTTTTTTCTACGACTTCATTGTAGAAATAAGAAATATTTGTAAAGAAATAGTTAAAAAAAATCTACATTTTCAAATTTTAAGTTATACTGTCGATAAAGCAGACTACCTGCCCGGTCGGTACAGCAGAGTGGTCAGTAAAGCGGAATAGTTTTAGAGGTTATAAAAAGATTGTAAATAAAAAGATGATGATAATGGCGATGACTAAACCTTATTTACTTAATTTAATTTGTTTAGATTATTGAAAAAAGATCTATATAGGAATTGACAATGTGAGTGAAAAACGATAAATGTCGTTTCTTTGTTTACTTACCTACATCAGGTAAGTTTTCCTTAAGTTCAGTGTAGGTAAAGTTTTCTCATTGAATATAACTCATTCAAATATATATCGTTTAATTCATTGACAATGAGAAAAATAACGGTAAATAATGAAAAAGATGTAACACTTTTTTCAATTCACCATTTCACGAAGTTGTTTATCTGTTTTTGTTATAAAGTTTTTGGACTCTTCCCGCGGCACATTTTCCGTCACTGTTTGCGCCATTATTTTAATTTCTTCGGTAGTACACAGTACCTCTATCTCATTTTCATCGCTCATTTAGAATTTCTTTTACTAAACCGAAACCAATCCATCCTATCCGATAACCCGATAACTAATTAAGTGCAATTTTTGCATCAATCAAAGAGAATACAATCACTACGTTTTGCATTATCAGAAACTCGCCAGCTGACTCTTTTTTTTTTAATTTGCATCCGTACCACAGACCATAGCAGAGCTAGGATATTAGCGTGTTCTCAGTTACGGAATTTTGCTTAAAAAATACTCCTTAATTATGATTGGCTTACAGCTGTGCCCTAAGCACGACTTTACGAATACTGCGTAACGTTACGGTTATCGTATCGAGATCGAGAAATCTCATACTAAATTTTAGTTCCAAATACGCTCACGGGCGGGCGTTGTTCCAAACGTCATACAAACTCGCTATAGTTTACTATTCGATTTTACGTGACGCAGGATTCGACACGTCGTGCTTAGGGCACTGTTCTTACTCATGTTTAAGCAACCAATCACGAGGCACATGCATGTTTAAAAAAACTCGATATCAGAATCGAACTTAGTATTCTTTTTTCAAATGCTGTTATTTTACTCAATAAGTGTAACTAAATGAAATTTGTATGAGTTATTATGTTACAGTATTTTTACCACAGAGCATAGAACTTGAAACAGATTTATAACATTAGTTATTATTGTATACTTTTTTACCATTTAACTGACAGATTATAATATAGGAGTAGAAAAATTTCTGTTTCCATGCAACACCTCCGCCTCCACTGCTACACGAATCAACACATGCCACACAGACCCAACTGTCACCATCACCACCAAACTAAACGCTGACACGTTTCGGCTCTCTCCACGAGGCCATTATCAAAGCAAAACACTACGACAACCGTTCAACATGCCACCATTTTCACTACTCACTACAACAGGTTTCTTTTACAATATTTTTTATTGGGTGACACCTCTTAATATAAGCAAATATTCGATGAATTAAATTGAATCATCAGCGGAAGTTTTGTAGATTCGGCGAAAAAAACTTTTAATGGGCCGCGTTCGAAAACCCCTGTGTTTGCGTCATAGGCTTATTATGATGCGTGTTGCTTCCAGGTGTTTTGTATTCTTCATTCAATTGATGGAAAAATTGGGTTGATGATGATGACTGATCTCAAAATTATTAGTAACTGATTAGTAGCCGTAGCTGACCAGGCGGATGTTTTTTATACGACAAGAAAGGCAAACGAGCAAGTGGCTCACCTGATGGTAAGTGATCAGTCATCACCACTGCCCACAGACACCCGTAACATCGGGAGGTTTGCAGATGCGTTGCCAACCTAGAGAGCCAAGATACACCGGCTGTCTTACTCTCCACACCGGAACACAACGTGCCAGCACTGCTGCTTAGCGGCAGGATTAGCGAGTAAGATGGTGTAATTTTAAAAAAGTAAGCAGAGATTTTAAAAGTGAATACTTTTTGACTTCAAAATGCATTACATATTTACGTTTGAATATGACATTATGTTAATAAGGTGACGAAATATGTTCCAGTTTGGAAAAACAATGCTTAAAATATTCAAACGAAATACGAAACCAAGTTGACTTTCTATTTCACTTTTATGGTAAACACTTTATTTTTAAATTACACACAATCATTGTGCGATTTTCTAGTGCTTTTTTAAATAGACAAATGCGTACAATGAATACGGACATGCATGCCAATGTAAAAAGCGAAAGTCAGTCTCCGATCGTCTATGCCGTGTGTAGCGGTCAGTGAAAGAAGAAATGGGACGCCATCTTGTTCGAACTGTCAGTCTGGTCACGACTTTTGGCGGGAAAGGACGAGTCGATGAACTTTAACAATTTTAATTTATACGGGCGTGTGGGGCAAGTTGAGAGTGTTAAAATAAAATAAAAAATAAAATTTCAAAATGGATTTGAGAGAAATAATCAAGTGGTTCATCCCGTGTTTTCATATTCTCCTAAAATTGGACGCTCGAATGACATTATTGTTTTTGTTGTTATTCTGCAATCTATGTCCGGGTTTAGCGAGTGCTAGTGAATTAAAAAATAGTGTAAATAATACCAAAAAAATAGTTAATTACGAATTTAATTCTAAGTTAAACCAAAGTGAAGTTTATGATGGTAGCAAATTGTTGGACGGCGTGGATTCAAAATCGGGAGATACTTCCGTTGGTAAGTCTGTTTTTGTTAAGTTTTCGTGAGTGCTTCCGGTTTCACATTTTTAATTACATTTTCATCACATTTGCTCGCAAAGCGTCGTATTGTACGCAGGCATACTGAAGGACAACGGCCTAAATTATTCCTACGGGAGGAATAGGTAATTTGTAATTTTCCCAAGGGAGTAATGAGTTTAGTTTTTAAAAATATGGCGTTCACTCGTAGGTAAGTAGGTATAATATGTCATTCCACACTAAGGAGGTTTTAAATCAAACATGGTTTTTTACGTTTTCTACAAATAAGTATTACTTAATTTAAACGTTATTATTGTGTTTTAAAACTATTCGAGTTTACTTTGAAATTATTTCAGTGAATTTTATTTTGAAAACGATAAAATTGGCTGTATGGATGGGCTTTCGTCTTTCCAGTTTATCATTATCTGTGGAAGTACTGGAAGTCTGAAGTCTCCATTGAAAAAAGTTGACAATCTCAAAACTATTATTTGTTGCCGACTGCTGAGTTTATATTTATAATCGTATATACTTAATCTAATATTTACGGAGGTACTGCCTGTACTTAGTAAAATATGTCTTCTGTATGTGAAGACCAAACTTTTAATAAATAGATTTTTTGCCTTTTGTTGTATGTATTTATTTCCTCGCAAATGTGATGAAAAACATTGTATGTATTACGGGCAGTAAGGGTATTACAAACTCAAGTCATTAAAAGCCCTCCGCCTTCGGCGTCGGCCTTCTAATAGACTTTCGTTAGTAATACCCTTCTTACCGCCCTTCATGCACAATGTACTATTAAAAAACTCCTTTAAACTTAAGAGAGTTGTAAAATAGTCAATTTTTTTTTGTAAATAAAATAAATTGCAAAATGTGTTCGGTTTCCTGCTATTTTTTATTGTTTAACTGCAATCTGCAATGGAATGTTCTAACTTAATATTGACGAATATTTATTTTAAAGAAGCAATGAAAATAATCTAAGACTAAGTCTCTTTGAAATGTCTTAATATTAATTAATTTGTATTTTAAAGGTCAAATCGTGTAAGTTGTTGTCACGTGACATTGGATTGACTTGAAATTATTTAGGTGTGATGTGCAAATATTTTTTAACAAAAACTGGAAAAATTATCATAAGTACGTACAGTCAAGGAACTTAATTCCCTACCCATTTCGTAGAAATGTTGTTAGACATTCGCTGCGCATTAAGGTCGAAAATGTCAACGCAAACGCGACATGTCAAAGCGACGTCGTGTTCTATCTAGCTCTTATGGTGACATGGTGACAGTTTGCTATACGATATTAAACCTTAGGTGGGTTGGAAATTAAATTTCTTGACTGTACATACAATCGATAAAAAACCTACCTACATTGCGTTTGACAATTATCTAAGTAACTAGGTAGCTACCATTCGTTCATTAAAATTTAACTAAGAATACTTACCTACTTAGTAGGTACGTTACGTAGGTATATTGTACCAAACATAATAAGTATCTTTAGATCATTAAAAGAATGATGGATGACTTATCGTTGGATAATGGCAAAGTTTCGTAAGTTTTTTTACACCAATGAATTAATGTTAATTTCTATCTGCGACTGTCTGTTTGTCCACACCTAGATACTAAAGTACCTTAGTATTAGGCGGAGCTTTGCGGGTGGTAGGACCTTGTGCGAGGTCCGTCCGGATCGCTACCGCCATCTTACTCGCTAATCCGGCCGCTAAGTAGCAGCTAGTGCTTTGAACTGTTGTGTTCCGTTGTGGAGAGTAAAGCAGCCGAGGAAATCACAGGCACAAGAGGCATTTCATCTTAGGTCTCTAGGTTGGCAACGCATCTGCAAACCTCCCGGGGTTGCGGGTGTCTATGGGCAGTGGTCAATCAATCAATCAATCAAATTCTTTATTTTACATAAAACATGGTGTACAAAACAGGTCTTAAATTAAATTAGTTCCACATGTTCTGTTGCAAAGACAACACGTAAAAAATGAATAAACAATCTTAATAAAATTAACAAAAGGAAAAATATTATAAATACAAATCGTCAAACCACAAAATTAATTACATAATTTACTAGATAATGATAACTTAAGAATGTCAATTTAAAATTATAAATAATCAGCCAAGTTACACACATCGTTATCATTTAATTATTAGGTGACATTTAAAAATTCGTCCACAGTGTAAAAACAATGGTCTATAAGCCAGTTTTTGAATTCCCTTTTGAAAGAATTTAGTGGCAATGTCTTAAATCTATCAGGCAGCTTATTAAATACGGTTATAGACATACAATACGTACCTCTGTTATACAATTGGGTTTTTTAGCCGGCAATAATAGTCTATCTAGATATCTTGTGCGGAAACTACAGGAATCTTTTAAGGTTTTATAGGACTCTGGATGTTGTTTTACAAATAGGCAAATTTCGTACAAATACATGCATGGCACAGTCAACAAACGGAGTTCCTTAAAGAGGGGACGACAAGAAGTTCTAATCTAACATCTACATTGCACATTGCTCGGAGACACTGCTTTTGTGCTATGAGAACCCGACCAATGCGACGAGAATTTCCCCAGAGGAGAATCCCGTATCTCAGCAAGGAAGACACGTAGCAATGATACGCTTGGAGTGCCGTGTTTTTAGTACACGTTTTAGTGAGACGCCATAATGCATAGGCAAATGAGTTGATTTTCCTACACATCTTATCTATATGATCCCACCAGGAACATCTGTCATCCAAAGTAATACCGAGAAAAACAGTTTGGGATGACTCTTTTATAACTTGATTGCTCAACATTACCTCCAAGGTCTGTTTTTTAGCATTTTTATTAATAAATTGGATAAATGTTGTTTTGCTCGTGTTTATATTTAAGTTATTTTTATTTAACCAAGTTACTACTTCACAGATCGTGTTATTTATATGAGCATTATATTCCTCTTTATTTTGACAAGGTATAACAATCGACAAGTCATCAGCAAACAACGTGCACTCAGATTTTATTGCATCTGCGAGATCATTTATATATATTATAAAAAGTAGAGGTCCCAAGATACTACCTTGTGGTACCCCTACACCATTTATTTTAACGGCGGACTTGTACGTAGTTACAATATTATTCGAATCCACCTTTGCAATTTCCACAAACTGCTTCCTGGCACTCAGATAACTTCTGAGCCAATCGTTTACTAAGCCTCTCATGCCGTACAGCTCACGCTTAGCTAAAAGTAACTCATGGGACACAAAGTCAAACGCCCGGGTCATATCAAAGAATATTGCACTGACTGGAGTACTCTTATCCAAATATTTTGAGATATTATTCATTAAAGAAAAGACTGCTAAGGACGTCGATTTTCCTTTTTGGAATCCATACTGTTCTGGTTTAATGACGTTGAATTTATTAAAAAAAATTGTAAGACGTACCTGCATTGCCTTCTCAAATATTTTAGAAACAATTGGTATTAGCGAGATTGGTCTATGATTCTCCACATGAGCTTTGCTGCCCTTTTTATGAACTGGTTTAACCAATGTTGTCTTCAAAGCTTCAGGAAAAATACCGCTAGTGAATGAAAGATTGATCAAATAACTTAAAACACCCGAGCTTTGTAATTTACAGAGTTTTAGTATATGAGTCTGTGAGTTATCGTACCCAGTCGCTTTAGTAGGTTTTAGAGAGTTAATAATTTTAATTACTTCGTCTTTGCTAACAGGTGTTAAGAACAAACTCGCAATATTTGACTTAGTTAGTGTCATTTGGGATCCTGGACCAAGCTGGTTTTTGTCAGGTTTCGAGTTATTTATATTTATATAATAATCATTGAAGGCGGTAGCAAGTAGTGATCACTTACCACCAGGTGACCCACTTGCTCGTTTGCCTTATTCCTTGTCGTATAAAAAAAACTAAAAGAAAATGGTGTTATGAAAATTCAAACGTTTGTTTAATGACGCTTGCTAGAGTAGGTAAATTAATTAGTTAATTGAATACATTATTAATATTGAAGGGAGGGGTTTTATTGCACAACATAAAACAATTACAGGACAATAAATAAAAACCTTAATATCAATAAAAACTATGATTAAAAAAAGTACAACTAGTAAATAAAATTAAAATAAATTTAGAAAACAGCTCCCCCGCGGCATGGTCCCGAAGATGCTGGCAGCATTACCTCGCTGTATCGCGATGCTGATACGTTGCGCGAGGAAGCTGCCAGCCCTTCGGTCCCGGTGATGTCAGTTAGTCTTTTTGAAATTTGTTTTAATAAAATTTTGGCACTAGGACCCCACGGACCTAACGTCTCGACTGCGAATGGTACAAAGTTGTATTCGGAGCCGAGACTTCTGTATTTGAGCAATTTTAATTAATATTAAAGGTACTTAGATCGAGTTACTAAAGACAAACACTTCCGCATTCATACCTCGTCAGCACCATGAAATTAATAACGCAAAGTGAAATAGAAAGTCTCAGTTGGATGCTTAGTTTCATTAACGCACGAAAACAATCGCAACAGTTTATAAACTGCTTTAATTCGTTTGCGGTTCAGTTCAAATTGCTTTGTAGAGATGCCGTGAGCATAGACAAAGGCTTTCGATTTTTTAATGTTATTGACCAGAGCCGTTCTTTTCTTACGGTCAAAGACATTTGATGCCGTAAGTATTTAGTGTTGAATAGATCAGGGCTGTCCACAGCACATACGAAGCCGGCACAATATAAATTTACTGCACTGATAATGATGTTAGAAAATTGGCTCTACAAAACTTGTTGTTTATTGTGGTGGATATATGAATATACGGACTTTAAAATTTAATTAGTTTGGCTTGTGTACGTACATACATAAAACGTTTAAATCTCTATTTATACTAGTTAATACTGTCGCTATGTGAGGTGTAGACTTTCGCGACCTTATTTTTGAATTTTTTTTTAAATCCTAACCTACAGAAAAAACCTATGTAATCATCGAACCTGATCACAAAATTTCACAAGAATCGGTTGAGAAAAGCGACCTGGTCAGACCACGGACCAACCACCCTCTGGACACCAAATGTCAGGGCAAACGTTTCCGAAACGCATAATATGCTCATTTGCACCTATAAATCTCTCTAGCCTCGAATCGCGGCTCGCTCTCGACCAGATGACAAGCGAGATGACAAGCTATGAACCAATCACGACGCACTCCCCCGGCCCGCTCGCCGCGGCTTTTTTCGTAATGACTTTCCAAGTTAATTATAGAAGATGCGGTTGTCCAGAGGGTGGTTGACATACGACAGCATTTTTGTCCAAGCTAATACGGAGGCACTCGCTCACTTTATTCGCTCTGGCAATAAAAAAGGGGCAACAGTTTCAAATGATTCACGGTTAGACATGTTATTCATGAGCTGTCGATATTTCAAATCTAGAAAGGTAATCCCGGTTAGTATCCCGGTTAGTATCTTTGTTTCTTTGGTGGGTCGTTTGTAGGGATTAATGTCTGGAACATTGAATTTGATTTCTTTCCGCACCTCAAAAGGAAAAACGGAAACCTTATAGGATTAGGATCACTTTGTTGTCCGTTTGTCTGTCTGTCTGTCCGTCCGTCCGTCCGTCCGTCTGTCTGTCTGTCTGTCTGTATGTCTGTCTGTCTGTCTGTCTGTCTGTCTGTCTGTCTGTCTATATGTCTAGCACAACCACCCAGAAAATTCTCAAAATCTTTATTTTTTGTCTGTCTGTAGATTTCACAGACGAATATAAGATGACCCCACGCTGCATACATTTTGCTTAGGAGCAGGGCTCTGCTAATACTGGACAACTTAAAACACTGGGGAAAAGCAGGGGAATCTTTGTACGGAACCCTCGTGCGCGAGTCCGACTCGCACTTGTCGGTTTTTTTTTTAATTCGCTGATGGAAAGCTACACTATGCTAAGTACTCTTTTATCCCGGAAATTTCCACAGAAACGCAGACCAAGTCACGAACAACAGCTAGTAGTAAATAAATAAATAAAAAAACCCTGATTTTCTTAACTTTTTAATAAATAAAATAAACGCAATCGAGGTGAGACCATCGGATGCTATAATTGATAAGTAAATATTTGCTGTTTCGGAGGTTGTGCTAAGGTTACGCGTGGTTGACATACATACACACATCCGATGATAAGTGTATTATAAATATTAAAAGGAAAACCTTCGCTTGCTGCTTCCTTCACAAAAGGTTTGATTTATTTTTAACATGAAATTACCGTGAGACTTATTACTAAGTCGAGTTTTGCTCGGCATGATTCGGATCGTCCTTCCTCTAGGAGCGCACGACTCGGCGGCAGCGAAACGCACACTGCGCGCAAAGCAGAGAAGTAGAGAATAGAAGAGACTACGAATTAGTCCGAAACAGCCCGGCTAAACTTAACTTTATATAAGTGAGTGATCTGTTTATTTCACTAGGTTTGAAAATGTTAACAAAATTCATCCTTATAGTGGTACCCCATTGATTTGACCTATGGCCTCTCAAGCAAAGGGTCGTCGGTTCGAGCCCCGGATAGTACCTCTGAGCACAAAATAGTTATCTATTTTGCAGTGAGATTTCCTCTACATTTGATTATCACTAAAACATACACAACACACATTAAAACAAGGGTTTCATCGCTGAACTTTTTTAAGTACATAAGATCTTTGTAACCTGTTAAAAGCATGTAATAAACGAATAAAAGCAATTTACAATGACATTAAATCTAAGCTAAAACTAAATAAACTAAAACTTAAAACTAAATTAAATCTAAATAAGGCCCCCGTGGCATGGTGCCCAAAAGGCTGGCAGCGTTGCCTCGCTGAATAGCGATGCTGGTTCTTTGAGAGAGGAAACTGCCAGCTCTTTGGTCACAAGTTGCATCAATGAATTAAACACACAAAAAGTCAATATAGCACTTTATTCCGGAAAGGTTCTATACCGGCACGGAAATTGAACAGTTGACTGGTTGTTTTATAGGAAACTAAGCGAACGGGTAAGTAGGTCACTGCAGATTTGTTGTGGATAAGATGATATGCCTCTTGAGCGTATGATTTCCTCGGCAGTCTCACTCTCCTCATTGAACACAACAGTGCAAGCATTGCTGCTTAGCGACTGTAAGATGGTGGTAGAGATCCGGATGGTTCTCGCACAAGGTCCTAACACCCGCGAATTAGTATTAAAATAAAATAAATAAATATCATGGGACAATTTGACCTAGTCCCTAACTAATAGGCAAAGCTATGTTACTAACGGATAAACATAATTATTATTTAGATAAATACGTACTTATTATATACTCGTACATGTATTAAACAACCAAGAATCTATTATTATTATGCTATTAGTTACTTACATGCAAGCATAATTATGTGACATAACATTGAGTAACATGCGATAAAATTAGCAATTTAAATAGTTAACCTACTCATTCGGAAACATAACTTTCATACTCAAATAAGGTGCCGTTGCATAATAATTTAAATGTATAACTCAGAGTCGACCCTCGTTCTAAACTTTCTCGAAGTCGATAAAAATTTTAAGAGTTGAGAACGACCGACGTTTTTATTTCAAACTCCAAAATCTCAAAAGGGATTTAACCTATTTGAATTAGGGTAAATTGCCACTTTAGTAAATGTCACCCAGTTACCGGCCACCAGTTGTGTATGGCGATACTGAGTATGAATACTTTCGGAATGCTCTCGGTAACATTTCTGAAAAAGTACTAATTTATTTAAAACAAATATACAATGGACTAACACTACCTACAAAGTAAATAAAAATATTAAAACTAAAACTAACTTAAAAAAATAAATATTACCTACCCAACCTGGACCTCTCGGCGGGGTGGCCATCACGCAGGCAGCATTCCCGCGCTGAATTGCGATAGCAGTTCTTTGCGCGAGAAAGCTGCCCGCGCGAGGGTCGCCTGTTGCCTCTTTCAGGCGTTTGCTCAGCTCCTTGTGGAGCCCGAGCGCACCCTTACCCCAAGGACCCAGCGTCTCGACGCCAAACGGCAAGAACTCGTATTGGGCGCCGAGACAGCTGTACCTAACATTTTAGTTTAATTACAAGATATCAGCATTTAATTCTCTTACAGATTATACTGGCAAAGTGGCCAGTTACTGGCGATTTACCCTATATTGGCAAAGTGGCCAGTTGGCCAGTTACAAGGTGGTGGCTGGCCAGTAATAGGCAATTTACCCTGTAATGAGCTAGTTTTCTCTTGTTAGTTAAACGTTTTTACAGTCGGGGTTTTTTTTTAGGTTTCCGCGCCTCAAAAGGAAACACGTAAACCTTATAGGATCACTTAGTTGTCCATCTGTCTATCTGTCTATCAAGACTCTTTTTCTCTGGAACGCGTTTAGGTAACAAGTTGAAATTAATATCAAATACTTAAACCTGCATTCCTTTGAAGCTGTGAAAAAAGAAAACTTCTAAGTCAACGCAATCAAAAGATACAGTCATTACAAAGGTTGTTTCCATACAAGTGGCCGTACGTGTGAAAACGTAAGGGTACTTCCAGTTGTCCTAGAAACTTGAAATTTGGTATGAAGGTAGCTCTTATAGCACAACCACTCCGAAAACGCTCAAAATCTCAAACTTTTATGTCTGTCTGTAGATTTCACAGGCCAATATAAGATGAACCCACACTGCGTACATTTTGCTTAGGAGCAGGGCTCTGCTAACACTGGACATCATAAAACACTGGGGAAAAGCGCTAAAATCTTTCTACGGAACCCTCGTACGCGAGTCCGACTCGCACTTGGCCGGTTTTTTTAATAATTGTGTTTTTTGACAACGGAACACTGTGACGTCATTTCCTAACTGAATTCGACGGCCAACTCTAGGAAGACGCGTCTGTAATTTATTGAATCAGGCGTTACTTTGCGGAGGTCCATATTTATGAACTAAAAAACAATTAATTTGCTCACCCGCGACCACTAATGACAAATAGTTATATCTGTGCGGCAAATGTATGTTTCCATGCAACACCTCCGCCTCCACTGCTACACGAATCAACACATGCCACACAGACCCAACTATCACCACCACCACTATACTAAGCGCTGACGCGTTTCGGCACTCTCCACGAGGCCATTTACGAAGCACAACAACAACCGCTCAACATGCCACCACTTCCACGATCAAAAGCAATGTAATTGTTTTTTAGTTCATAGACGCGTCTGTGCCAAATACGTAAACCGCGTAAGCCAGTTTTTATATATTCTCAATGCGGATATAATCGGCTATTGTCGATGGTACATCTCGTAATCGTTTGCCGGTAAAAAATCGATTACCGGTAACCGCAGCGCGAGAAAGTTCACTGGCCTGAATCGCCAACCGGTCGGCGTGATGCTGTGTGTCTGTACGTCTGTTTGTTAAGATGAAGGTGAAGGTTGTCGTATGAATGAGGCCTTTTAAAGATGTTCGTGGTCTATGTAATCTTTTTTTTGAAAATTGACATGAGGGCATCATGAGGACTATTGCCAGTCAATAATCCGCTAGAATCGCTGGTGACGTGACTCGACGTGAGGTCTAATTGTCAATTTTCACCAATCATCTCTCGTTGGTGGAGAATAACAGATAGACCTCACTCGTTAGCAATTTCTCTCTGTAGGTCTAGCGCAACTCACAGTGCGACTTCTATCTCGCACGGAACATGCTACGGGACAGGTGATATAATCTCGCGCGACAAACAAAGTCGCGGCCAGTCGTGCTAGCCCTACTGATCGTTTTTAGGGTTCCGTAGCCAGAATGCCATAAACAGAAACCTTATAGTTTCACTGGCACTCCATACATGTAACAAAAGTGAAAAAAAAAACTGCATTTCTTTGTAGTAACCAAGGACGATAAAACCAAGAGGACTGCCCAAGAACACACCAAAACAAGAGGATGGCTATACAATGTCGTGTTCCTGTAAAATAATGAGCCTGCTGTAGCTAGTTTCACTACGGAGGGGTCTCTGTACCGTTCATTTGGTATGACATTTATACCTCTGGCTAACACAATAGCGCCATCTATGAACTGAAAGAAAAAACGAATTTAGATGGCGCTATTGTGTTAGCCAGAGGTGTAAATGTCATACCAAATGAATGGTACAGAGACCCCTCCGTAGTAAAACTAGCTACAGCAGGCTTATTATTTCAAAGGAACGCGACATCGTATAGACACTGGCAGTCCTCTTGGTTTTGTGGTCCTTTGTAGTAACGTAACGCTTACGGAACCCTACATTGGGCATGGCCCGACATGCTCCTGCCCGATTTTTTTTCTATGCCTTCTTGAATCAGTATAGGTACTTAATACACAAATTAATTGGCACTGTTATAATATTTTGTTAATTAATGTTATTTACCATAAAATGATTTTTAATTTGATGCTGTTCTCTTCTGCAATAAACTGATTACTGAGGGTCGAGCACGACTATACGAATGCTGCGTAACGTTACGGTTATCGTATCGAGATCGCGAAACCTCATACTAAATTTTAGTTCCAAATACGCTCACGGGCGGGGGCTGTTCCAAACGGCATACAAACTCGACAACGTTTACTATTCGACTTTCCTTTACGCAGCATTCGTAAAGTCGTGCTCGACCCTCTGATACCGAATGTACGAACCTTGGTTCGTCGAACGATTATTTAGTTTCGAAAAAACGATGAGGTAAGCTTGTGAATTCCAAATATTCGTGATGGACGGGCGTTAAGATTAAGCGGTTATGGCGACAGAGAAAGTTGATGAATTAGAATTTTGGAAACGCGTATGATGTGAGATACATTTTTAGAGTTCCGTACCTCAAAAGGAAAAAACGGGGCCCTTGTAGGATCACTTTGTTGTCTGTCTGTCTGTCTTTTTCTCTGGAACGCGTGGAGGTCGCGGGCTGAAATTAATATCAAATATTCAAGCCTGCAGTTCCTTGAAGCTGTGAAAAAATCAAACTACCAAGGTAACGCAATCAAAAGTTACAGTTGTTAAAAAGGTGGTTTCCATACAAATTGCCGTACCCCAAAAACCTAGGTGGTACCTACTTCCAGGGCCGTGTTTTATAAAGCTACAAATTACAATTTACAAGCGGAAGTCTCTTTCTAACAAAAAGTGATAGAATGAGACTTCCGCTTGTAAATTGTAACTTGTAGCTTTATAAAACACGGCCCAGTTGTCCTAGAAACATGAAACTTGGTATGAAGGTAGCTCTTCAAAACCACTCAGAAAGTTCTCAAAATCTTAAATTTTTTATGTCTGTCTGTAGATTTCGTAGACCAATATAAGATGACCCCACTGGCGGCATTCGTGTTTGAAATCATAGGCATGAGAATTTTTGTCACCGGGTGAGATTCAAAAATCGATCCCCTGCCAGTCCTTTTCTGTCGCTCAGAATGCAACGGGACGGGAATATAATCTCGCGCGACAACCAAAGTCGCGGCCACTCCTGCTAGCCAGATTGGCAGGTTTTGGCCTCTGGATTGATCTGACCCGTTTATGGTCTTCCAGGGCGAACCTTCGGTCGTCCGATGAAGAAGATGATGCAAGCCCTGATCCCGCTGGCGATGGCCATCGGCTCGGCCGGCACCTGGGCGGTGGTGGCCGCGCTCATCGGCGCCAAGACGCTCATCGTGGCTATGGTCATACTCAAGCTGCTGCTGGTCGCAGGAGCTGCCAAGGTAACACAGTCTCATCTGTTAGCTTGGACAAGACTTATTGCGAACTATACGCGGCGAATAGTCTATCTATTCTTCTCATAACGCAGACAGACGGGAGGCGCCTTTGGTTTATCTATGCACTACAATTTTTCTGCCACTTTTTGCACACGTCTACGCTCCTGTCAAAATTTGTTACGTTCCTACAAGAAACGCTAATAGAAAACTGTCACACGAATGCCAAAAACACGCGCACAATCAACAGACCCTGATCATTTTGGTCAGACTTAATGTCACAGTTTTGGCAGAGGGGAAATCGCGCGTTAACGTTTGCATTCCTTTCCTGCTCTAAGATTCTTCTATACCTATACGACTATAATACAACAGTACCGCGTGACTGACTGACTGACTTGCAGATACCTCACAGCCTAAACCACTGGACCTAGAGACTTGAAATTTGGCAAACAAATACCTTGGGAATCCTAGAGGTGCACTAAGAAGGGATTTTTCGAAATTCCCACGGGATAGGGTACTAGCCCATTTTGAAATATTTCACGGGGGCAATGCCGCGGGGCATAAGCTAGTCGACTTATAAGGAACGAGTGTATGCCCCTCGAGTGCCAAAAAGAAGGGCTGAGAAGACTTTAGACTTTAGTCCTTTCCTGATCGCTTGTTGCATGCGACGTGAAATTTTAAAAACAAAATGCCTTGTTATATAATTAAGTGTTCATCATCATCATGTCAGCCTCTAGACGTCCACTGCTGGCCGGCGGCCTCCGCGGCTCTCCACTCAGACCGGTCTTGTGCTTTCCGCATCCACCGCGGTCCCGCGATCCTCACCAGGTCGCTCCATCTTGTTGGAGGCCTACCGACAGCCCGTCTCCCGGTCCGCGGACGCCATTCGAGAACCTTCTGAGTCTTCTGAGTCTTCTGACCCCATCGGCCATCAGTTCTGCGAGCAATGTGCCCCGCCCACTGTTACTTAAGTTTCGCAATTCTTCGGCCTATGTCGGTAACCTTAGTTCTACTGCGGATATCATCATTTCTGATTCTATCCTAAACCCCGAGCATAGCCCTCTCCGTCGCCCTCTGAGTGACTTTGAGCTTCCTTATGAGGCCCATCGTTAGCGCCCACGCCTCAGATCCGTAAGTCATCACTGGCAACCACGGACCAACCCCCCTCTGGACACCGCATCTTCTATAATTTACTTGGAAAGACATTACGAAAAAAGCAGCGGTGAGCAGGCGGGGGGAATGCGTCGTGATTGGTTCATAGCTTGTCATCTCACTTGTCTAGACTAGAGAGATTTATAGGTGAAAATGAGCATATGCGTTTCAGAAACGTTCGCCTGACATTTGGTGTCCAGACAGAGGGTGGTTAGTCCGTGCTGGCAACACACACTGGTCAAAGACTTTTGACTTCAAACACTGCGGCAATTTGGACGAAAAGACGCTGCGAAGCTTCCCGAACGCTGCCCAGCCGAGCCGGGTTCGACGAGTAACCTCTTTCTTTTAACTGAGCGCCTAGTGTAATCGCCGAGCAGGCCAAGAAATACGTCTCGATCGCGTTCGCGTCAAACAATTCTCATACTATTTGACACTTTAACGCAAACGCGATCGAGACTTATTTTCTGCTTTTTGATTACACTAAGGGCACTGTTCAAACACAACCAAAAAAGTTGTCAATCGACGTGTTTCCTCACTAAATTACACTGGTGACCCATTCTCGCATACCTCGATTCCCATACAATGAACCGATGATGTTTTGCTGGCGGTAGGGCCTTGTGCGAGGTCCGTCCGGATCGCTACCACCATCTTACTATCCTGCCGCTTAGCAATACTAAAAAAAAACACTGCACTGTTGTGTTCCTGAGAGTAAGACAGCCGGTGTAATTAGTTCTCTACGTTGGCAACGCGTCTACCAACCCCCCGGGGTTGCGGGTGTCTATGGGCAGTGGTGATCACTTACCATCAGGTGACCCGCTTGCTCGTTTACCTTCCTTGTCGTATAATTAACCCTGTCTTTGTAGTCCGATATACTTATCACGGGACAATTTGACACCAATTGACCTAGTCCCAAACTAGGCAAAGCCTGTACTATGGGTACTAGACAACGGATAAACATACATATATAGATAAATACATACTTATATACATATTAAACATCCAAGACCCGAGAACAAACATTCGTATTCATCATACAAACATCTGCCCCGACCGGGATTTGAACCCTAACCTAACCACTAGGCTATCCGGTCGTCACTTCTGTGCTATCAGGTCGTTTTTAGGTAACTATACGTATAGGTAACTAAAATTAAACTGTTCCAAATATTTGTATAGTAACTACAGTAAGTCGTAACCACATTTTTCGCCATTGAATCATTACAATTGACACATTTTAGAAGATAACAGAGTGAAAGCGACTTTCTAAGGTGTGAGCGAGATGACGCAACCGTAGCTTGAGCCAGAGAGAGACAGGTGCGTGTTTTGGTGGTACATACTTTGGGTGCTGTAATATTAGTCAATGGAGTATGAGGCATACGCTATTTGGTGGCGCCCCCTATACGTGTTTTCCAACTGAAAATAGGTACCTAAAATAAGGGGAACTAAAATTTGTGTAACTTTATGAACTAAAAACAATTACCTTGCTCACCCGCGACCGGTGAAAAATAGTTATGTCTGTGCGGCAAACGCATGTTTCCATGCAACACCTCCGCCTCCACTGCTACACGAATCAACACATGCCACGCAGACCCCACTATCACCACCACCACTAAAAGCGTCAGGTGGAGGTGTTGCATGAAAACATGCATTTGCCGCAAAGATGTAATTTTTTTTTGTTATGAAGATAGATTTTTTATCGTCACTTGTGGTCGCGGGTGAGCAAAGTAATTGTTTTTAGTTCATAAATAATGGACCTCCGCAAAGTAACGCCTAATTCAATAAATGAGTATAACTTTTCAACGCTAGATGACGTACCTATTTAGTACTTATAATATTTTTGAAGATAGCCCGTTTTCGGAGCTGATATCTAGACAAACGTTTGGGAATAGGTAAAAAGTGTACAATACGAATATTATTTATTGAAAACCACAAAACAGTACAAGGAGATTGCAGAAAAACAGATATAATAATTTAATAATTTATTGTATATTTCAGATAACACAAGATCCATATATTTGTTAGTACATCTCTTACACAAAAACGTTAGTTCATTAAAAACTGCAATTAAAAATAATATAAGTAATGTAACATCGCAATTGAGAATAAATTAATATTTAGATTGAAAATTTAAATGACCACTTTAAATTCAAAACTAAAATATTTTTTCTTCTATAGTAGGTATCTTAGGCTAACTATATTATTAACAATACAATAATTGTATAACATCAATTTGTACAATTGATGTTATACAATTAAGCGGGTAAGCCAATTTCTCTGCATTCTCTGGCGTCCCCACTCCTGTAATGTACCTACTGGAATTAATTACCATGCTCGTTTATTCTGTCACGGAACTGTGTTGTACATACAATTGACATTGCATCCGCACTTTCATGGCATGACATGGACATTTACTATTATTATTATCGTAAATCTTAATTATTATTTCATTATTTATTTATTTTTTGTTTGACATTTTAAAGATTCAATGACATGTGATGAGCGCATCTAACGAATGTTGTGCGCCATACAGTGGCTGATTGTGACGAACTTTAATATTAGTGAAATAAAAACGCATCACTCACGTATATAAGTCGAGTTTAGCCCGACATGTTTCGGACTAATTCAACTTTAATATTATTGTTACCATTTATGTAATCACTCACTGTCGGACAATAAATGATTTAATTGATTGATTGGACAGTTTAATTTCACAAATGTCAGTAACAATAATAATTTCAATAGGTTTCATATTATAGTGAAATAAAAAGTGTTAGTGTTATTGTTATTAGTCCGAAACATGTCGGGCTAAACTTGACTTATATACGTGAGTGATCCGTTTTTATTTCACTATGATTGAGTCTCACGGTAGTTTCATGTTAAAAGAGGTTTCATATTTTACATTCTTACTATAGTCACAGATTATATATATAGTATACTATAGTATAGTCTAGTATATAGTATAGTAGTATAGTAGTGTAGTATAGTATAGTAGTATAATATAGTATAGTATACTATATATAGTTATGGTACACAATAGTAGGTAACTAAGTAACAAAATATCCTATGACGCATCGGTTTCGAAACCCATTCATATATTTTTTTAGGTTTTACTTTTTTGTTAAAAGATTTTTATTTCACAATTTTACGTTGATTTAACATTTTCAGAATTATCCTCCAACTCCTTCTGTACCTTCCATCATCAGCTCATCAACATGAGATGATGACTACCAGAAGCAAATACTTGAATAGCCTTAAAAAGTATATGAAACACATGATACGTGCCTGTAAGATTTGAGGGTTGCCCTCGATTCCCCTGGGATCCCATCATCAGATCATGACTTGGTGACAATGGGACCACCTCAGAAGTATACCCTTTCGAATAAAAAAAGAATTTTGAAAATCGGTCTACAATTGACGGAGTAATCGATGAACATACATAAAAAAAAAATACATACAGTGAACGTAGAACCTCCTCCTTTTTTGAAGTCGGTTAAAAACAGATCGATAAACTAGTAGTTTCATGGGCCCTTTTGGCAAACCTTTGAATATTATGTTAGTTACTAAGTTCCCATGATATTTATTTATTTTTTCTAGTTCGGCGGGCTCGTGGCGTCGAAGGCGCACCACCCGGCGCCCGCGCAGCCCGGCAAGGAGATCCATCTGCACATACACAACGCGCAGCACGGACACCACGAGTACGAGGAGGTCATACCCAACCTGTGTGAGTTACATTCATCATCATCACCAGCCTTTTTTCGTCCCACTGCTGTTCACATGCCTCCTCTCAGAATGAGAGGGCTTGTGCATAGTTCCCACGCAGGCCCAGTGCGAATTGGGAACTTCACACACACCATTGAATTGCTTCACAGGAGTGTGCACGTCAAATTTTGATAACATTTTTTATACCTACAATGACAGATAAGGGGATCATCATTTCACGTAGACAGTGGCGCCACTGTTATTTCAATATGTTTCAAGTTCGTATGTTTTCGTCAAGTTTCTGTCAGAGCGACATCTAGCGTCGAGTAGGTGAACTACAATAAAACGAGCTAGATAGCTTCTGACTTCCTAACTAGATGGCGCTGTTATTCCTCTTACTTGAGTTTACGCTATTCGACACTAGATGTCTTAATAGAGCCTATAGAAATATTAATGAGTCCGAAAAGGTATCGGCATTATGGTACAAAACATTACACGTTCATTAATTATTTAATAATAATTCACGTCTGAAGTAAAAACTATTTCACATTCAATATTATGTAATGAAACTAGCTTATGCCCCGCGGCTTTGCCCCCGTGAAATATTCCAAAATGGGCTAGTTCCCTATCCCGTGGGAATTTCGAAAAATCCCTTCTCAGTGCACCTCTAGGATACTCAAGGTACATGTTTGCCAAATTTCAAGTCTCTAGGTCCAGTGGTTTAGGCTGTGCGTTGTCTGTCAGTCAGTCACGGTACTGTTTTATAGGTAAAAGTATAGGGACGAAATAGTAGGTGACGAAATGGAAGTAATTATGTAGGTAAAAAAAATCTATGATGGGTTTTCCTTTAATCGATTGTATTCGTGATTCTATATGTGATTCTATATATATAAAAATGTATCGCAAAATGTGTTGGTAAGCGCATAACTCAACAACACCTGGACCAAATTTTACTAATTCTTTTTTTTTTAATGTTCGTTGAAGTCCAAGGATGGTTTTTACGGCCAGAAAAATTCGAATAATTTCCGGGAAAATCCTAAAAACAGCCGTTTTCTTTTTCCCATACAAACGTTTTCTAACTAAAATGTAGTCAATTTGAACTTGATTGCTATTCAGTAAAGTTCATACTAAATTACAAGCACTCACTGTTGTCTAACCAATGTCAGTGTCTTCCTAACGCCAAGTCAATTTGCACTTTATTATCGCTGCACAAAGTATAAAATAAATTTCAATATTCAAGAAAAAACTGTACGTACAACTCTGATCTTCCCATTACCAAAGAAACCTAATATTTCCATTTTCCACAGCACCCTGGTCCAGAGAGGGGGTCCCGCTCTCAACTGTGGAGACGATGACTGCGGCTCAAGCCATCAATCCGTACCAGTACTTAGGGCCCGCGACCATTCGGACCCCGTACGGGAATTATGTTAAGATAGAACCTTCTACCGCTATATCTGTGGGATAGAGTACGAAGTACAGTCAGCAGAAGTAGCTAAGTAACTGTAGGTCACAATAATCTGAGGGTCGAGCACGACCTTACGAATGCTGCGTAACGTTACGGTTACAGTATCGAGATCGAGAAACCTCATACTAAATTTTAGTTCCAAATACGCTCACGGGCGGGCACTGTTCCAAACGTCATACAAACTCGACAACGTTTACTATTCGATTTTACGTGACGCAGGTTTCGAAAAGTCGTGCTCGACCCTCTGCACAAGCTCTTATGTCTATAACAATAGAGCCGTGCTTAGATCATTGAGAGCACCTCGGTTGCTTAACTATTATTCAAAAGAAAATAGGAGCCATGTAGTGAAATAAAACGGATTACAAGTTGAGTGTGTGTCTCGCTGCCGCTGGGTCTTGCGCTCTCAGAGGAAGGACTACGAATTAGTCCGAAACATATCGGACTAAACTCGACCAAGGAGGATAGTATACGGAGTGTCAAAGCCCATACTTCGAATCGTTCCCCGCAGTCATGTTAAAATTCAGGCAATTTCTAGATGGCGCCGAGGTCGTAGCCAGCGGGTCGAATAATAACAAAACAGCGGTACGAATGTGTCACTCAAGCAAGGTAGATGGCGCTGAATGTAAATAAGAACGATTCAAAGTATGGGCTTTGTCAATCCGTTTACTTTCCATGATCCTTGTTTCAAAGGAACGCGACATCGTATAGACACTGGCAGTCATCTTGGTTTTATGGTCTTGATCGGATACCATGCGAGACAATGTAGACCTCTCCTACACGGATGAGCTGATTTTGACGCATTTTTTTGTAAAAATATTGTGCTTAGCCGAGTTGCGTTCAAATCGATTCAGCCGCTTTTGAGATCAAAATGTGGGGGTTTTCCGACTTTGTTCAAGTTGTTGTTATATAAACCTACAATTTGTTGTAAAAACATCTTTGAAATGTGTATTTTTTTTCTGTGAAAAATATGCTTGTTACCATTTCGAATGATAATAATATCTATAGTTAAGCCATTAGTTCATTTCATCGTTTAAAATTTTAAGGTAATTTATTATTATTTATCTTAATACCTAAGTGTAAATTACTTACTTTTATTGTATAAATAAAGCACATTTATATTGTAAATGTTATTTTATTTCTTACCAGTAAGATAAATAACCCATTGCTGGACACTGCCCAAATAGTTGACCCCTTCAACCTCATGGCATAGCGACAGAGGTGACAGACGGGTGTCAACTACTGGGCATAGGGGTGTCAAGTATTGGGATGATTACCTTATTTACCTTTACAATAACTTGCAAACGTATTCCTGATACAGTAAATGTGACTGTCTACACCGTAAGTACAGACAGCTGAGCGTCTAGTGTAATCAACTACCAAAAAATAAGTCTCGATCGCGTTCTCGTTTACGTCTGAATTACTATGGGCACATTAGCAGCGCCACTAGCGGCTCGTATCGACAACAAACAATTCTCATACTATTTGAAACCCGTAACGGAAACGATGTGGTGCTGGAGGAGAATGAAAGGCATAAGTTGGATGGAACGGAAAACCAACGAGGAAGCACTATCAATGGTTAATGAGAGGAGAACGATCCTGAATACCATAGAGAATAGGCGCGGGAAAATGATCGGACATTTGATACGACACGACAATTTCTTTAAGACCATTTTAGAAGGAAAAATTGAAAGACAGATAGGAAGAGGTCGACCTGCGAAGCTACATGGACCAGATAAAGGAGAAGGCGGGCGTCGCGTCGTATCAGGAGGTCAAGGAACTGGCTCATAGGAGAGATGATTGGAAGAAACTCCACCGACAAGAGTGTAACTCTTAAGTTTGTTGATGATGGACGGAAACGCGATCGAGACTTATTTTTGGCCGTTGATTACATTATACGCTCTGATAAAACCTAATAAAATTTCACTTTTCAACCGACGCAAAAGAGGTGTGTTATTATAAGTTTGACGAGTATATCTGTGTCTGTCAGGGCCATCGTAGCTTGACCGAATTTTAAGTTTTTGAGACTTTTCCGAGTGGTTGTGCTATAAGAGCTACCTTCATACCAAATTTAAAGTTTCTAGGACATCTGGAAGTACCCTTTAGGCTTTTTAAAATCGGCAATTTGTACGGAAATGGATTTTTTAATGACTGTATCTTTTGATTGCGTGACTTAGAAGGTTGATTTTTTCACGGCTTTAAAGGACCGCAGGCTTGAGTATTTGATATTAATTACAGCACGCTACCTCCACGCGTTCCAGAGAAAAAGGGTCTTGACAGACAGACAGATGGACAACAAACTGATCCTATAAGGGTTCCGTTTTTTCCTTTTAAGGTACGGAGCCCTAAAAAAACCTCCTTTTGAAGTCGGTTAAAAAATACTCAGCCTTGCAGAGCGACTGTTCGTGTACTAATTCTAATACCAAGTATTAGGCGCGCGCGCCGGTCGCCCTTGACATAGCTCGTCTATGCGCCGGCGCCTGCCAGAGGTTACAGCTTGAATTAAATTAATAGGTATGATCATGAGAAAATTAAAAAAAAATAACAATGATCATTTATTGCCATAGAGAACGAACAAAACAAAAAACATGCTCAAGAAACATACATTTGAAGAAAAAAAAAACAATATCATATTAGTAGGTCATTAGTAGGTCTAGCACAACTCACAGTGCGACTTCTATCTCGCGCGAGAACAACTGCCCGTCCTTTTCTGTCACTCAGAATGCAACGGGACGGCTAATGTAATCTCGCGCGACAAACGAAGTCGCGGCCAGTTGTGCTAGCCGTGCAGGAAAAATTATAACAACTTAGAAAAGTTGAAAAACCCCCGACATTGTCATATCGAAGTTCAATATTTCAAAAACGGGTGAACCGATTTTAATGAAACTTAGCTAAGAACCATCTCGATTAAACTAATTTTCGATTGAAATAAACCGCATCGAAATCGGCCCACTCGTTTGGGAGCTATGATGCCACAGACAGATACACAGATACACAAATACATAGATACACAGATACACATGTCAAACTTATAACACCCATCTTTTTCGTCGGGGGTTAAAAAAACGAAGGAACGGGGGGCTGTGGTGAGTCAAAAATCCGCTAGTATCGTTGGTTTCGAGTGAGGTCTATCTGTCAATTTCCACCAATCACAGGCCCTGAGCGTCTAGTGTAATCAGCCGCCAGAAATAAGTCTCGATCGCGTTCGCGCTTACGTCTGCGCGAGTACGAATATTCGAAACCTGCGTCACGTAAAATCGAATAGTAAACGTTGTCGAGTTTGTGTGACGTTCGGAACGGCGCCCACCCGTAAGTATTTGGAACTAAAATTTAGTATGAGGTTTCTCGATCTCGATACGATAACCGTAACGTTACGCAGGATTCGAAACTCGTGCTCGACCCTCAGAATTACTGTGAGCAAATTGGCAGCGCCACCAGTGGCACGTATCGACAACAAACAATTCTCATACTATTTGACAGCCGTAACGCGAACGCGATCGATACGTTTTTTTGCCCTTGAGTGTAATCGACGCTTTAGTAGTGAAGTTCTGTGCCCTTAGTGTAATCAAAAAGCACAAAATACGTCTCGATCGCGTTTGCGTTAAAGTGTCAAATAGTATGAGAATTGTTAAACGCGAACGCGATCGAGACGCATTTCTTGGCCCGGTCGGCGATTACACTAGGCGCTCTGGTGGATTGTCTCCGCAGGCGGGAACTCAACAGTTAACGGCGACTTGCAATTTGCTGTGGACATGTAAGATGGATGACATTATGGATGAATACAAACAGCAAAAAACTTATAAGTATTAAAAACGTTTTTAACCCCCGACGAAAAAGAGGGTTGTTATAAGTTTGACCTGTGTATCTGTGTGTCTGTCCGTGGCATCATAGCTCCCAAACGGATGGACCGATTTCGATGCGGTTTTATTTAATCGAAAGCTAATGTAATCGAGATGGTCCTTAGCCATGTTTCATTAAAATCGGTTCACCCGTTTTTGAAATATTGAACTTTGAAGTGACAATGTCGGAGGTTTTTCAACTTTTCTAAGTTGATTATTAAAGGAAATCTTATTTCTACTAGTCACAAATAGGTAGATACTTACAGCTCAAACCCCACTTATTACTTAATGCAATTGCTTTCGCAATGTTATGAACAATCAATGCCTATTCTAGGCAGAAGGGAAAAAACTAGGATTTTCCCACGGCGAGGAATAAATTATATTGATTGAGCTGTAACTGTTATAAGCCTGCAAAAGGTATGTAACTCGAGGTTAGATGAAAATAACAGCTTAGATAAGAAGTACATACAATATGTTTGCTAAGCGACAACATAATGCAGTTCGTTTCAGTCTAAAATCCACCGAGCGCTTAGTGTAATCAACAACCAAGAAAAACGTCTCGATCTCGTCTGGCGTCTGAATTAATTCGCAGCTCCACTAGTGGCATGTATCGAAAACAAGCAATTCTCATACTATTGACGACCGGATGGCTCAGTGGTTAGAGACCCTGACTATGAAGCTTGAGGTCCCGGGTTCAATCCCCGGCCGGGGCAGATGTTTGTATGGTGAATACGGTATGGTTCTCGGGTCTTGGATGTTTAATATGTATTTCAGTATGTATTTGTCTATATAAGTATGTTTATCCGTTGTCTAGTACCCATAGTACAGGCTTTGCCTAGTTTGGGACTAGGTCAATTGGTGTCAATCGTCCCATGATATTTGTTTATTTATTTATTTGACACTTGAAAAGCGCTTAGTTGATGCAACGTGTGACCAAAGCGCTGGCAGTTTCCTCTCTCAAAGAACCAGCATCGCTATTCAGCGAGGCAACGCTGCCAGCCTTTTGGGCACCATGCCACGGGGGCCTTATTTAGATTTAATTTAGTTTTAAGTTGTAGTTTATTTAGTTTTAGTTTAGATTTAATGTCATTGTAAATTGCTTTTATTTTAACACTTTAACTCAAACGCGTTCGAGACGTATTTTTTGGTTGACGATTACACTAGAACGTGTTCGTCTCAATAGCCTATAGGTACATAACCTAACCAACTTAGAAAAGTTGAAAAAGCCGTGATATTGTCTTTTCAAAGTTCAATATTTTAATTAAAAACGGGTAAACCGATTTTAATGAAACTTAGCTAAGAACCATTTCAATTAAACTATTAGGTAGCTTTCGATTAAAAAGCTAATATGGTGCCACAGACAGATACACAGATACCTACACATGTCAAACTTATAACACCCCTCTTTTTAAGCTCGGGCTCGGGGTTAAAAATATCAGATTCACCTGTCTATGGTATCATAGCTCCCAAATGGATAGACCGATTTAGATGCGGTTTTTTTAATCGAAAGCTAGTGTAATCGGGATGGTTCTTAGCTAAATTTCATTAAAATCGGTTTACCCGCTTTTGAAATATTGAGCTTTGAAATGACAATGTCGGGGGTATTCAACTTTTCTAAGTTGGTTAGGTTAGGTTAGGATACACAGATACACATGTCAAACTTACAACGTAACACAACACACAACAACCCTCTTTTTAGATCGGGTGTTAAAAGTCCCTATACATCTCCTGCTCAATTAAAACATGCCAGTAAAGTAAAGTGTTCTGGTTTTGCTGTTTTGTAATAAGTATTTTTTTACACTTGTTTCTAAAATACGGTATTTTTTTTTCTCTCTTTATTATTAAATTATAGAGTGAGGTTAATTTGTGTAATTTATCTGTGGTTACGTATTGTAAGAGCTAATGTATAACTTGTTTTTAGAAAAGATGACTTCGTGCCAAGTTCTTGCGGCGCATTCTACTTGGCAATCATGGTCTTTCTGAAAGCGCTGGTAGACTCGAAAAAATGACGTGTAAAAGAGCATTCAATTGCCTACATATTTGTAGAATAAAATTATGAATTTTGAATTTTGAAAATACTCGCTCGCAAATCGCCAATGTGATAAGGCTGTAGGATTTGTCATTTTCCTCCATTTTGTAGTTATGTAAGCATTCAAGTTTGTTCGTTGGAAACCTGTTGCCCTTGGGTGTTGGCATTTAGGATTCGGTTTAGCCGTTAATGGCTAATAGTTAAATTATTCGATTGAATTCTGTGTTGAAATTATATTTTTCAACACACTGTGTTGCACGTGTTGTAGTGATGTGACTTAGGTATCGAATATCTGCATCGCGCATTCATTTTAAGGGTTCCGTACCTCAAAAGGAAAAAACGGAACCCTTATAGGATCACTTTGTTGTCTGCCAAGAGCCTTTTTCTCTGGAACGCGTGGAGGTAGCATGCTGAAATTAATATCAAATACTCAAGCCTGCGGTCCCTTGAAGCTGTAAAAAAAACAACCTTCTAAGTCAACGCAATGAAAAGATACAGTAATTAAAAAGGTGGTTTCCATACAAATTGCCGATTTCCAAAAACCTAAAGGGTACTTCCAGATGTCCTATAAACTTGAAATTTGGTATGAAGGTAGCTCTTATAGCACAACCACTCCAAAAAGTCTCAAAATCTTAAATTTTTATGTCTGTCTGTAGATTTAGTTTTTAAGTTGACCCCACACTGCGTACATTTTGCTTCTAGGAGCAGGGCTCTGCTAACACTGGACTTCGTAAAATACTGGGGAAAAGCGTTAAAATCTTTCTACGGAACCCTCGTGCGCGAGTCCGCCGCGCACTTGGCCGGTTTTTACGCATTAATTTTATACTAAAAAGAAAATACAAATTTACTAAATAATTATAAGTCCTGACAATCGCCCGAAGGTAAGTACACTGGTAGAGATCCGTTTAATGGATGAGTTCGCCTTTGTACATTAGCTTTTGTCCTATTACCTGTCGCAAACACTGACGACCTGTTACCTTTAAGATTTGAATTGCATTTTTTTATATATATATGTTCTTTTAATGACAATGTCAGGAATAATAAAACCGTAAGACAAGAAGCATTGCTTTCCTCACAACCTGGTTACTTCATATTTTTGTGCAATAGATATACATACATTACTTAACATTACATACAATTAAATAACTCAACTTCCTGTATACACCTTAACGAACGTACCTATAGGGACGTCAGCAAAACGAATGTATCATTTATTTAAGCTCAAAACTAACCGATTGAAATCTATTAGCAGCTAACTTCAGTTAATAAACGAACCAATCACACGTTGCTGAGGACTTCGTGTTAGCTTCGACTACTTTCGGTTTCAACATGGCCGCACATAAATGCCCGATCAAAAAATAACCTAGCCAACAAAATCCAAGACGTTTTCATTCCGAACTCCAATTTGAAAAACCCCCGACATTGTCATTACAAACTTGAATATCTCAAAAACAGTTTAACCGATTTTTATGAAACTTATAGCTAAGAACCACCGCCAGAAAGCCTGCTCTCAAACAATCGGCTCACCCGTTTAAGAGCTACGGGTGCCACAGACAGCACACACATAGCGATCAAACTTATAACACATTCTTTTTGGGTCGGGCATTAAAAAAATGCAAAAATTTGCCGCCTTTTATGGTAAATATCACTGTGCCCGACACTGCCCCAATAGTTGACACCTTCAATCTTAATACGTTGCAATAAAGGTGACATGTAGGGTGTCAAATACTAGTAACGTGTCGACAATTGGGACCCTTAAACCTTATGTAAAAACCTCGAATGTGGAAAATCGGACATTCGTAAAATCACTATTATTTCGAGTTATCGGCAAGGACCTTAAAACCAAGAGGACTGCCAGTGTCTATACGATGCCGCTTTCATTTGAAATAGTAAGCCTGCTGTAGCTAATTTTACTACCATTCATTTGGTATAAACATTTTAGACCTCTGGCTAACACAATAGCGCTAACTAAATTCGTTTTTTCTTTCAGTTCATAGATGGCGCTATTGTGTTAGCCAGAGGTCTAAGTGTCATACAAAATTAATGGTACAGAGACCTCTCTATAGTGATACTAGCTACAGCAGGCTCATTATTTTACAGGAACGCGACATTGTATAGCCATTGGCAGTCCTCTTGGTTTTATCGTCCTTGGTTGTCGGTAACGTTTAGCACTTTTCCAAGGTTGTGGACTGTGTGTGGTGAAGAGGACATCAAATAGGGTTAATCCACATAGTATCTTGAGCCGACAACCTTTCCTAAAGCAAGGGCCATGGGGTCCCGGCGCTTACAAGCTTATTTCAGAGTTGCAAAAGCGCTTGGTCGATGCAACTTGTGACCAAAGGGCTGGCAGTTTTCTCTCTCAAAGAATCAGCATCGCTGTTCAGCGAGGCAACGCTGCCAGCCTTTTGGGCACTAAGCCACGGGGGCCTTATTTAGATTTAATTTAGTTTTAAGTTTTAGTTTATTTAGTTTTAGCTTAGATTTAATGTCAGTTATTAGTCATTCTGAGCGTCTAGTGTAATCAACGACCAATGAAGTCGGTTAAAACACACGTCTCGATCGCGTTCGCGTTTATGTTTGAATTACTGGGCACTAGTGGCTTGTATCGGCAACAAACAATTGTAATACATTTGGCACTTTAACGCAAACGCGGTCGAGACGTATTTTTGGCCGCTGATTAGACTATAAGAGGCTGCCAAAGGTGACAGTGTCGTGTGTAGAATACTTAACTGGTGCCATGTTAAACGGTGGTTGGTTTGCTTTGAGAATGGGGTCTACGAGTTCGAAACGCGTCCGAGTGTAGTGATGGTGGGTAGAGGTAGTTGGGTCTATGTCGATACGTGTGGCAATGGTGGTGGGGGTATTGCATGAAAACATGGATTTGGTCGAGGGCTTACTTAGAGCAGGAAAGGAATGGAGATGTTAACGCGCGATTTTCCCTCTGCCAAAACTCTAACATTAAGTCCGGCGTTGCGGGTGTCTATGGGCAGTGGTGATCACTTATCATCAGGTGACCCACTGGCTCGTTTGCCTTCCTCGTTGTATAAAAAAAAAGCAAGTCTGCCCAAAATGGTCAGGGTCTGTTGATTGTGCGCGTGTTTTTGGCATTTGTGTGACAGTTTTGTTTTAGTGTGAGTTTGTAGGAACGTAACAAATTTTGACAGGAGCGTAGACGTTGCTGTGCGTGTGTGTTCCTCGTCCTTCTCAAAAAGAGGCAGAAAAATTGTAGTGCATAGATAGCCAAAGGCGCCTCCCGTCAGTCTGCTTTAAGGACGCGGGTGACCAAATTTATTGTTTTAGGTCAGCTTCAAAAGTAACTTAATTTGTCAATCATGTTTGTTGCTTAAGTACCTACCTATCTACACGCCTTAAACATTGAATGTAGGAGTATGATCTCAAATGCCACGAAATGTAAAATTTTACAGCAAAAATATACATATTACACCCGTAGCAACCAAACTGGTTTCATACAAACACATACATAGAAACGTGTGCGAATGTCGCGCTGAATGTCAAATGAGCGTCTCGTCTGTATGAAATTCAAATGTAATCTATATTTAGCAGCACAAGGTGGTTAGAAAGGTAAATTACGTGGATTGTGATTTATCTTGTACGTCATGATTATTTTATCGATAGGTATATTTCTTCAGTCATAAGTCAGTATTGCCATGTACGGCTGCGAGACGTGGCCCATGACGCAAAGAGATAGGGAGAGACTGGAGGCGTTCGAGATGTGGTGCTGGCGAAGGATGGAGGGGTTTAGTTGGACCGAGAGTCACCAACGAGAGGGTCTTGGAAAGAGTTGGGGAGGGAAGAAGTATCTTGAATGTGGTGGAGATTAGAAGAGGGAAAATGGCGGGCCATTTGATACGACACGACGATCTGATACTGACAATTACAGAAGGAAGGAGAGGAAGGGGAAGGCCGAGGATAGAGTATTTAGATCAAATAAAAAAAGAAGATAGACGTTGGGTCATATTAGGAGGTGAAAGAACTTGCCATGGAAAGAACGGACTGGAGACAACTGCATCGACAAGAGTAGCACTCTTAAATAAGATGATGATAAGTCAATGATCATGTGGCGTCGTCATTGCGGGTGGTATTTAGGAGCTTGTGCGAGGTCCGCTGTATCTTACTCGCTAATCCTTCCGTTAAACAGCACAGTGCTTGCACTGTTGTGTTCCGGTGTGGAGAGTAAGACAGCCGGTGTAATTACGGGCACAAGAGGCATTTCATCTAAGCTCTCTAGGTTAGCAACGCATCTGCAAACCCTCCGGGGTGCCGGTGTCTGTGGGCAGTGGTGATGACTTACCGTCAGGTGAATCATTTGCTCGTTTGCCTACCTCGTCAAATAAAAAAAACCGGACAAGTGCGAGTCGGACTCGTGCACAAGGGTTCCATAGAAAGATTTTAACGCTTTTCCCTAGTGTTTTAAAAGTCCAGTTTTAGCAGAGCCCTGCTCCTAAGCAAAATGTACGCAGTGTGGGGTCAACTTATATTGGTCTGCAAAATCTACAGACAGACAAAAATTTAAGGTATTGACACTTTTCTGGGTGGTGGTGCTATAAGAGCTACCTTCATACCAAATTTCAAGTTTCTAGGACAACTGGAAGTACCCTTTAGGTTTTCGGATTTCGGCAATTTGTATGGAAATAAATAAAATAAATAAATATCATGGGACAATTCGACACCAATTGACCTAATTCCAAACTAGGCAAAGCCTGTACTATGGGTACTAGACAACGGATAATCATACTTATACAGATAAATACATACTTATATACATATTAAACACCCAAGACCCGAGAACAAACATTTATATTCATCATACAAACATCTGCCCCGACCGGGATTTGAACCCGATACCTCAAGCTTCATAGTCACCCTGACTATGAAGCTTGAGGTCCCGGGTCCCTGAGGGACCCTGTCTCTAACCACTAGGCTATTCGGCCGTCAAATAGCCTTTTTAATGGCCGTATCTTTTGATTGCGTTGACTAAGAAGGTTGATTTTTTCAAAGCTTCAAGAGACCGCAGGCTTGAGTATTTAATATTAATTTCAGCATACTACCTCCACGCGTTCCAGAGAAAAAGGGTCTTGACAGACAGACAGACAGACAGACGGACAACAAAGTGATCCTATAAGGGTTCCGTACCTCAAAAGGAAAAAACGGAACCCTTATAGGATCACTTTCTTGTCCGTCTGTCTGCCTGGAATGACGCGGGGCGGGTTATTTGACTAATTTTGACTGTCTCGTTGTTGTGTGACATTATTTATTTTGGAATGACATGTAATTGTATTATGAATAAAATACTTTTCGTTATGTGGATGGAAGTGAAAATATAAAAATATCAAAACTATAAATCCTTTATCCTAACCTATCCGAGAAATAGATTGAATATTGGGAACAGTTGTTAGATGGTGGTAGCTATCCGGACAGACCTTGAACAAAGTCCTACCACCTGCAAAGGTCTGCTAGTTTCGTAAATACAGATACAAATGTTAGATAGGATGGCAGCTGATCACCCCGCCGTCTGTCAAGGACGTCCGGTTGACGTCACCGTCGCAAATGCGGCCATTCCGTATGCCTAGCGTTCACGGAAACTTCGCCGACGATTTTGTAACGCACACGAATACACAAAGCTTAGCGGTTTCCAAACTTTATGCCCACGCGTTTGCCGAGCGCCGAGATTTCACAGAAGATCACATGATTATTTTATCGGTGTATTTCTTCAGTCATACAAATTTTAGGATTAGTAGTCCATGAGCGCCTCATTACAACGTACATGGAGTATTGCCCTGTAAGGCTGCGAGACGTCGACCATGACGCAAAGAGATAGGGAGAGACTGGAGGCGTTCGAGATGTGGTGCTGGCGAAGGATGGAGGGGATTGGTTGGACCGAGAGAGTCACCAGCGACGTATTTTTGGCCGCTGATTAGACTATAAGAGGCTGCCAAAGGTGACAGTGTCGTGTGTAGAATACTTAACTGGTGCCATGTTAAACGGTGGTTGGTTTGCTTTGAGAATGGGGTCTACGAATTCGAAACGCGTCCGAGTGTAGTGATGGTGGGTAGAGGTAGTTGGGTCTATGTCGATACGTGTGGCAATGGTGGTGGGGGTATTGCATGAAAACATGGATTTGGTCGAGGGCTTACTTAGAGCAGGAAAGGAATGGAGATGTTAACGCGCGATTTTCCCTCTGCCAAAACGTACATGGAGTATTGCCCTGTAAGGCTGCGAGACGTCGACCATGACGCAAAGAGATAGGGAGAGACTGGAGGCGTTCGAGATGTGGTGCTGGCGAAGGATGGAGGGGATTGGTTGGACCGAGAGAGTCACCAGCGAGAGGGGCTTGGAAAGAGTTGGGGAGGGGAGAAGTGTTTTGAATGTGGTGGAGACCAGGGGATCGATTTTTGAATCTCACTTGGTGACTAAATTCTCACCCATGACATTGGTATCACTATTAGCCAAAAGCCTTATTTTTGAATGTGATACTCGTAAACATGATGCTAATTTACGTTTCTGTCATAGACAAGCATGTGAACATACAAGACTTAGTAGATTGATGTTAGCTGCCAGTGGTCAAGAAGTCACTCAGTGAACTCGTTTACGAGTTGGGGAGCATTCGTATTTGATATCATAATCATGAGAACCTTGGTCACCGGTGAAATTCAAAAATACGAACTTTTTAGAAATCAGTGAATTTAGTCACCGGGTGAGATTAAAAAATCGCCCCCCTGATGGCTTTGTGGCCTGACTACGAAGCTTGAGGTCTCGGGTTCGATCCCCGGTCGGGGCAGATATCTGTGTGATGAATGGGTAAATACCTATGAATGCTTGCTCTCGAATATTGAAACTTTAAACATGATATTTTTCTAAGAATAGGTATATTATGATTGTATGAAATAAAATAAAAGCAGAAAATATATTTAATAACTACTTCCTTACTCAAAACTAAGTAAAATTTTGAATAACAGTACCTAATAGTACTTGCTTACATAGTGCTTGATAATACTTGCTTTAATTGATTACATAGTATAGGTAATTAGGAACAGAAGCACAATTAATCGCCCACCTTATTTTTACCATTTATTGTGAAAGTATTCTTTATTTAAATAAAATAGAAATAGAAAAATCTGCAGTTTTTACATTAATCAAGGGAAAAATGGTGGGCGATTAATTTTGCCTCTGAGTAAGAAACACATTACGAACTAAAGTTGAAGATTAAAATGACATTTTCTTTCTTATTCCACCGTATGTACTAAAATTTGGACCAAAGCTTCTTCTATCTTCTTGCCTTCCTTCTTCATGAGGTAAAGTTCTTTAATCTTCTTGTTTCTTTCTTCTCTCGCTGGTCGAACGGTAGCAAACGTAACCTCTATCAGGCTATGTCTGAAGATTAAACACAGACAAAGCCAAGGAGAGGCTAGGTCACACAACCATCCACTTCTACCTTCTCTCTTCTTTTTTCTTTTTCTCCATCTTTAGCCTATTAACGTTCCACTGCTGGGCACATGCCTCTCAGATTGGTTTGGGCTGTAGTTCACACACTGGCCTAGTGCGGATTGGGAACTTCGAGCATACCGTTGTAATCTTCTTTACACTTCCCTTTGTATCTGCGTATCTGTCTGTGGCATCATAGCTCTAACGGATTTATCAATTTCGATGCGGTTCTTTGAATCGAAATCTAGTTTAATCGGGATGGTCCTTAGCTAAGTTTCATTAAAATTAATTCACCCGTTTTTGAAATAATGAACTTTGAAATGAAAATGTCGGAGGTTTTTCAACTTTTCTAAGTTTTTTTTTATACGACGAGGAAGGCAAACGAGCAAGTGGGTCACCTGATGGTAAGTGATCACCACTGCCCATAGACACCAGTGACACCATAGACACACTGCAGATGCGTTGCCAACCTAGAGAGCTAAGATGAAATGCCTCTTGTGCCCGTAATTACACCGGCTGTCTTACTCTCCACACCGGAACACAACAGCGCAAGGAAGTTCATTATAACCATTCTTATTGGCACGTATTTCCTTCCATCATCGGTAAAATTTTGAAAATGTCTCCTCTCAGACATGACCTTAGAATTTATAACATCGCTTAGTACGTTTGTCATTATTTGAACGATACACAATGAGTCAGACTTGACCGATCATTCCGCACGCCCACTGCCGGCTGGGTGGTATTCGGGTTTGGGCTTTGGTGACGACATTTTATACCTGCGTGAGAGCAAGGACTATAAAACCTAAATATTCCTTTAAAATAATGAGCATGCTGTAGCTCTAGTTTCACTATAAAGAGGTATTTGTGCCATTCATTACGTATCGCACTTAGACCTTAGACCTCGAAGCCTTAACTTAACATAACAGCGACATCTTACGAAATCAATGGTACAAAGACCTCTTTATAGTGAAACTAAACTGCGATGCTGTTTTCAGCAGTTTCTGCTGTCAGCATGACCGTCTACCTACCTACATCGAACGGACGGACGCACAAATATTATTTAAATCATCCCCATATTATGAGCAGTCATTGCAAGATCATAGAAATCGTATTAAAGCGAAAAATATGTCTACTAAAGCGACATTCTATGAAACTTGCTATGTAAACAAACCGCCATATTGAAATTGTGTCTGAATGATGAATTTTATGGGTGATGCGCAAGACTCTTATTTGCTCCTATAAAAAAGTATAAGAATTAGAATTTACATGCACTATTGTGTATTCTATGCTTTAGGTGAATGAATTTTCACAAACGCGTGTCATGTTGACGTAGAAGTAAAATTTCCCCTTGAGTATAGTTGTAAGACATGCAAATGACATTGTACCTTACAATGACAAGGTACCTTGGGGTCATAGTCATAGAGCGACGGAGATGATGTTTACATTTAGTGGGTCAAGTCTAAATCAGCAACATTTTTGAAATGTCAACACGATCGCTTAGCATTAACCATGTATTGACATAGTAGAAAAACCTTTCCCACGGGCCAGGCAAAAATCAATCTTATGACAATGTCATAAGCATTTTGACAGGGGAAAGCTTTTCTCACTTTAACTTTACGAATATTCGAAACCTGCGTCACGTAAAATCGAATAGTAAACGTTGTCGAGTTTGTATGACGTTTGGAACTGCGCCCGCCCGTGAGCGTATTTGGAACTAAAATTTAGTATGAGGTTTCTCGATCTCGATACGATAACCGTAACGGTACGCAGGATTCGAAAACTCGTGCTCGACCCTCAGCACCAATTTAAAGCCCTACTTGACCGGTTGAAGTTAACAATTTTTTCAATGCATTGCGTCTTATTTTATTTGGAATTGGAAGACTTATCAATAAAAATCGTCTAAAAGAGATCGTGAGTCGAAAATTCGCTATCATTGCTATAGGGCTAGCACGACTGGCCGCGACTTTGTTTGTCGCGCGAGATTATATCACCCGTCCGTTGCATTCTGAGTGACGGAAAAGGACGGGCGATTGTTCTCGCGCGAGATAGAAGTTGTACTGTGAGTTGTGCTAGACCTACTGGTGTAGTTAAAAATAAGGTAAAAATTTTTGAGATGTATTTTTATTGAAAAACGCTTTTTTTTTTAATAATTCACAGCAAGTAACAATGAAATAACAATGAGATTCAATTAGTAATTTTATGCTTTTATACGTAATGGTTACTTATTTCTAAAAAGCGTTTTTCAATAAATATATATGTCAAGATTGTTTACGTTTTTTCTAATGCAAAAAAAAAAACTAAAATTTTCTGCATCCTTGTTGAAATTATTTTCATAAGTCAAGAACGACATTTGTTCAATTTGTCTCCGCTCCGAGTAGCAGAGTAACCTATTAAAAGACGAGAGAAAAATCACAAATACATTTTTTTTATTCCATTTCTATGGAATTCAGCGAGGCATCGCTGCCAGCCTTTCGGGCACCATGCCACGGGGCCTTATTTAGATTTAATTTAGTTTTAAGTTTAGTTCAACTAGTTTTAGCTTGTATTTAATGTCATTGTAAATTGCTTTTGTTATGTAAATATGGTGTATGTTAAGATCCCAATTCGCACTGGGCCCGCGTGGGAACTATAGCCCAAGCCCTCTTATTCAGATAGGACGCCTGTGCCCAGCAGTGGGGCGTAAAAAAATATTTTTTTACGCTTTAAGGACTTTATCTATCTTATCTATCTATCTATCTTATCTATTTATCATATCCATCTAGATAGATAGATAGATATACACAGTATAAACACAAGTTACAACAATAAAATTTGAGTACAAAGGCGGACTTATCCCTTTAAGGACTTTAATCTATCTTATCTATCTAGATCCCTTCCCCCTTCCCTAGGTCCCTTTAAGGACTTTAATCTATCTTATCTATCTAGATCCCTTCCCCCTTCCCTAGGTCCCTTCAAGGACTTTAATCTATCTTATCCTTAAAGGGATAAGACCGCCTTTGTACTCAAATTTTATTGTTGTAACTTGTGTTTTATCCTGTTTTTTGTACAAAAAGTGTTTAATTACTTACTTAAAGTCTTTATTTTTCAAAAAAGGCTGGTGGTAATGATAATATGTAAATAAATTTTATTAAATCCAAGCAGCATTTCTATTATATAAAGTCGTTAGATATAAGATTCAAACCTGTGAGACTTGTTTCGACATTGTCGCGTCGAAAGGTCAACAGCTTGGTCGGCGTCTAAATCGCGCTATTAGCATATATAATATCAGCCAATAAGCGCTGAGCTGCGCCTGCGCAAATAGACGGACACACAGGGAAATATAAAGTGTATCTCTTGGCAAGGACGATAAAACGTAGTGGACTACCGATCAATATATAATTTTTTTTTATACAACGAGGAAGGCAAACGAGCAAGTGGGTCACCTGATGGTAAGTGATCACCACTGCCCATAGACACCCGCAACCGGAGGGTTTGCAGATGCGTTACCAACCCAGAGAGCTAGGACGAAATGCCTCTTGTGCCCGTAATTACACCGGCTGTCTTACTCTCCACACCGGAACACAACAGTGCAAGCACTGCTGCTTGGCGGCAGGATTAGCGAGTAAGATGATGGTAGCGATCCGGATGGACTTTGCAGAAGATCCTACCACCCGCAAAAAACACCCGCAAAACCTATAAAACAGTACCGTGATTGACTGACTGACAGACAACGCACAGCTTAAACCACTGGACCTAGAGGCTTGAAATTTGGCAAACATATACCTTGAGTATCCTAGAGGTGCACTAAGAAGGGATTTTTCGAAATTCCCACGCGATAGGGGGCTAGCCCATTTTGAAAAATTTCACGGGGGCAAAGCCGCGGGGCATAAGCTAGTATTTAATACAACTCTACCGTTATTGAGTGACTGACAGACAACGCACAGCCGAAACCCTTGGCCCTAGAAGGCTGAAATTTTGCATAGAGTTTGTTGAAATTCCCACGGGATAGAGGATGAACGGGGTTTATGCGAAGTCGCGGGCAAAAGCTAGTGTCTGTTTAAGGTAGGTACCTAAATATCTCATTGCTGGACACTGACCTAACGGTTGACACCTTCAACCTTATGTCATAGCGATAGAGGTGACAGACGGGGGTCAACTATTGGATATTAGGGTGTCAACTATTGGGTATTAGGGTGTCAGCTATTGGGCAATAGGGTATCAAGCATTGGCACTTTTACCGTAATGTCTCGTTCCTTTAATACAATAAGTCTGCTGTAACAAGTTTCACAGTTAAGAGGCCTCTGTGCCATTAATTCCGTTTGACACTTAAACTTCTGCTTAACACAATGGCACCATCTATGAACTCAAAGAAAAAACTTGTATACCTAGATGGAGCCACTGTGTTAACACAACAGCGGAATCTATAAATTCAATGAAAAGCTCCCTGTGCTGTGTTTAGGAGAGGTTTAAGCGTCATACAAAATGAATGGTACAGAGGCCTCTTAATTATTTGAAAGGAACGGGACATTGTTTATGCATTGGCGGCCCTATTGGTTTCATCGTCATTGACAGTAAGATGGAAAAGAAAATCTTATCCTGCTAATCCTAATCCTAACTAATATCATAAGAATAAATAATAACATAGTAGAACGGAAACTCCCACTCCGAACGGGCTCAAGGTCACGATATTAGAGTATTCGTTAAACAGACTACTCAGCCAGCCTGTCACGGCCGGCGTCGCCGCACGCGCGTTTGGTTGTTTATAATTTGGTGGTAATAGTTTTACGTGAGCCTGTATGTATTTTATTTTATATTTTGTGGGTAAGTAATACTGACTTAAATCACCGTAAATGGCTTCATTTGGTGTGGCACTCATAATAACTTCTTATTTAGAAGCGTCTATAATTATGTAGGTTCGTAATGATTTATAAATATCATATTTTGTAAAACTGGAATAAAATAATGATTTCAAAGCAAAGAAAACCTTATATCTTAGTGATATTATCTTTAGACGTAAGTACCTAATATTTAACAGCAACCAACCCTAGCAACACGCCTGGACGACAGAGGGGTGTAACGACGTGAAGGGGGAAGTAGGTATATAAATGGCGGCGTTTTGGACTCGGTCAAAAGAGATTCCGTTCTACTATGTTATTATTTATTCTTATGCTAATATTATAAATGCACAAGTAACTCTGTCTCTTTGTCTCTCTGTCTGTCTGTTTGTTACCTTTTCACGGGAAAACCGCTGCACCAATCTAGATGAAATTTGGTATGAATTTGGTATGAAGATAGTTTTAATGGGCTACTTTTTATTCGGGAAAATTGTATATTAGTTCCCGCGGGATAGCGATGACCGAAATCTACGCGGACGAAGTCGCGGGCAACAGCTAGTATTACAAATAAATGCGAAAGTTTGTGAGCGACTATATCTTTTACTTCTTCACCCTGAAACGGCTAGACGAATTTGGATGAAATTTGGAATGGGGATAGCTTTATAGGCTATCTTTTATCCCGGAAAATTGTTAAATTCCCGCGGGATAGCGATAACCGAATTCTATGCAAACGAAGTCGCGGGCAACAGCTGGTATTTCATAAAATTTTACTGGGCCCGCGTGGGAATTATAGCCATTTTGTTTTGAGAGGAGGCCTGTGCCCAGTAGTGGGACGTAAAAAGGCTGATGAAGTAATGATGCTGATGAAGATATGATGATAGAAGACACTGGTCTAATAGTTGTCACTTTCACTCTTAATTCATAGCAGCAGTAAAGGTGCCCAGCGCACGGCGTCAATTGATGATTAATGTCAAAATAATGTCAATTGATGATTAATGTCAAAATAATGTCATTTTAATTTTACAATACATGTACACTACCACTTATTCAAGCTTCGAAGATACGAGTAAAAAAACCGAGGGCAATAGGGATGTTGCCTCTTGGTCAAATTAGCAACTTTTTTTAAAATGTCAAAACGATTTGATCGGATCCGTTTATTATAAAAAGTCTGTATTGAATTACCGAACTACCTGACGTCAAAACATTTTGGTTAGAATTCTATTCTCTGAGAATTATTTATGTTAGGTTATATTAATAAGTAATAACTTAACCAACTTAGGAAAGTTAAAAAATCCCCGATATTGTCATTTCAAAATTCAATATTTCAAAAACGGGTGAACCGATTTCAATGAAACTTAGCTAAGAACCATTTCGATTAAACTAGCTTTCGATTAAAAAAACAGCATCGAAATCGGTACATCCGTTTGGGTGTTACGATGCCACAGACAGATACACAGACACACAGATACACAGGTCAAACTTAACCCCTCTTTTTCGTCGGGGGTTAAAAATACATTAGTATTCTCTTTAGATCGCAAAACTAAGATTGTATTATTCTTACTAAGTCGGCGCATGCGTGAGAGGCCTACCTAATTTGGTTGTGTTTGTGTGTTAGTGAAGGCTTTGTGTATTTTTCCACTCGGTTTGTTAGCTTCGATAAATAGTTAAATAACGTAAAATAGTTATGAGTTCGTCAGTAAATTATTCACTACCCATTTTTCTTATACTGCTTTTAACTTCGACGACCGGATAGCCTAGTGGTTAGAGACCCTGACTATGAAGCTTGAGGTCCCGGGTTCGATCCCCGGTCGGGGCCGATGTTTGTATGATGAATACGAATATTTGTTCTCGGGTCTTGGATGTTTAATATGTATATAAGTATGTATTTATCTATATAAGTATGTTTATCCGTTGTCTAGTACCCATAGTACGGCTTTGCCTAGTTTGGGACTAGGTCAATTGGTGTCAATTGTCCTACGATACTCGTATTTATTATTTATTTATTTAAACTTTCAAGATTTTAGCACACAATTAAGAACTTTATAAGAACTAGTTTTGCGCTACATGGCCCCTTTTTAGGGTTCCTAAGCAAAACGGTTTAAAGACTCGGTACGTTACGTCTGTCTGTCCGTCACAACTGGCTATCTCGGAAACTACTAAAGCTATAGACTTGAAAATTGGAATAGACTCGCTAGTGTCGAGTGAGGTCTATCTGTCATTCTCCACCAATGAGAGACAAGCTACTGGCCTGTGATTGGTGGAAATTGACACCGACACTAGCGATTCTAGTAGATGTTTGACTCGCGATAGCCGTCACATTAATACTTATTATAATCATTATCATTTTAACATCACAAGTACCTAACAAAGAACATTGTCTAGTCACAGTTTTAAATGATTCGCGGTTGAAGACATAATGAAGTTTGCCCGTGATCATGACGCATGCAACTGCATCGAAATATCGGGAGCTCATCAAACCTATAAGGTAATCGCGGTCAACATCCCGTTTTCATTATGTCTAATTGTCTAGTCACTTTTCTTTAAACGAGATTTTAATCTCAAAATGTAGAGCATTCAATAGACTACGCACAAAGAGTTTTCGTTCTTCCTTCATCATCCGTACGGCTGAGGAGTGGAATTCCCTGCCTGCGTCTGTGTTACCTGAACACTATAATCTGGCCGCTTTCAAGTCTAGGGTGAGGGCATTTGCTAGGCAAGCGTGCTCTATCGTAGACCACATCTTCGCTTACCATCAGGCGTGATTGTGGCCAAACGCAAGCCAGGGCCGTGTTTTATAAACTACAAGTTACAATTTTACAGGCGTTTATTGGCAACACTTGTCCTGTTATTTACAATTAGCGTTTTATAAAAGTACTGTGCTACAATTTTACAAGCTACAAGTACAGGCGCCTGTAGCCGTGTATAAAAAAAAGACTAAGTTACCACTCAGTTACAGATACAAATATTTACTTACCTACGTAACTTGTATTTTCTATCAATTTAAAAAATAATGGATAATTACATCGTTCCAAACTTTCAAACCGCGAAAACCTAAGAAGTCGCTAAGGTGACTAAAACATGTTCTTTCTGTGTACCCTTCATTTGATAAGTATCGAGATCTTAATTATTCTTAAAACATGAACCCTAGGTTGACTACCACATGTCAGCGATCTTTGGAAGGGTTTTTTTTTCTAAATTATTTCCTCGCTGCTGCCTATCCGTTGACGTTCCGGAGCAGAATCAACCGAACAGTCATTAAAAACTGACATTGGCACAAGCCTTTTGGCCACCATCGAGGAAAATAGAATAGAATAGAATAAAACATGTTTTAATTATAATAAAAGCAATTTACAATGACATTAAATCTAAATTTAAACTAAATAAACTACAACTTAAAACTAAATTAAATCTAAATAAGGCCCCCGTGGCATAGTGCCCAAAAGGCTGGCAGCGTTGCCTCGCTGAACAGCGATGCTGATTCTTTGAGAGAGAAAACTGCCAGCCCTTTGGTCACACGTTGCATCAACTAAGCGCTTTTGTAACTCAGATAATTAAATGTGGAAATTGATTATTTTAATATGATTTAATGCATCCAAGTATGAGTACCTATGTCTAATGTTATTTAAATAAATTATAGTTCTAACGAGATAACTAGTGTTTAAAGTATTTTCTGTTCAAGAGATGTTAATCAATGAGTGAGTGAGACAGCAGTATGACGTCAATGCAGTGTCTCGCTCGGTCCGTGAGATAACGTAAATAATTTGCATTATTCATTAGAACAAGTCTCAGAAGGTTTTTGTATTGAATAGGTATTTAGTTTTTTTTTTCTTATACTAATCAGGTATGTTTATCGAGGTGAGTTGTTTAATTATTAAAAAATATGTACTTAGTAATTTGTCTGCAACTACAAATAAAAAGTTTCTGGAAATAATCGTCTTTTGTACAAATAATTAAAAAAAAAGATATTTAAAAGCAAATGAAAAGTTGCGGTTTCCGTCATTGTCGTAAAATGATACACAACAGCACCATAAAATTTTCAAAATAATTAAAAAAAAAAACAGAAAATTAAAACTTTCGTACTAATAGTACTTACCTAAGTATAGTACCTACTTCATTTATCTCAATTAAAATGCAATTAATCCTACCTACTATGGTATACGTTAAAAAATATATAAATAAAACAGTAAGTACCTACCTATCTAATTCAATAAACGAAACAATAAAAAACACAGTCCAAATAAAAAATAAATTAAAAAAATACCTGACCGCTTGCGAATTAAAAAAAACAAATGTTAACCCAACACACGTCGCGAACTCACAACCACAGATAGCGAACTGAGCGGAGACCGCAGCATCGATTTGAATTGAGAATCGAATAGAACTGGTTATTATAATTTATTCATAATAATCACGATGCGCTGGCTGACCGTTGGCGGTTTGCAACTTTTTTTTAAAGTTGCGGAAAAAATGGCGGTTAGTCTAGCGCCGGGTTTTTTTTCGTGTTTTGGGCTGGCGTTAGAGGCTTAGAGGAACTAAGTTAGTGGTTAACGGGTCCTTAGATAGTATACAGTATATAGTAGTAGGTATAGGGTATAGGTAGTGCCACGAGAGTTGAATGATTACACACACAGCTACATAAAGTAGGGACTGATTGCAAAAAAAGAGAATGAATTAATGAGTGAATGTAATTAAAAACACTTAAAATATATATTTTAATAGGTATAGTCGTTACAGTTCCAGCTACATAAATAAAAACAAAAAAATATGTTACTATTTTTGGTTTTTACGATTAATATTTTATTCGTATACCTACGCATATCTGATTTGATTGTAAGTTTGTTTTACTTTATTAATTAAACACATCACCTGCAATGTCATGTTTAATGGAATCTTTAACATTTGAGCGAAGCTCGGTCAACCAGTTAGTAACACTTATGCAATGTAATTAATTGTAAATAAATTATCATACATTTTAATATTTGTGCGGGTTCTGTACATATTTTGGTGTCACCCCTACTTCAGAGGCCCGAGTACGAATATTCGAATCAGTAAGGTAAGTAACGTTATTTTATCGAAACCGAGAAACTTCATACTAAATTACCTATAGTTCCAAATATGTTCACGGGCGGGCGCTGCTCCAAACTTCTTACATAGGTACTCGATAACGTTACTACTCGATTACGTTACGCAGGATTCGATGTATCGGAATTATCCTTCCTCTACGGTTGTTTTGGTGCTTTGAGAACGGCCTCGATAGAGTGCCGAAACACGTCAGAATAAAGTAAATATGAATAAATATGTATAGTGGGACAATTGACACCAATTGAACCAGTCCCAAATTAAGCAGAGCTTGTGTTATGAGTACTATAGACAATGAATAAACCACGGACCAACCATCCTCTGGACACCGCATCTTCTATAATTTACTTAGAAAGTCATTACGAAAAAAGCCGCGGCGAGCGGGCCGGGGGAGTGCGTCGTGATTGGTTCATAGCTTGTCATCTGGTCGAGAGCGAGCCGCGATTCGAGGCTAGAGAGATTTATAGGTGCAAATGAGCATATGCGTTTCGGAAACGTTCGCCCTGACATTTGGTGTCCAGAGGGTGGTCGGTCCGTGGGATAAACATACTAAAAAAGTTCAATATTTCAAAAACGGGTTAACCGATTTTAATGAACCTTAGCTAAGAACTATCTCGATTAAACTAGCTTTCAATAAAAAAAAACCGCACCGAAATCGGTAAATCCGTTTGGGAGCTATGATGCCACAAACAGATACACAGATACACAGACACACACATACACAGATAAACGGGTTAAACTTATAACACCCCTCTTTTTCGTTGGGGGTTAATAATAAGGCGATAATTGGGTCTGTGTGGCATGTGTTGATTCGTGTAGCAGTGGAGGCGGAGTTGTTGCATGGAAACTTAAATCTGTCGCATAGACGTAACTATTTTTCACGTATGGTCGCGGGTGAGCAAATTATTTGTTTTTGACCCCCAAAGCGAAAAGAGGAGTGTCATAAGTTTGACCGCTATGTGTGTGTGTGTCTGTCTGTGGCACCGTAGCTCTTAAACGGTTGAACCGATTTCAATGCGGTATTTTAATTGAAAGCAGGTTTTTTTATTTTTAAGTTTGTGTTAAATAGTGTTGCGGAACCCTGATTCTGCCGTCATCGGCTGCAGTTTTATTTCTCAACTGACCTTTATCACAAGATTTATAATTGTAAGCGACTCACGATTAACTGTTAACGAGACTTCTGATGTAAAACTTTAGATCCATCATCATCATCATGTCAGCCTCAAGACGTCCACTGCTGGCCGGCGGCCTCCCCGCGGCTCTCCACTCAGACCGGTCTTGTGCTTTGCGCATCCACCGCTAACGTTAGATTAATTATACATTATACCTTGAGTATCCTAGAGGTGCACCAAGAAGGGATTTTTCGAAATTCCCATGGGATAGGGAACTAGCCCATTTTGAAATTCACGGGGGCAAAGCCGCGGGGTATAGCTAGTCGGAGATGAAACTGCAAAGTTATCCTCTATAAGTAATGTTTTGAATTAAATAATAATATAAATAAATACCATGGGACAAATTGACACCAATTGACCTAGTCCCAAACTAGGCAAAGCCTGTACTATGGGTACTAGACAACGGATAAACATACTTATATAGATAAATACATACTTATATACATATTAAACATCCAAGACCCGAGAACAAACATTCTTATTCATCATACAAACATCTGCCCCGACCGGGGTACGAACCCGGGACTTCAAGCTTCATAGGCAGGGTCTCTAACCACCAGGCCATCCGGTCGTCAATTAGCCCTAGGACCATGGTCACTAGATCCGTAATGTTTCACCGGCAAACGTTTCACAAAATGATCATTTCACATCACAAGTTTTAAGTTGTAGTTTATTTAGTTTAAGCTTAGATTTAATGTCATTGCAAATTGCTTTTATTATGTAAATAAAGTATATGTTTATTAAGCGATGGTCGTGAAATAAATCCTGAAATATTGTGAAACGTTTGTCGGTGAAATGATTGGATACCATTTAATCACTAATTTCTCATTATTTGAAGCAATTAATTCAATTTAGGACAACCGGATAGCCTAGTGGTTAGAGACTCTACTGACTATGAAGCTTGGATGTTTTATAATTGTGTATACTTACATATCTTAGAGCAGGAAAGGAATGAAGATGTAAACGCGCGATTTCCCCTCTGCCAAATCTCTAACATTAATTCTGATCAAAATTATCAGGGTCTGTTGATTGTGTGCGTGTTTTTGGCATTTGTGTGACAGTTTTGTTTTAGTGTGCGTTTGTAGGAACGTAACAAATTTTGACAGGAGCGTAGACGTTGCTGTGCGTGTGTGTTCCTCGTCCCCCTTAAAAAATGGCAGTTTTTTTTAGTGCATAGATAAGCCAAAGGCGCCTCCCGTCTGTCTGCTTTATGATACATTATAATAGCCATAGAAGCTGGAATCCTCTGAAGTTCGGTCTGCCGTCGTCGCCTGGAAAAACTCGCAGTAGAAGATTTAGCATTATTTTGCAGGGAGAGCTAGATGAAACACAGATTTAATTTTATATGACACTTTAGATTACCAACCTTATGATAATGACATGTAATGCTGTGTTGCGTAACGCATTTTTTAATCTTATTATTATAATATCTCTACTTAATAAATAATACCATCCATTCCTATATAGCTATATTTATTATTTATTTAATTTCTCAAAATCGCACTTGTGTTTGTATTGTGAAAAGGTTCCGCAGTGACCGCGCATTTAGGTATATATCGGACTTTGACTGTATTACTGTAAACACATACTAGTATAGCTTCGCAGATTTCAACGGTCGCGCATATTTAAAGTGGCTGCGCGGGCGCCGGATGCCGCGGAATGTTGGCGTTAGGGGTCAAGTGGCAGTCGGGAAAACCTAGTGGTTCTTTTCCCCTTATCTGTCTAAACATTTAAAAACCGCCTTCAAAAAACACCTCAGAAAAAAACCGTAAAATAATCCCCAAAAAGCCAAGAGTTTTATGGCCTAGCAGAAATATGAAGTCGGTGCTTCATTCCAAGAATATTCCGCTAGCACCGCACCGACTTCATATTTCTGTTAGGCGTAAAACTCATGGCTTTTTGGGATTATTTTATGTTTTTTTTTCTGAGGTTTTTATCATGCAATTTTATTTTATTGAAAATCCTAAAAATCCTGAAATATGGGTAACTCTACTCCCAGAGGAAGGACTACGGATTAGTTTGAAGCGTGTTGGGTGAGTGATCCGTTTATATCTCTACCAAAATAATAAGTATCTACATTTTGACTAAGTATTGTATATTCTTATTTTAACTGCCTATTTCTTTATACTTAATTACTAATTAAGTACTTTGAATTCCATTGCAGTGCTTCCATTGTTGCGTTCCGGTGTGGAGAGTAAGACAGCCAGTGTAATTACGGGCACAAGGGTATTTCATCTTAGCTCTCTAGGTTGGCAACGCATCTGCAAAATTCCGGGGTTGCTGGTGTCTATGGGCAGTGGTGATCACTTACCATCAGGTGACCCACTTGCTCGTTTGCCTTCCTTGTCGTATAAAAAAAACTTTGAATGGTTTGCATTTCGAAATAAGTACTTAAGTAGTTATTGTAATGAACCAAAATAATGAAGGCCCGGTTCGCGCTTGACCGTTTTTTTTCCCAAATGCCTGCAAACGCGACGGCATTTTAATGGGCTTGTTCGGAGCAAAACGTGTTGGGCTAAAACTGTATGAGTTACGACATTGGTGACAGACATACATACAATACATACATATTATATTACCTACAACTTTTAATCATATTATTAAGTACAACATTATATTATGGTTTTTTTTCTAAGGGCCAAACTTGGTTTCTTGTGTTGATATGAAGTACGATTTGATGTTAGGTTTTGTATCGTATTTTCCATTATGAAAAAAATAAAACCTAAGATCTAGTTTTAGTAAAAAAAAGTTTCTTATCGGCATGTATCTATGACACTGGCTGTAAATTAATCTTAGTAGGTACTGCAAATTTGTATCTGCAGTTATCTGTAATACTTAGTAAATATTTAAATTACTTTGTATTGCAAGATACGCCTAATTTTTCCAATGTCCTTCATTTGACATTGCTGTATTCTCATATTAGAGATTTAAACGCGCTCTACGAACTTATCAGACTTTAGATATGTTTACTGGGAGATATCCCTTCAACGAGTTAAGTTAGCTTTTTCAAGTGGTCTCTTTGTTTCTTGAAAATGTTTGACATTTTACATGTCGTTAAGGAATTAGGCTTTTTGGTTTTATAACCGTAAGTACTTATAGCCTAATAACTTTATTGAAATAAACAAATCTGAGAATCATCTTTATTTTATTAGTCCGTTAACTCTGTACCACAGAACCATATTGAGATAACCTAACCAACTTAGAAAAGTTGAAAAATCCCCGACATTGTCATTTCAAAGTTCAATATTTCAAAAACGGGTGAACCGATTTCAACGAAACTTAGCTAAGAACCGTCTCGATTAAACTAGCTTTCGATTAAAAAAACCACGTCGATGACATCGAAATCAGTGAGTCCGTTTGGGAGCTATGATGCCGCAGACAGATACACAGACACACAGATACACATGTCAAACTTATAACACCCCTCTTTTTCGTTGGGGGTAAAAAAGTAAGGGTGTCGTGTACCTACCGCCTGTTGATCTAACAACAAATGTAATGAACATGATTAAATGAATAAATGAATGTGAATGAATGAATGAATGAATGAATGAATGAATGAAAGAGTGTACGGTAGGTACGTACCTCGCATGCCAAAAGAAGACATTATTTTTTTCAACTTTTCTAAGGTTTTCAACTTTTTTAAGGTTCAGTCAATAAAAATCCAGCATAAAGAGATTCAGTGGAAGAATTTGAATCGTTTTCGCTGTAGAACTAACCACTGTGCTTGTTGTTAACCCACGACGAAAAAGAGGGGTGTTATAAGTTTGACCTGTGTATCTGTCTGTGGCATCGTAGCCCGCAAGCAGATTTACCGATTTCGATGCGGTTTTTTTGTTCGAAAGCTAGTTTAATCGAGACGGTTCTTAGCTAAGTTTCATCAAAATCGGTTAACCCGTTTTTGAAATATTGAACTTTGAAATGACAATGTCGGGGGGTTTTCAACTTTTCTAAGTTGGTTAGGTTATGTTGTAATAGATTTCTATCCCTCACTACTCTGTACTCTTTGCCCTAAAATGTCTATACAGAACACATACAGAATGTTACACACTCGGTTCCCATAGAAACCGATGTATCTACTTTTCCCTTCTATTCCTCGATATAGTTCTGTGCTCTACCTTTAGCTGCACATTTACTTTTTACAAGTACTTTTTGATATAAGTGCGGAAAGTATGTCATTATGCACGAGTCCCGAGGTGTCTAGGCCAGAGCCGCAAGGCGAGGGTCGAGACTCGGGACGAGTGAAAATGACACTTCCCCACGTGTACCAAACGACGTTTTATTAATACATTTGCGAAAAAATTACAAAGAGGGGGCGGGCCCACCACCGCCGCCGGCGCCCAGAGGGAGGAAGGCGGAGGAGACCTGCCGGGGCTTTGGAAAAGTAAAAAGCACAAGTACGAAAAATACAACTTTCCTACAAAATGTACCACTTCTTGAGCAACTGTATCAAAAAATAAGTATTTAATTATTTACAGCCTTAAAGGATACCTTATTAGCAAACTTTTGATACCTGAGGTGTAGAAAAAAATAAGGAGCACAAAAATACAGACGTTTTTATGAGTCTGCCCGCGCCTGACCTAGACCGGATGACTTTAGGTCCAGGATAAACAGGTTTTAGTATACCTAGGACTGCTTGATATACATACATACATATATACATACATACATACATACACATAAATGTGTTCTAAGTTATGCGTTATAATTTATTGAGTCTGGGCCGTGTTATATAAAGCTACAAGTTAAAATTTACAAGCGGAATTCTCTTTCTAACAAAAGGTGATAGAATGGCACTTTCGCTTGTAAATTGTAATCTTGTAGCTTTATAAAACACGGCCCAGGGGGTCGATTTTTGAATCTCACCCGGTGACTAAACTCAGTGATTTCTAAAAAGTTCGTAAGTAGTTTTTAATATCGCCGGTGAATAAAATTCTCATGCCCATGATATCAAATACGAATGCCCTCATCCACTCGTAAACGAGATCACTGAGTGACTGCTTGACCACTGGCAGTGACAGCTAACCTCAATCCACTATAATGACTCGCTTGTCTACGATAGAAACGCAAATTAGCTGCATGTTAGTATACGAGTATGACATTCAAAAATAAGGCGTTTGGCAAATAGTTATATCAATGTCATGGGTGAGCATTTAGTCACCAAGTGAGATACAAAAATCGATCCCCTGGCTTATTATTATGAAGGGACGCAACATTGTACCATTGTACAGACCTACCTGCATTTTCGTTCGTCCTCTTGGGTCTTTCGTCCTTGGTACCTACTAAACCTTATTCAGTAAGTACAAGGCCAATAAAACCAAGAGGACTGCCAATAGCTATACAATGTCGCGTTCCTGTAAAATAATGAGCCTGCTGTAGCTAGTTTCACTATAGAGAGGTCTCTGTGCCATTAATTTTGTATGACACTTAGACCTCTGGCTAACACAATAGCGCCATGAACTGAAAGAAAAAACAAATTTAGATGGCGCTATTGTGTTAGCCAGAGGTCTAAATGTCGTACCAAATGAATGGTACGGGGACCCCTCCGTAGTAAAACTAGCTACAGCAGGCTTATTATTTCAAAGGAACGCGACATCGTATAGACACTGGCAGTCCTCTTGATTTTATGGTCCTTGGTATATAGCTAACAGATTCCTAGTGTTATTATAATCCGTATTCAACAGCTGACTTCATTAATATTACATCAGTCTCCATCGCACCCGGATATCTGTCTAGCCGCTACACTTGTCTCAGACGCAGTTTTATTTGCTTCCAAGTATACTTACTTATATATTTTTCTGTTTACGGCTATTCCGTGGATGGTCACGCCCTTTAAAAAAAACCCGCCACTTAAGAAAACCTGTAAAAAGTAAAAACATAAAATTTCTGAAGGTTCTAGGGATGTTGCCTCTTGGTCAAATCAGCAACTTTTTTTTAAATATCAAAACGTATGACGTCATCATTTTCAGTGATCAAACCGTCTCCCTTTTAGTTTTTTATGTTAAATTAAAAATCGTTTTAATTGCTAAATAGTTTTAGATAGAGCTTTGACTGCAATACCTAACCTAATAAATACCTAACAAAAAAGATGTTCGATTCAGTTAATCAGTTTCACTTTTGCCAAAATATCGACCAACAAAAAAAGCACACCCATTCACTCGAAAATACGACCATCTTGTTTTGTATTTTTTTTTCTGAACTGAATGCAAGGTCATCTAAGTCACGTCAACAGGCATCCGTGCTTATACAAAGTTATTATTGCGGTGGGGTAAAAATAGAACTAAGAATTTTTAATACATCATGGCGATAGTAGCGCCACTTTTGGATGTATGAAAAAAGTTGCGGATACGACCAAGTTAAGAGTGCGGGTAAGTAAAAATGGTACTAACGATTTTGAGTGGGTTTTGGCGATAGTAGCGCCAATTTATGTGTTTAAAGTAAGTTAGTTGGTTGGATAACACGTTTTCGCCGTAAATGCGTAGGATGTGTACTATTCGTTAATTTTGTGATATAAATAAGATTTTAATTTTTAATACTCTTAATCTACTTTTTTTTATACCACGTCGGTGGCAATTAAGCATGCTGATCGCCTGATGTTAAGCAATTACCGCCGCCTAGGAACGCTTGCAACCCCAGAAGCATCACTCGCGCGTTGCCGACCCTGCATAATTTATGCCCCTTTTGAAGGCCGCCATTTCGGACTTATCCGCGTCCGTCGTCTGGGAACACACGCTTCGGCGGTAGCGACAGGAAATCTCCGGTTATTTCACCATAGTTACGGTAGTTTCCTGTTAAAACATTGGTTAATTTAGTTTCTGGGTTCCCAGTACTGAACCATCTAAATGGTCCACCTTGAATACCTTTTTTTTTATATACGACGAGGAAGGCAAACGAGCATGTGGGTCATCTGATGGTAAGTGATCACCACTGCCCATAGACTTACTTTGCAGACTTTAGTTTGCAGATGCGTTGCCAACCTAGAGGTCTAAGATGAAATGCCTCTTGTGCCCGTAATTACACCGGCTGTCTTACTCTCCACACCGGAACACAACAGTGCAAGCACTGCTGCTTGGCGGCAGGATTAGCGAACCGGACGGACCTAGCACAAGGTCCTACCACCCGCAAAAAAAAATACGTCTCGAACGCGTTTGCGTTAGTGTCAAATAGTATGAGAATTGTTTGTTGTCGATACGAGCCGCTAGTGGCGCTGCTAATATGCTCATAGTGATTCAGACGTGAACGCGAACTTATTTATTTATTGAAAATTACATTTTACATGGCATTACAGTTTACACCAATGCACCATTCAAGACAAAATAGAACTTAAACTTAAACTACACTTATTCTAACTAACATACTCGGTAATTACTCACATTGGAATACTAGACATCCTCTCTTACACAGACTCACAAAATCGCAAACATTCACTTTGCACAGCCGCCCATCGCCACGCAAACAGGTCGCACTCAGGTGCCGATGCCAGCAGCGCATTGAGCTGCGCAAGGGCACGCATTTATGGCATTTGAGTACACTGGACGCTCAGTATACATATAAATGTGTATAACGTAGTATACATAAGGTGAGGTGCACTATGGGTGGCGTCATCAGTACCTGGAATTCTAAGAAGATCTAAAATAACAGAGAGCTGAGATGTGTGTAGGTATTAACCTTTATTATGTAGGCTAGGCGCTATTAACAGAGTGTTTACGGCCAAATAAACGTCTCGATCGCGTTCGCGTTTACGTCTGAGGTACGACGACTTTACGAATCCTGCGTAACGTTACGGTTACAGTATCGAGATCGAGAAACCTCATACTAAATTTTAGTTCCAAATACGCTCACGGGCGGGCGCTGTTCCAAACGTCATACAAACTCGACAACGTTTACTGTTCTATTTTACGTGACGCAGGTTTCGAAAAGTCGTGCTCGACCCTCTGAATTACTATGGGCCAACTATGGGCATATTGGCAACGCCACTAGCGGCTCGTGCCGACAACAAACAATTGGCTAAGTAATTAAATTTTGAATTTGAATTTGACAGTTTCACTTAGTTTTTTTTTATTCTAAGCCATTAAATCTCACAAATGTCATCTCGATCATTAAAAAAAACACTTATTTCTAATTAATGATAAGAAATAAAAATAAAAGATCTACATTTCCTCGATTACTAAGATGACGACTGTTGGAAAAAAAAAATAAGCACCTGTCCAAAAAACTTGGCTTAGCCAATTCTCAGCGTCTAGTGTAATCAATGGCTAAAAATACATTTCGATCGCGTTTGCGTTACGGGTGTCAAATATCATGAGAATTGTATGACGTTCAGAACAGCGCCCGCCCGTGAGTGTATTTGGAACTAAAATTTAGTATGAAGATTCCAGATTTCGTTACGATGATGTTACGTTATGTTACGTAGCCCCCATACTATGAAATTCGAAAATCGAAGTTCGTATGGTATCGCCCCGCTCACTCTCGTGTTAAATAATATTAGCTTGAGAGGGACGGCACGATACGAAGTTCGAATTTTGCACTTGGTAGTCGGGGGTCAGGATTTGAATATTCGTTCCTACTCGTAATCGAGCCTCTGAGTTTTTTGAAAAAAAAAACATTCGTGACATCCCTATTAACCACAGACATCACAGACCCCATGTAAGCAGCTGTCAAGTGTATCCAATTTTTATTTGTGTACAACACAGCCTGTAGCCAGATGCCCATTGGTCTATTCTGTAGCCAATTTACCCGATAAAAAATAGAAGCATCGGTCGTCTCTAGGCAGTCATTCAAATAAAGTGTCACTGAATGAGATCGGGTTATAGTTGTCATCAAAGGCGCTCCCTCACACATTCAAATACTGACGCACATTACAGATCAAAAAAACGGTAGGTACGTACGACTCTTGAAATCGGAGGATACAGTTGTCTCTTTTTAACAAAGGGCATTAGTTACATGAGCGAAGGGTATAACTATACGGCCATAACTTTACCTTCCATCTATTGACCTCATTAATCTAAGCTATTAACAAGCTATTTAGCGAAATGCGTTGCTACTTTTATGAGGTAGCTCCTCATACATGTTTATATGCTCAATGCGCAGGCGCGGTTCGTTGTCATTCGTATTTTGGGACCCGAATTCATGCGGTAAGTCACCCTTTCGCTTTGTTGTTTTATAGCAATTTGACTTAAAAAAATGTTTTTTTTAGGTCCTGTTTGGTTTGGTTAGATTTAGTTTTTGGTTTGATCCATGAGTTTGAACATGCGTTATTGCATTATTGTTATTTATCACCAGCTTCTCGGTGAAGGAATAAATCGTGAGGAGACCTGGACAGTCCTGCGAAGCAATTCAATGTTGTGTGTGAACTTCCCAACCCGCCTGGGCCCGCGTGAGAACTATAGCCCAAGCCCTCTCGTTCTGAGAGGAGGCCTGTGCCCAGCTGTGGAACGTAAAAAAAGGCTGGTGATGATGATTATGGCCATAAGTGGTCAGGTTTGATTAAGTACAGGAAATGAGTCCAAAGATATTCATTAATCAGTGCAAATTCTGACTCGAAATAAAATTAATGTAGTCCCAATTTATAGTTAAGAGTAGCGCCATCTATATCTTCGTAGACATACTATTTAAGTATGTATGAGTCAGTTTGTAGTGACATCTATGGCCGAGTAGCAAAAGTATTTCGGAAGCGCTCCGACGACGAAAGTTTGTTTATCCGAGCGTATAGATGTCGCCACAGTTTTTGCACAGTGTGCGCATGTCAAAAATAATCTGTCATTCAGTTCATTTTATTTTGTGTTGGCCAAAACGAACGCAGAATTGGTTTGTGAAAAATACTGGGATAAGGTGGCCGCGGGCATGTGCCTACAAAAATCTAGCTCTAGCTGCGTGAGACAGATAAGGATAATACTTTAGTGGTTATACGAATAAGTGTGCCGTGTTCAGATGTGAGAAACTATTCAAATTTTACATTTTTCGAAGAATTTTCATCACATTTTCATCTGTTCAGTGTTTCTGTGATTTTATTTACTATCGGAGGATGTGACTGGATACAATAGTGTTCAGTGGTTAGGTCTATTTTTAACTGCTTTCAGTGCTAAATATAACGTGGTGATAGTAGTTGTTTTGATGAATTTCCAACACCGGAAGGCGTCCAAAATTTGTGAGTATTTTTTTTGTCTTTTATTTACGTCGAATAGTTTTTGACCGTTTTAAATATTATTGTTTTTATTTAGTAGACTACACATATATGTGAGAGGTTTTACGATAGCAAAACTATTTATAAATTTGATGTTTTTATTATTTCAGCGAAATCCAATAAGATTCTGATAAGATTTTTAATCGTAAATTTCTACAGATCATTTTATTCCAAATTATTTCAAAATAGTGAAATAGAATATTAATTTGATATTGCTTTGATATTATGGCTTACTAAAATAAAAAAACAAAACCTCTGCCGAGTTGAGTAAGTAAATGAAAACAAATACTTACTTAATTAGTTTTATAAACTCTAGTGAAATAAAAACGGATCACTCACGTATATAAGTCACGTTTATAAACTCTGTGTATGATCTTTACTTACTTTCTTATATCATTAACAATTTATTTAATACAGGACTATGAATAAAAGTTATGCTGATCAATTTATATAAAAAAAAATGTTTTCGAACCTGGTCTAAGCGAGGAAAATAAAATTCAGAAACGTAATTTATACCCTCCTGCATGTCCATATGCAATTATGTTAGATAAATACCTATTTAGTTTAATAGAGAGAAAACCTACAAATAGTACATACACACACACACATAAAGTCACGCCTGTTTCCCGGAGGGGTAGGCAGAGACCACGGACCCCACTTGCTACGATCCTGATATACAACCCTTGCTTCCCTTAATCTCATAACATTCTTCATACATGCTCTCCGGTTTTGGGTACTCCTGACCTGTCCTTTTTCCAAAATATCACCAATTTCATCAGAGTACGTTCGCCGAGGTAAATCTAATAAGAAACGTAAACTCTTACTTTCAGCACACACATATTAAAAATATAATAAAATATATAATTTGTGAGTACCCACACATTAATACGTCCACAAGAATATGTGGCAGCACCAACAGCCTCCTGAAGACAATAGCTGTGAGAAATTAGTGCTCTCTAATGCAACATTTAATTAGTAATACAATTTCACTTGTCAAGTATGAATACTAACATAGTCTTAAGTAAACTACTAACAAAAATTGGATCTTTGTTGTCTGAATAAATGATTTATTATTATTATTATTGTTACATAATTGTTTTAGTTGCTTACATAAATGAGAAGCACCTTGCAGGCTTTGATTTTCTTGGAATTGGCAACCAAACGGACAATGGATGGTTCTATTGTTCCTTTTAATGTTCCGAACCAAACCAGCAAATTTCTCCAGACACATGGCGTTCAAGAACAATATTGAATGAATAGTTAATTTTCATATACGGTCCTCTTAGGCTGCGCCTTTACTGAGATGGTGCGGAGACCTTTAATTGAAATCCACATCTCATCTGTAATTGTTTCATATTGTTTGTAATCAGATAGGTAATTCAACATACAATGACAATGCAAAGAAAAATTCGTTAAGCAGCTGGACTTGAATCAGCAACCTTGGTAATCCGAGATTCGGGTTCAGATTACCGAGGTTGCTGGTTCAAGTCCAGCTGCTTAACGGATTTTCTTTGCATTGTCATTGTATGAACTAAAAAACAATTACTTTGCTCACCCGCGACCAAAGCGTGGTCGCGGGTGAGCAAAGTAATTGTTTTTTAGTTCATAAATATGGACCTCCGCAAAGTAACGCCTGATTCAATAAATAAATTATTGTCATTGTATGTTGAATTTCATACTATGAACGTTTCATAAAAATAAAAACAAAAATAATCATTAAATCGATTATTTTCATTAGATAGGTAATTCGCTCAACTGATGAAATTGATCTATTGGTTGAATCAGGCGTTACTTTGCGGAGGTCCATATTCATGATTGAATATGATGTTACAATATTTCACATGTCGCGTTTTCAATACACTTAGTTGTGGCACCAAAAGTATGTGTCTGAATTTTGTGCATGCCTCCGCGGCGCGCATACCCGCTTCAATGGTAGCCAAGGACAATAAAACCAAGAGGACTGCCAATGGCTATACAATATCGCGTTCCTGTTAAACAATGAGCCTGTTGTAGCTAGTTTTACTATAGAGAGGTCTCTGTACCATTAATTTTGTATGACACTTAGACCTCTGGCTATCACAATAGTGCCATCTATGAACTGAAAGAAAAAACAAATTTAGATGGTGCTATTGTATGTATGTATGTATGTATATCTCTTTATTGCACATAAAACAAAAAAATACAGATAACAGAACAAAAGCAAATGTACAAAGGCGAACTTATCCCTTAAAGGGATCTCTACCAGTTAACCTTCGGGCGATTGACAGGACATCAGAAAAAAGAGTAGACATACAAATAAAAGTAAGAGGATCCGGAACCTGAAATTAACCTAATTAGGTAATTAGGTTAATTTCATGTTTCATGTGTTCTCTAGTTCGTTTATATATGTATTTTATGTAGTGTGTACTTCTTGATATGTATTAATTTATCGTTATGTTATTAGTATGTACTAGAGTGTATCTGTATTTCTATGTATGTGTATTTTAAATGCTTTAGTTAGGTAACTAAAGGTAACTAAAGCAAAAACTAAAGCATTTAAAATACACATACATAGAAATACAGATACACTCTAGTACATACTAATAACATAACGATAAATTAATACATATCAAGAAGTATACACTACATAAAATACATATATACACGAACTAGAGAACACACAATATCCAATTAAGAGGAACCGTCAAGCCAGTACTTCCTCAAGCGATTCTGCAGGGTGGCAACAGTTTGCGGCTGCCTGATGTCACAAGGTAACCGATTCCACAGTCTAACAGCCTGCACGGAGAAGGATTTGGAGTAGGACTTGGAATGGGTGACAGGAAAAGAGAGAGAGAGAGATGTGTTAGCCAGAGGTCTAAATGTCATACCAAATGAATGGTACAGAGACCCCTCCATAGTAAAACTAGTTACAGCAGGCTTATTATTTCAAAGGAACGCGACATCGTATAGACACTGGCAGTCCTCTTGGTTTTATGGTCTTTGACGGTAGCACAGCCTTAACAATATGCCATATCCTAAGTGCCCCTAATATTTACTCAGGAATGTCCATTCTCAATTAAATCACTTCCTACAATAGAAAGCATGACCTAATCCTTGACCTTTTGACGACCGAATAGCCCAGTGGTTAGAGACCCTGACTATGAAGCTTGAGGTCCCGGGTTCAAATCGCGGTCGGGGCAGATGTTTGTATGATGAATACGAATGTTTGTTCTCGGGTCTTGGATGTTTAATATGTATATAAGTATGTTTATCCGTTGTCTAGTACCCATAGTACAGGCTTTGCCTAGTTTGGGACTAGGTCAATTGGTGTCAAATTGTCCCGTGGTATTTATTTATTTATTATTTATATATTTTAATCACATAAAGGTTAGGTTACAGGTAGCTGGAATGTCTCGGACAGTAATACAGGTAACTCACTACTAGGAGGAGCTCAGCTACGGAGGGTCGAGCACGACTTTTCGAAACCTGCGTTACGTAAAATCGAATAGTAAATGTTGTCGAGTTTGTATGACGTTTGGAACGGCGCCCGCCCGTGAGCGTATTTGGAACAAAAATTTTGTATGAGGTTCTCGATCTCGATACGATAACCGTAACGTTACGCAGGATTCGTAAAGTCGTGCTCGACCCTCTGTAGCCGCGTGTCAACGCTTTATAGCCAGCTTGTTTGTTAAAACATGCGTTCATAAAATTCGCGTACGAACCTAGAATAGTTTTAATGTTCGCGCGTTGTTTGAACTATAATTGGAGTTGCGTACGTATGTAATTTATGTACGCGCAGTCAGTAGGACTCGCGCGCCGAGGGTTCCGTACAAATTTGTAGCGATTTTGTAGGCATCGGCTGTTGCTTTTTTCGTCCTTGGTGTTGGTGTGGTTTCCGTTTTGTTTTTTTTTTATTATTGAAATTGTATGCAAAACACTACTACAATGTTACATAGAGATTTAAATACCGACTCATTACTTTACTCTGTATATACTTACCATTATGTGTAATGAGAGCGCCTAGTGTAATCGACGACCAAAAAAATTTTTTGATTGACACTAACATTGCCTCTAGTGTCATTTTTGACAAAAAAACGTCTTGATCGCGTTTGCGTTAACGTCTCAATTAGGTATATAATATGTATATAAGCAAATTGACAGCGCCTCTAGCGGCGCGTATTGACAACAAACTATTCTCTTAGTAAATCTGTAAATTTTGCCATTGTAAATTGCTTTTATTATCTAAGTAAATTATAACTGTAAATTCTCATAGTACCTATTTGACACTTTGACGCAAACGCGTTCGAGACGTGTTTTTTGGCCGTTGATTACACTGACGCTCTGAGCTAGCTAGCCAATCGTTTCCCTCGTGTTAACATTTAAAAAAAATGGGCATTGCTTTTTAAAAATTGGGGCTTCGGAGCCAAGGTCTGCAAGAGTTTATTTTCGGTTTATCACTCCGATTGTTTTGAATTTTGCCAGTTTTCGAGTTAATTTATTTGGCTTCAGCTTACAGTTCACAAAATACCAATTAAACTGGACTTTTCGAAGTTGTAGGTATAAACGGGCGTTTTGGATTCTTTTTGTTAAATTCATTAGGTATTCGCTTAGTTAAAAGGCCTGTAGTTGAATAGAATTGCTATATTTGTTTGTCTCTGTACTGTGCCATGTTAATTGAAATAAATATAGAAGTAGTCATTTAAACTTTTTCAAATAGTAGTTAATGCTTATTCATTAACTAAAAACAGTAAAATTAAAAAAAAAAAAATGGGACAATTTGACACCAATTGACCTAGTCCCAAACTAGGCAAAGCCTGTACTATGGGTACTAGACAACGGATAAACGTACTTATATAGATAAATACATACTTATATACATATTAAACATCCAAGACCCAAGAACAAACATTCATATTCATCATGCAAACATCTGCCCCGACCGGGACTTGAACCCGGGACTTCAAGCTTCATAGTCAGGGTCTCTAACCACTAGGCTATTCGGTCGTCTACCTACGACTCTCATGTAAAAGTCTAACCCCATTCCTATTTAAACTAAAATGCCGTTAAAGTTCGTTTGTTCTTATTCATCACATTGACGTTTCCGTTAGTAAGAAGAAGACAAAACCTATTTTAACTGATGGAGGCTTGAGTGACGTTTATGAATAATGGCATAGCTAAGTCTTTGCGATAGTTAATGTATGTTTTTAAGCAACACCACCGTTCAAAGTTTATTTTAATTATTTTTTATTTTTATATTGAACGAGGGAGGCAAACGAGCAAGAGGTTCACCTGATGGTAAGCGATCACCGCTATAGTTGTAAACCAGCGGCTTGTAAGCCGGTAGTAACCGAAACCAGCGGCTACAAACGAATAACCAGCCGCTTGTTACCGGGTAGATGCCTACCCGACTTGAGCATCGAAGAAAAAAACGATGTTTATTGCATTTTTTATTGTTAAACTCTTATTTTTGTCATACAGTAGCACTTATTATGTTCTGCTAATTTTGTTTTATAAAATAAACACCCAAGACACCGTTTATACCTACTAATTTACTTAATTCAGAGACGAACGGGAAACTGTGAAATTACCTATTTCTTTATATACCTATTTCCAAAAGATCTCTCACAAATAAATTGTTAAAATAGTCCTATTCTACTGCTTTGTCACATTTTGTATGAACAATTTGAGTTTTTAACACTTAATACAGATGGGCCAAAATTCTTTTTGATGCCTAAAAATCGGTCTCTTTTGATGAATTTCACTTTTTATGGGGAAACAGTACAAATTTCGGAAAAAAAAGTACAGTTATTTATAAATATAACATGTTTATCCTATTTAACAAAATAAGATATAACGAAAAACAATTTTTATTTATTCGCAAATTACGGTAACAATATTGTCTTTCTTAGTAACGCAGTTGTTCTTCATACAAAATATTGCTATCCTAGAGCGCAAGTCACATGTTATAAAAGGCAATATCTCAAAATATCTCCTAGATAGCGATGTTCCTGAATATATTTAATTATAAGGTTTCAACCTTATTACCATTTCAATAGATATTTTTTACCTTAAAAGTTTAAAAAATTAAAAATGTTTTACGCTGTGTCCCCAACAAAGAGTAATAACTTAACTACCCTGAGTTGCTATATGAAATTAAACCTTAAAGTAAGTGTATTACAATTTTATGTACCCCATTTTGTTGGGCTAGTTGCAACTCTTAAAATTAATGATAGCCGGGGTGCGGGGGGAGTACGCTAGCCGATAATGCTGAAAAAACACCAACAAGCAATGGCTCACTAGAGACAATATCCAAACATATTAAAGACAAAAACACACAGAGACCAGACGTAAAAAGGAAATTAATTATTAGGAGCACAAACAATAAACATGGAATTCCTAAACTTATTGGTGATAATACCTCACTGATAAATTTCGACTACTACCACTATGTGACACCTGGTGGAGGAACTAGAGAATTACTCAGACAAATACACAACAAATTAAAAAACTTTACATTAAATGATTACTGCATTGTTTTGGTCGGTGAAGAGGAACTTAACGTAAATAAGGATCATGGTGAATTAATGCAGTACATAAGCAAAACTTTGAACCCTATTACACACACGAATATAATCGTAGTTTGTCCAACCTACCAACTTGGCAAACCAATATACAACAGTAAGATAGAAAACTTTAATTCGATATTGTTAAATCAAAAATATCAAAAAATCAAAATATTTTATTTGGTATCATGCTAAGGGTTACAATATGTATGTCCGGTCCCTCCTGGTAAGTATGACAAATACTTGTGTCAGGAGGTTCCGCTCCTCCCTTCCGGTGTTGTTTTACAAATTAGCAATTTCTTATAAGAACTATCTATTAATATCTTAATTAGTAAGGTGTGTGTATGTGTGTGTGTGTGGGGGGGGGGGGGGGGGTTGTTGTGGGTTTGTGAAGGATGAGAAGATTGTTCCTGAGTATAGGTATGTACGGGTGTACTTAATCCTTTACCATGTACATGACATAATTCCAACAGCAGAAAAAATTTATAGACGACGTTTGTGCCATGTACTGAAGGATTAACAGAAAAAACTGTTCAGAGGTTTAGTCTTGATACAAGCTTTTTAAGCTAAAAGCATGCAAAGACAAACATAGCTCATAGAAGAAGTGACTCCGTGTCATCATAAGTCAATGTGTAAAGCCATTGGATCAGAGTCTTCTTACAATTTAGTTGATTCATAGGGTAGATATTAAGGATCTTGTTTATTTTGTTATACAAGTGGGATGATAAGGCAGTGTATTGTCTTCTGGCACATTTGGACTTCGAAAGGCATATAGGGGCTACGTAATAGTTTAACCTACGTTTTAATATAGCTGGGTTAAAGATCAACTTCTTATGTAGTTTAAGAATACTTATCAAAATATACAATTTCCTTATCGATAGGACGCTACTGACTTTATACAGTTCACTAGTTGGGTGTCTGAACGGTAGTTTGTATATAACTTTTAGTAGACACCTCTGCCCTCTTTCTGCCATTATAAGTTTAGTTTTCGCAGCCCCACCTCATACTACAATGCAGTAACTTATTACTGATTGTGCAAGCGTTATGTACAGTTGATGAAGTAAAGTCTTGTTAGCAACATGTCTAAGGATTTTAAAAATCCAGATTAATTTTCTAATACGGGTGTTAATATGTTCAATATGCAGTTGCCAGGATAGCCGCTGGTCCAGTATGACGCCTAGGTATTTTATGGTCGAGACTTTTTTAAGCTGGGTACAGTTACAGGAGGGAGAGTCATAACCTAAATCACAGCAATGTATTTTAAACTTTAGGTCCGGGGCTGGTTGGGTGTTACTATATTTGGTAAAGCACATGTAGTTAGTTTTATCTAAGTTTAGTGTAAGTAGATTTATCCTTAGCCATGCTGAGATCAGACCCAGTCCCTTTTCAGCACAGTCATGAGCGGCTCTCCAGGTTCTAGCTATAAAAACCACTGCTGTGTCGTCAGCATACGAGTAAACATGCCCACCACCCATGCTCAAGTCAGTTAGGTCATTTATGTAAATCAGGAAAAGAGTGGGACCAAGTACACTACCCTGGGGAACCCCGAAGGTAACACTCTCCTCCCGACTCGCGCAGTCACCAACCTTCACCTTCTGTGAACGATCACACAGATAATCCTCAAACAATTTTTGGGGAACTCCCCTGATTCCAATACGTTCCAGCTTCTGAACAAGGATGGTGGGAGAGACCGTGTCAAATGCCTTTTTCAGGTCCGGGAATACCGCCAGGCATTTGTCACCCATATCGCTGTGTTTGGTGACCAAAGATGAGAGAGCCAAGACAGCATCCTCCGTGGATCTGCCACTTCTAAATCCAAACTGAGAGTTAGAAAGAATGTTAAATTTATTTAGGTAAGATTTAAGGCGATTGTTTAAAAGTTTTTCCATGATTTTAGAAATGGCAGGCAACACGGATATAGGCCTGTAATTGTCGGCACTGTCCCTCCCACCACCCTTATACAATGGGGTGACAATTGATTGCTTCAAGGGACCAGGAAAAACCCCCTGTGCAAAACAAAGGTTAATCAAATGACTGATAACAGGGGCAATGATCGGACTAGCCATTTTAAGGAAGCGAGCGGTTATTCCATCCCATCCAGGGGCACTGTCCGATTTAAGGCTCAATATAACGTTATTGACCTCATGGGGATCAGTGTTCAAAAGAACAAAAGAAGAGGAAGCAGATTGTGTTGAAGCAACACTAGCAAGTTCAGTTGGGGCAATCGTGCCCATATTCTGCGCAAGGTTCCTACCTACATTGACAAAGTAGCTATTTACATGGTTTATCTATTATAAAACGGATATGGGAAACTACCGCCCAATAACTTTAATTCCAATCTTTGCAAAAACTTTCGAGAAATGCATGTATAAGCGCCTCATGAATTTCTTAAATAAATTTAGTTTAATAAAATTAGAGCAAAATGGGTTCCAAAAAAATAAATCTACTACACTGGCTGGTTTCAATCTTGTTCATCACATTGTTGAAAGTCTAAACCACAAACAACACACTACAGTTATATTTTAAGACATGTCAAAAGCATTTGATTATGTTGGCCATTCCCTACTTTTAAACAAATTGGAAAGATATGGCATAAGAGGACCTGCACTCAAGTGGTTGTATACATATTTAAATAACAGAAGACAGTGTGTTGAAATTTTGAAACTAAATAAACACAGTGTAGAAACTTGTTATAGATCTGACTTAAAATTTAATAACTTTGGTGTTCCTCAAGGCAGTATACTTGGCCCGTTATTATTTATAATTTATATAAATTATCTACCCGATATAATCCCGTACAAGTCAGTTATGTTTGCTGATGATATATCTATTGTTGTGACATCAAAAAAGAATGAAAATATTAATAAACATGAATTTAAGATAAATGAAATATTAGAGATTGTAATTCGGTGGTTAGAAAAACATAATTTACAGATCAATATTAGCAAAACAAACTATGTACACTTTAATTCAAAACGAGGCAATAAATAAGGCTTAATTTGCATTACAGAAATAAACTAATAAATGAAATTGATTACGTTAAATTTTTGGGGTTAATTTTGGATAAACACTTGGATTGGCAGGCGCAAATAGATAAAGTTTGTTGTGAACTAAACAGATTTGTTTATGCATTAAGTAGATTAAGACGCACTTCAGGCTTGAATGACACTTTAGCCGCCTACCATGGATATGTTAGTTCAACATTAAGATACGGTCTCATTCTATGGGGAAATTGCACCAATTTCAATAATGCATTCATTGCACAGAAAAAATGTATACGTGCCATCTATTGTTTTGCCTCATATAAATCATGTAGACGTCTTTTTAAAAAGCTTGGCTTACTGCCTTTACCTTGCCTGTATATTCTTGAAATCTGCACTTTTGTTAAGAGACATATATGTACTTATTTAGAACAGCTGGAGAAGCTTCTATAAGAAATAAACGGAATCCAGGAAGACTGGTTCATGTTTGCATTCCTAGGACAGCATTATACAGAAAGCACTGCTTTGTTATGTGTATGAAAGTTTTTAACAAATTGCCGAAATATATTCAGGACCTACCCCTCAATATATTTAAAAGGAAATTGATGCAGATGATGTCGGAAAAAAATACTATAGTGTAAAGGACTTCCTTTCTCAAGACACTTTTCTATAAAAAAAATTGCATGCTAGTATAATAGGATAATACCAATAGCAGAATAAGCTACCTACTGTCTCCGTACCACCTAATGACACTGATGTACCTACTTATTCTAAGCAAATAAATCTTCTATTCTATTCTATTCTGTAGTAAATAAATCATAAGGAAAACAACAACAGAAAAACTAAATCATGTGAATATATCAATAAAACGTATGTAGCCGTTTCCAGCCGCTAGTTATCGCTAGAAATGATAATAAGCCAAAAAAAGCCGTTTCTAGCCGCTAGGCTAGAAATGTTAGTAACACACACAATCTCACACACACACACACACACACACATCACTAATCACATCTATAATCACCGTCACCCATGAGAACCAGCAACCCCAAGAGTCACTAGTCCGTTGTTGGCCTTATGGAGGAACAGGGATAGTCGGAGGGAGGACGTTCTATGTTGTTTAGTTGTTAGTAGAATAGCTGGTAGCACTGTGTACGGTGGTTTTGGTGCTTTGAAAATGGACTCGTGGAGAGTTCACTCGTAGAGATTTCACTCGTAGAGAGTTCACTCGTAGAGAGTTCACTCGTAGAAATTTCACTCGTAGAGAGTTCACTCGTAGAAATTTCACTCGTAGAGAGTTCAACGTAGAGAGTTCATTCGTAGCGAGTTCACTCGTAGAGAGCTGAGCTAATCCTCCTACGACCCATAGTCTTTTTTAACCGACATCAAAAAAAGGAGGAGGTTCTTATAGGATCAGTGTCAAAAGTGAATTTGAACTTTTCATTTTTTACGCATTTGAGGGTAGGTATAGTGTAGGGTTGGTTATTTTAGAAAACTTCACCTTCATCATCACCAGCCTTTCTTACGTCCGACTGCTGGGCACATGCCTCCTCTCAGAGCACGGACCGACCACCCTCTGGACACCGCATCTTCTATAGTTTACTAGGAAAGTCATTACGAAAATAGCCGCGGTGAGCGGGCCGGGGAATGCGTCGTGATTGATTCATAGCTTGTCATCTCGCTTGTCGTCTGCACATGTAGCACGACGCGCCATTTTGTCGCTTGTCGCGCAGTGTGTCCCTTTCATAGTGACGGAATCAGTGAAGAGCGACAAGAGTAACTTTTGTTTTTATCGTTTTCTGGCCCGATCCCCTCCCCCTCCCCCCTTCCTCTATCCTCCTTAAAGGCCGGCAACGGACTAGTGACTCTCTTGGGGTTGCTGGTTCTCATGGGTGGCGGTCATCGCTTACCATCAGATCACCCGCTTGCTCGTTTGCCTCCCTCTTTCAATAAAATATAAAATACTAGCTGTTGCCCGCGACTTCGTCCGCGTAGATTTCGGTTATCGCTATCCCGCGGGAATTATGTAATTTTCCCGAATAAAAAGTAGCCTATAGATGTTATTCCTCAATATTCAAACTATCTTCTTACCAAATTTCATCTAGATTGGTGCAGCGGTTTTCCCGTGAAGAGGTAACAAACAGTCAGACAGAAAGACAGAAAGACGGAGAGACAGGGAGACAGAGTTACTTTCGCATTTATAATATTAGTTAGGATTAGTTAGGAAGTTAGGATTAGGATATAAAATATTCGTACTGCGTGCGAACTGCGTGGGAATTATAGCCCAAGCCTTCGCTCTCTGGGAAGAGGGCTGTGCCCAGCAGTGGGCCTTAAAAAAAGTCTGGTGATTATGATTCTCATTATAATAATGACGCCACAGTCTAAACAAAGATTATATCAGCGACCCGGGCCGTTTATAATTCATACTTTGTTGCCATTAGCTTCGTCAAATTTCATGAAAGCCTTACACGTAAGCTGTAATCTATTTTGGTGTATTGACGTATTATGAAAAGGTACGTTTAGACCAACAAACCAGATAAGTGCACTCGCGCAGGGACTCGCGCACCGAGGGCTTCGTACCCTAGGTACTATTCGGAATTCGATCCGACCCCGTCGCCGGAACCTCCCGCTCGCCTCGTGCTTTCTCGTGACTCCGATCTCAGTTCCTGTTCCTACAGATCCAGCAGTGGACGTCCTTCGGCTGACATAATGATGATGATGATGACTTTACGCTAGCCATAAAGCAGACAGACGGGAGGCGCCTTTGGCTTATCTATGCACTACAATTTTTCTGCCACTTTTTGAGGGGGACGAGGAACACACGTACAGCACACGTCTACGCTCCTGTCAAAATTTGTTCCGTTCCTACAAAAGCACACTAAAACATAACTGTCACACAAATGCCAAAAACACGCACACAATCAACAGACCCTGATCATTTTGATCAGACTTGATGTTAGAGATTTGACAGGGAAAACGCGCGTTAACATCTCCATTCCTTTCCTGCTCTAAGACGCTAGCTAGTCCAGCAGTGGACGTCTTTCGGCTGACATGATGGTGATGATGACTTGACGCTGATACGGGTCCACTTCGCCGGTTATCCTCCTAGCATATTTTTCCTTCGTTCTACTGTGGAATCCTAAAAGTATGCTCCAAAAATACTTGGCCTAGACCTTTTCCCTGGGCATTGGAGTGAGTATATTTTCGGTCACCTCATGTCTACGCTGTGATGCTAACCGAACCATGCTATGTTTAGGAAGTTTAGCATTAGATTAGCACGTGCAGAAAAAATTGTGCAAGTAGTCACAATAAACCCACACCACACTATATCGGGGTAGAAGGAACGCGGGTGCGGGTGGTAGGACCTTGTGCGAGGTCCGTCCGGATCGCTACCACCATCTTGCTCGCTAATCCAAGTGTTTGCAATGTTGTGTTCCGGTGTGGAGAGTAAGACAGCCGGTGTAATTACGGGCACAAGAGGCATTTCATCTTAGCTCTCTAGGTTGGCAACGCATCTGGAAACCCTCCGGGGTTGCGGGTGTCTATGGGCAGTGGTGATCACTTACCATCAGGTGACCCACTTGCTCGTTTGCCTTCCTTGTCGTATAAAAAAAAACGAATTATATTTTTTATAAACTCACTGAAACATGAATACACAGAAAAAAACCAGAAAAATGCCAACCCCGGGAATCGAACCCGGATCCTCGACACTCCGGGTCGTGTGCTTTTCCCCTACACCACGATTGGACATAGAGGAAAGGCCGAATTTTTTCCATGTATTCAAATCTTAGCTTGTTTTTATCACTTTTTGCAGTGACTAGCGCCATCTATGCGATTACTTCGTAAACCGAAAACAACGCACCCTTTCGAAACTTATCAGTTTACCCAGGCTCAACAACGAGATGGCGCACTAAAGCAATCAATTCATGATCTCAGCCCCCCGGCCCGGCCCGGCCCAGCCGCCCGCGATTCATGACCCGGAGTGTCGAGGATCCGGGTTCGATTCCCGGGGTTGGCATTTTTCTGGTTTTTTTCTGTGTATTCATGTTTCAGTGAGTTTATAAAAAATATAATTGATATTCACGGGAAAACCGTAAAAATAAAAAATTGGGAGAAAAAATACAAAAAGATACTCCTACTGAGATCATAAAAAAAAACGCTCAGAGAGATCCGAACACGAGGCGGCGTGTCAAGTCGCGTTGTTCAATTTTCAAAAACGGGTTAACCGATTTTAATAAAACTTAGCTAAGAACCATCTCGATTAAACTAGCTTTCGATTGAAAAAACCGCATCGAAATCGGTCCATCCGTTTGGGAGCTATGATGCCACAGACAGATAAATAAATAAAAATAGATAAATATCATGGGACAATTGACAACAATTGACCTAGTCCCAAACTAGGCAAATCCTGTACTATGAGTACTAGACAACTGTTAAACATACTTATATAGATCAATTAAACATCCAAGTTCCAAGAACAAGCATTCGGTGGTCACAGAGAAACTAATGTAAAAAAGTTCAAAGTGGAAAAATATCTGTGTACGGCCGAGTAGCCTAGTGGTTAGAGACCCTAACTATGAAGCTTGAGGTCCCGGGTTCAAGTCCCGGTCGGGGCAGATGTTTGTATGATGAATATGAATGTTTGTTCTCGGGTCTTGGGTGTTTAATATGTATATAAGTATGTTTATCCATTGTCTGGTACCCATAGTAAAGCCTGTGCTTTGCCTAGTTTGGGACTATGTCAATTGGTGTCGAATTGTCTCATGATATTTATTTATTTATATTTATTTATTAATCATACAAACATCTGCCCCGACCGGGAATCGAACCCGGAACCTCAAGTTTTTTAGTCAAGGTCTCTAACCACTAGGCTATTCGGTCGTACACAGATATCTTTCCACTTTTAATTTTTTTATATTAGTTTCTCTGTGACCACCGAAATCGGGAGACGAAGTCGGATAAAAGCTGCCGAAGTTCGGCTTGGCTATTCCTAATTACCGAATGTAAAACGAATTTCGACACAATATTCTATACTATAGTAATCCGTTTGACATTTCATCTGATTGACAGATGGTATTAGTAAACTTTACTTTCGCAAAGGGAAGCATGACGGCCGCATTCTGCGCTATAAATACGCTATTGGCCGCTGCCGTGCCAAGCTTTCGGAGCTTAGGCACGATCGATCGAAGGAAATGGTTGGCCATTGAGATTTAGACGGGGATATGGGAATGGACGTCATTGGTAGACAGCAGACCGACCGACTGTAGCCACCCCAGGGCCAATTGATCGCCCAATTACAAGGATAAACGGAAGAGGACTGCCAACCATGCCAACCACGGTGTCATACTGACAGTGGTTTTTAACCCCCGACGAAACAGGGGTGTTATAAGTTTGACATGTGTATCTGTGTATCTGTCTGTGGCACCATAGCTCTCGAACGGATAGACCGATTTCGATGCGGTTTTTTTTTAATCGAAAGCTAGTTTAATCGAGATAGTTCTTAGCTAAGTTTCGTTAAAATCGATTCACCAGTTTTTGAAATATTGAACTTTTGATAGTAGGTACTATTCGGCACATCTTTTTAGTTAGTATTATAAGGGCTTAGGTTCATAAAACCCACTTCAATGTGCATTTTCTCTAAAGGTGCACTTGTTTAGAAGGATCAGTTCCTCGGAAGGTATACTGTCTCCAAATGCGCACTTCCCAATTGATACACTATTGTCCCAAAAATTGCGCTTTCTCAGGTAGAGCACCTTCTCAGATGGTAGTTTCCTAGAAGGTATACTTTTTACGAAAGAGCCGTTTCGTTGGAAAACGAGGTGGCTGTCTAGATTTTGCATTTTGGGAAAGTGTGCGTTTTGAGAAAATGTTCGTTTTGGGATAGTGTGTGTTTTGGAAAAGTGTACTTTTTTGAGAACATGCTTAAACATTGTATGTAGAGTGTATATATACATTTTGCAGAAAGTGCACTTTCTAGAATGTGCACATTTCGGGAAAGTGGATTTAATGAGCCTAAAAGCTTTTCTAATTTGCTTTGTTAATTTATGGTGTTTGTAAAAGTGTTTTTTTTTATTTATTTAATTGTATTTGTCTGTGTCGAATTAGTATCTAATATATATAAAGAAAAAAAGAAAAGAAAATAAACATATATTTATTAGAAACACTTCTTCTTAGATACACTTCTTTCTTTCTCTCAGTGTAATGTCGCGTTTTTTTTAAATAATGAGCCTGCTAAGCTTTCGATTAACAAAAACGGCGTCCAAACCGGTTCATCCGTATACTAGTTACGAGACCACAGACAGACACGCATACGAAAAACTCATAAACAACCCTTTTTTACATTTGGGGTTCAAAACTGAAACAGTTTCGACCCTGAAAAGTTCATTATTACATCAAAGCACGGCATAACCGTGAAAAACTCTGTTTTATTATAGTTTTAAAAATGACGTTCTCGGTTTTTCGCGTCGTCTATTTTTGTTTTGTGCCAAACAGATGTTCGCCTGTCCAAGCGCAGCGTGACTGGTTAATGTACTCATAGATATATATACACAATATGTACACAAACAGATAGGGAAAGATTAGAAGCTTTTGAGATGTGGTGCTGGAGGAGAATAACAGGCATAAGTTAGATGGAACGGAAGACTAATAAGGAAGTATTGTCAATGGTTAATGAGAAGAGAACGATCCTGAAGACTACAGAGAACAGACGCGGGGAAATGATTGGACATTTGATACGACACGACAACTTCTTTAAGACCATTTTAGAAGGAAAAATTGAAAGACAGATAGGAAGAGGTCGACCTAGGCGAAGCTACATGGACCAGATAAAAAAGAAGGCGGTGTCGTGTCGTATCAGGAGGTCAAGGAACTGGCTCATAGGAGAGATGATTGGAAGCTCTTCCGTTACTAAGTGAGTGACAGACATCGCACAGCTGAAGAAGACTAAAATTATGTATAGAGTTTGCCTTTATGATCTGCCCCGACCGGGGATCGAACCCTGGACCTCAAGCTTTATAGTCAGGGTTTCTAACCACTAGGCTATCCAGTCGTCATATATTTATGCGCGTACGAAGTCGTGGGCAAAAGCTAGTCCTGTATAAAAACTTTTCTTCATGTCTCTATGTCTGTGTGTACGTCATAATATTTACATATATCATGTATATCGTCCACTCTTCCTATTTCAAGTGGGAACGACCGCTTCATTCATCCATCGTGACGTGCAAACTTGGCCTTGGCTGTATCCAAGCTATATATGTTATACGAGGGCTGTTTGATAAGTACCCGTTTTCTAAATATATTAATATCACTGGCCGCAAATAAGTATACCGCCTTTTTAAGCCGTTTTTCAGAGGCGGGAAAATTAAAAAAAAAATGGCATTCTTTTGTTTTTTTTCTCATTTGACAACCATTCAGTGAAGGCGTGAACTTAAAATTGTTAAAATGGAGAAAGAACAGTATCGGTCTGTAATTAGATTCTTATTTTTGGAAGGAAAAACATGTGATGAAATAAAAGTAAGAATGCAAGCGGTTTACCATGAATGTGCTCCTTCTATGACAACCGTCAGATATTGGTATAACGAGTTTAAGCGGGGGAGAACAACCGTCTTTGATGAGGATCGCCCAGGCCGGCCAGTTGAGGTGACTACAGACGATATGGTTAAGAAAATTGAAAATATCGTTTTAGCCGACCGCCGAATTAAACTTCGAGAAATCGTTGATGCTGTAAACGTTTCAATGGAGAGGGTACAACACATATTAGAAGAAAAATTGGGTATGAAGAAAGTATCGGCGAGGTGGGTGCCGCGTTTACTCACGGAGGAGCAAAAACGGAACCGACTGACTACTTCGGAGCAGTGTTTGGCCGTGTTCAAACGTAACCCGAAGGAGTTTCTGCGTCGTTTCGTGACCGTGGACGAAACGTGAGTCCACCACTACACCCCGGAAATGAAAGAGCAGTCGAAGCTGTGGATTTTACCGGGTGAACCTGCTCCAAAGAAAGCAAAAACCGTCTTATCGGCTGGAAAGGTCATGGCGACCGTTTTTTGGGATTCGCAGGGTATTATACATATTGACTATTTAGAAAAGGGAAAAACAATAACAGGGCAGTACTATGCCAATTTATTGAATGAATTTGACGCCGTGTTGAAGGACAAACGACCCCATTTTAAAAAGAAAAAAAGTACTGTTTCATCACGACAACGCCCCGACTCATTCGTCCAGAGCTGTGACGGCTAAATTAGCACAGTTATGCTACGAACTATTGTCTCATCCCCCGTATTCTCCAGATTTGGCCCGATGCGATTTCTTTTTGTTTCCCAACCTAAAAAAAATGGCTCGGTGGCAAGCGATTTGGATCAAATGACGAAGTCATTGCCGCCACAGAGGCCTATTTTAATGACTTTCCAAAATCATACTTTTTGGATGATTTATTGAAGCTTGAGTATAGGTGGGACAAATGTATAGAGTTAAAAGGTGACTACGTAGAAAAATAAATGCATATATACAAAAAAAAATGTTTTTTTTTTTCCATAAACGGGTGCTTATCAAACAGCCCTCGTATATGTTATAAATGTTGTTCCCGTGACGTAGTTGTATGCTAAAATACCGCAGAAACAGGCGGAAGCGTTCTTCGTGAGTTTAAGAAGTGAGTCTGTGAAAGTATTTTGTAGTAGTGGGGATAACATATAATATATGTTTTATTGCTGAATGTTTTCGTGGTTGTGTCATTGGGAAAAAGAAATGATTGGATCATCGAAAAGGAATTACGGAGGAATTTCAGTTGTTTTTTAGATTTTACTATATTTTTGAAGTAGATAATGTAGGCAATAACAGTTTTATATGTCTAAGGTAATGTAGGTATAAGAGCAGTAGGTACAGTACAGTTATATAAGTCTCATAAAATAATTAAGTTAAGGAAGGAACTGTCTTACTTTTTTCTGAGGGGTTGTGCTATAAGAGCTACCTTCATGCCAAATTTCAGATTTCTAGGACAACTGGAAGTACCCTTTAGGTTTTCGTATTTCGGCAATTTGTATGGAAATAGCCTTTTTAATGACTGTATCTTTTGATTGCGTTGACTTAGAAGTTTGATTTTTTTCACAGCTTCAAGGGACCGCAGGCTTGAGTATTTGATATTCATTTCAGCATGCTACCTCCACGCGTCCCAGAGAAAAAGGGTCTTGACAGACAGACAGACAGACGGACAACAAAGTGACCCTATAAGGGTTCCGTTTTTTCCTTTTGACGTGCTGAACCCTAAAAATGCAACAAACGAGAGAGTATAGTACGAAGACGGTGATATCCTTAAAATGGAATATCTTCCAGTTAACCTACTGCTGCTACTGTATCACTACTGTATGTCAAAATCAAGTTAGAAAAGGTAACTCTTAACAGCATGTAAGTAATCATTGATTTATCAATAACAAATTGCCCTACATTTCCCTCCTAATTTCAGCTCTACCCTCAACAATTTAAAGTTAATTTTATATAATCATTACGCATGATTACTTCACCTATAAGTGACCCTGAATAAACCTCGGGAGGGTGAATCATCAGTCGAGACGGAGGAAAATGGGACTTAGTGCTATGATTTTAAGGTACAGTTTTAGTAACGGCTACTAGTCGAGGTCAGGGGTTCTCGAAGTTGCATACTAACGTGTACCTACTATCTAGCAAAATTATTCTTGACCCACAGTGGAACCCTTTCACAGTAAACGACATCATGACATCGCTTAGCTTGATAAGTGATAACAATTATAAGTTTATGGTGAAAACGTTCTATGGTTGGTCACGCAGGAATCTATTTGTTCGACTGTAATATTGAACCAACGGAATCGTGACCCGCTGTGGAACCTTTTCGTAGAAAATGTCATGGTGACCTCGCATTACCTGACAAGGAAAAGCATTATGAATTATGACACTTACTGTGAAAACGTTGCGGGTGGTAGGACCTTGTGCGAGGTCCGTCCGGATTGCTACCACCATCTTACTCGGTAATCCAGTCGTGTCTATGTGTGTGTGTGTGTGTTTCCGGTGTGGAAAGTAAGACAGCCGGTGTAATTACGGACACAAAAGGCATTTCATCTTAGCTCTCTAGGTTCGCAACGCATCTGCAAATCCTGGGGATATGGGTGTCTATGGGCAGTGATGATCGCTTACCGTCAGGTGACCCACTTGCTCGTTTGCCTTCCTTGTAGTATATAAAAAAAGTTCTTTGGGTCAGGAATCAAATGGTTGGACTGTACCTACATAAAGTTCAACGAATTTTTGATTCATTTTCGAGTGATCAAAGAAATTAAAAATTTGACGACCGAATAGCCTAGTGGTTAGAGACCCTGACCCTGACTATAAAGCTTGAGGCCCCTGGTTCGATCCCCGGTCGGGGCAGATGTTTGTATGGTCAATACGAATGTTTGTTCTCGGGTCTCGGATGTTATATAAGTATGTTTATCCGTTGTCTAATACCCATAATACAGGCTACGCCTACGCCTAGTTTGGGACTAGGTCAATTGGTGTCAATTGTCCCATGATATTTATTTTTTTATTTTAATTGTGTTAAAATGTAAGCCATTATCGTTATTTTAGAGGATTATTTTACGTATTTTTTCGAAGGTTTTTCTTTTTGAAGGCGGTTTTACTTTTTTGTTATGCGATTTTTATTTCACAATTTTACGTTGATTTAACGTTTTCAGAATTATCCTCCAACTCCTAACCGCTAAGGAGTTGTACCTTCCATCATCAGCTCATCATCATGAGATGATGACTACCAGACGCAAATACTTGAATAACCTTAGAAAACATATGAAACACATAGTACGTGCCTGTAAAATTTGAGGGTTGCCCTCGATTTCCCTAGGATCCCATCATCAGATCATGACTTTGTGACAATGGGAGCATACCCTTTGGAATAAATAAAATATTTTGAAAATCGATCTACAATTGACGGAGTAGTCGATGAACATACATAAAAAAAAATACATACAGTGGAACGTAGAACCTCCTCCTTTTTTGAAGTCGGTTAAAAAAGAGGTAAATGTCATGAATAAAAAAAAATAAAAACCGGACAAGTGCAAGTCGGACGAAAAAGTTCCGTAGAAAGATTTTAAGGCTTTTCCCCAGTATTTTAAGAAGTCCAGTGTTAGCAGAGCCCTGCTCCTAAGCAAAATGTACGCGGTGTGGGGTCACCTTATATTGGTCTCTGAAATCTACAGGCAGATACAAAAATTGCAGATTTTGAGGATTTTCTGAGAGCTACCTTCATATCGAATTTCAAGTTTCTAGGACAACTGGAAGTTTTCGGGGTACGGCAATTTGTATGGAAACAGCCTTTTTAATGACTGTATCTTTTGATTGCGTTGACTTGGAAGGTTGATTTTTTCACAGCTTCAAGGGACCGCAGGCAAAGAATATATATACTGACGTAAAAAGAAACGACACGGACGCATGTGTGCAGTAAACTACTGCGTTGTTATTGTGTGCGTGTCATGACGCGAGTGGGGGCGAGCGCGGGTCGCGCGGGGTGTGGAAGGCGAAACGCGAACGCCAAAACGGAGGGCCGCCTAGTCGCGCCGTAACGTCGTAACGGTCGCTTCCCTTTGGATTTTATGAGAGAACTGTTCGTACGATTTCAAATATTCGCGATAGCTAAAGAAAATAATAAAATGTTTAAAATATATCGTAAAAATAGAAAGCATACTTAATTAATCAAGTAATTTATAATATTTATAAAATGTGTGAACACGTTGAACAATAATATGTTAATTTGATTTAATTAGATTACATAGATTCCTTTATTTCTTATTGAAAATAATTACATTTTGAATGTCAAAAATATGAGACATTCGGAAAGAGATCGTCAAAAAAAAAAACAAAAATTAATGCAAGATATAGTAAAACAAAATGTCAAAGCATGCACAATATTAAATTTTACGTAATATTTCATTACATAATTAAACTTCTTTTACTAAGTATTTAGTTATCATTTCCTTGTGCCGCGGTAGCTAAACTGTCAACCCTATACGTACACGTGCCATCGTAAGGTCGCCGGCGCGCAAGCTTACACCGACAGGCCGCCGTCGCCCCTGTGCCGCAGACGTGAGTATTTGATATTAATTTCAGCATGCTACCTTCACGCGTTCCAGAGAAAAAGGGCCTTGACAGACGAACAACAAAGTGATCCTATAAGGGTTCCGTTTTTTTATTTTGCGGTACGGAACTCTAAAACAAGTGTGGTTCAAAATAAATAATAGTCTAGTTTGGGAACCTCTGCCGCAGGTTACGTAACGCACAGCAATTGACCTTCGACCTTCAGGTGTATAAAGAAGCACTCGGGGTCGTATGGCGTCAGAAAAATTACTGGACGCCTCGGAACAACGTCGTCGTAATGGGGTTTTCTTTAGCCATGGTGGTGTTAAAACGGGACGGATGACAATGCTTTGTGAGACTCAATCGTAGTGAAATTAAAAAGTTGAAAAACCGCCGACATTGTCATTTCAAAGTTCAGTATTTCTAAATTCAAAACAAAGAACCATTTCGATTAAACTGGCTTCCGATTAAAAAACCGCATGGAAATCGGTCCACCCGTTTGGGAGCTATGATGCCACAGACAGATACACAGGTCAAACTTATAACACCCCCCCCCCCCCCCCCCCCCTTTTTCTTCATAAAACGGAACGGACGGTGTGTGGACCACTAGGTACCATAGCTTTAACACGGGTATAGTTTAATTGCAATGGCATTACATGACAATAGAGACAATGAAATAATTAGACGTAATTTAAAACGGGATATTGACCGCGATTACCTTATAGGTTTGATGCGCTCCCGATATTTCGACGGAGTTGCATGCATCATGATCACGGGCAAACTGACGAAACTAGGGTAGATGCCATTGTTGCGCAGACCTAATGCAATTAACCGCGAATCATTTAAAATTGTTAATTAAATACTTGCTTGGCTGTCCTTGGAAAAATTCCCCTTTCGAGTTGGCAGAAAGTATTGTTTTAATTTTGTTTTTCAAAAGATTTCTTCATGAGTATTTTACTTACTTTGTATGGCTTCGACAAGTTAGAGCGCCTTTGATTGGTATTTTCTAAAGGAACTCGAATGAACGACTCAAAAACTCCCTAAAACAAGAATCACATTCAAATTTTAAAAATAAACTCGGTTGCCTTTTCGCAAATTTTGTTGCCAGTACAGCCAGCAGCAGAAGTAGCTACGCAAACGCCGGTCACAATTATCTGCACAAGCTCTTATGTCTATAACAATAGAGACGTGCTTAGGTCATTGTGAACGCGTCGGTTGCTTAGCTACTTTAGCTGCTGAGTTTTTGTACTCCGAGCACGAGTTTTCACTAAAATCGAGTAACGTTATCGTATCGCAATCTGTAATATTTTAACAATTTTTAGGGTTCCGTACCTCAAAAGGAAAAAACGGAACCCTTATAGGATCATTTTGTTGTCCGTCTGTCTGTCTGTCAAGACCCTTTTTCTCTGGAACGCGTGGAGGTAGCATGCTGAAATTAATATCAAATACTCAAGCCAGCGGTCCCTTGAAGCTGTGAAAAAATCAACCTTCTAAGTCAACGCAATCAAAAAATACAGTCATTAAAAAGGCCATTTCCATATAAATTGCCGATTTCCAAAAACCTAAAGGGTACCTACTTCCAGATGTCCTAGAAACTTGAAATTTGGTCGTTGAAGGACTTGAAGGTTGGTAGCTCTTATAGCACAACCACTCCGAAAAGTCTCAAAATCTTATATTTTTGTCTGTCTGTAGATTTCGCAGACCAATATAAGTTGACCCCACACTGCGTACATTTTGCTTAAGAGCAGGGCTCTGCTAACACTGGACTTCATAAAACACTGGGGAAAGCGTTAAAATCTTTCTACGGAACCCTCGTGCGCGAGTCCGACTCGCACTTGGCCGGTTTTTTAAATGTATGTGTACACATACCAAATTTCAACATCCGGCCACTGGATTTGGGTCAAAATTTGACCCACAAAAAGATTTGTTGAAATTAATGTTTGAGCTAACCTTTTTTTAACCCCAGATGCAAAAGAGGGGTGTTATAAGTTTGACCTGTGTATCTGTGTATCTGTGTATCTGTCTGTGGCATCGTAGCTCGGAAGCGGATGGACCGATTTCGACGCGGTTTTTATTTATTCGAAAGCTAGTCTAATCGAGATGGTGCTAGCTAAGTTTCATTAAAATCTGTTCACCCGTTTTTGGAATATTGAACTTTGAAATGACAATGTCGGGGGTTTTTCAACTTTTCTAACTTAGGTCAGGTTATTCTATCAATCCTTTGTAAATAGGTACTTATGAATGTAACCTTTAAAATCTATGTGTCTCCTAGAATCAGGTCATCCTGGGCGACTAGGTCACTCCTGGGCGGGGTCAGCGACCGGGAATCGGGGCGAATGGGGGGGGGGGGGGGTGCTGGGTTTAGTGGATTGAATCAGGGCTTTGTGGGGGGTAGCAGGCTCGTTGGGATAGAAAAAACATGTACTTGCTTTTTTTTCTGCATTAGAAAAAGGTAAAAAAAGGATTACCTGTCTTTGTAGTGAAAGCTACTTTTTAGGCCCCGACGAAAAAGAGGGGTGTTATATGTTTGACCTGTGTATCTGTGTATCTCTGTCTGTGGCATCGTAGCTCCCAAACGGTAGGACCGATTTCGATGAAATGACGATGTCGGGATATTTCAACTTTTCTAAGTTGGTTAGGTTATGCATAGCCAACTTAGGAACGTTGAAAACCCTCGACGTTGTCACTTCATAGTTCAATATTTCAAAAAGGGGTGATCCGATTTTAATGAAACTTGAAGAACCATCTCGATTAAACTAGCTTTCGATTAAAAAAAACCGCATCGAAATCGGTCCATCCGTTTGGGAGCTATGATGCCACAGACAGATACACGGATACACATGTCAAACATATAACACCCCTCTCTTTCGTCGGGGGTTAAAAATAAGTAGTAGCAAATAACAATTAAATAACAGTGAGATTTAATTGTTAGTATTGTTTGTGGTTTTATACGTAAAGGTTAATTGCTTTTATCTACACACATATCATAAGTCCTCTATAGTGCGTTCAGAAACCGTAGAAAATGACCAGCATTGCAGCACGACGACGCCTTCGCCGCCAGCGCCAGCACCACCACCACCACAGCAGTAAAGTAATAGCCATTTTCGATATCGAATTCGATGTTTCAAATTTGAAAACCAACGTAATTTACAATCATGGTGAAATAAAACGGATCACTCACGTCTATAAGTCGAGTTCAGTCCGACATGTATAATTAATAATGTGTTTTTTTTTTTACAAATAAAACAGTTCACTTCTATGATTTAAAAAAAAACAGTCAAATTCGTGACTGGTATGGGTATGATTATATGCCTTCGGCTTCTGAACCCATCTTAGAGTACTTATAATACGTGTGTAGATAAAGTAATTTTTGCAACTATACATAATTAGGCCTTAAAACACTCGTGTGATTCTATTATGAAACTCAGCTTCGCCTCGTTTCATAAAAACACACTCATTATGTAGCAGTTGCATAATAGTAGTTTATGCAACTGCTACATAATGAGTGTTTTAAGGCCTAATTATGTGGAGTTGCATTAATTACTTTATCTACACACATATTATAAGTACTCTAAGATGGGTTCTGAAGCCGAAGGCATATATCATACCCATACCTGTCACGAATTTGATTGTTTTTTTTAAACCATAGACAAAAATACCGAGCTGACGTTTCGTAAACTTATTAATTATACATGTCGGACTGAACTCGACTTATGTACGTGAGTGATCCGTTTCATTTCACTATGATTGTAAATTACGTTGGTTGTCAAATTCGAAAAATCCAATTCGATATCGAAAATGGCTATTACTTTACTGCTGGACCTGCTGGTCGTGGTGAGGCGACGATGTACTGCAATGCTGGTCATTTTCTACGGTTTCTAAACGCATTATAGAGGACTTTTGATATGTGTGTAGATAAACTACTATTAAAGATCGTTTTTCAATAAAAATACCATGTTAAGTTTGCCCGTTTGCAAACGAGTTTGTTTGCAAACGGGCAAACTTGAAACTCTACTCATGTCATTAGTATACAAGTTTATTATGCTATATTTTCTCTGGTCTATTGTATATGTATGTATTTCAATTACGTACAGTCAGCAGCAAAAGTAGCTAAGCAACCGACGCGTTCACAATGACCTAAGCACGACTCTATTGTTATAGACATAAGAGCTTGTGCAGATCATTGCGAGCGCTTCGGTTGCTTAGCTACTTCTGCTGCTGACTGTACCTTAATTTTATGACGTCTGTTACAAGCGATAACGATAATTTTGGTTAAGCGTTTTTTTTTAAATTTAATTAATATGCATTAGTTACAGCTACAGCGATACCGATACCGACTGAAAATATCGAATGTTGATTATGTCAGTGAAATTTTTATTTACACACATATCATAAGTCCTCTATTATGCGTTCAGAAACCGTAGGTAATGGCCATGATTACGTCAGCCAATTTTCGTCTTTAAAAACCAAAACAATTTATAAATAGGTCTCAATAAAAAAAAAACATGAAAGCTTGCATGTTTGTTTATAATATAAAAAAAACAGTCAAATTCGTTACAGGTTTCTTATGCATTCGACTTCTGAACCCATCTTTAGAGTACTGATAATATGTGTGTAGATGTATGCAAATCTCAGTACATGTATAATGAGCCTTAAAACACTTCTTGTTATGAAACTCGGCTTCGCTTCGTTTCAGAAAGCTACGCTCGAGTTTTAAGGACCCTCATTATGCAGTTGCATAAGCTACAATTGTTAGTGGACAACGCATCTGTATCCATGTTGTATGCAGAGGGTCGAGCACGACTTTTCGAATCCGGCGTAACGTTACGGTTATTGTATCGAGATCGAGAAACCTCATACTAAATTTTAGTTCCAAATACGCTCACGGGCGGGCGCTGTTCCAAACGTCATACAAACTCGTTAACGTTTACTACTCGATTTTACGTGACGCAGGTTTCGAATATTCGTACTCGGGCCTCAGTATGTCTACCTATAAGCAGTACCTACTATCGGATATCCAGTAGGCCGAGCACGAAGTTTTCGAATCCTGCGTAACGTAATCGAGTAGCAACGTTATCGAGAAATTTGCATGACGTGTGGAACAGCGCTCGACCGTGAGCGTATTTGGAACTAAAATTTAGTATGAGGTTTCTCGATCTCGATACGATAAGCGTAACGTTACGCAGGATGCGAAAACTTCGTGCTCGGGCCTCAGTGCTCTTGAGTACTCTTGACTAGGTGGGCTAGTCAAGTGGAAGGTCGTAGTTGTGACATAACGGAAACTGCGACAAACGTTGCAACCTTGGCATTCTAAGACCCAAGTTCCTTTCTTTGTCTGCATCGTTTCACTTTTTTCTTTCAAATACAAAAAAGTAGAGCGATATAGTTCCAAGTAGTTGATTAACTTTTCGTATTGCATTTGTTTTGTGAAAAAACTGAAATACAGAGATGAGGGTTAGTGACCCACTAGTAGATTACGACTTACGAGTACTGTATCAACGGGCTCCTATGTCACCATTTTTACAATTGTCAGTTTTCAATGACAGTTTATTGTCAATTGCTGACTTGAAGACGAGGATCATAAAACCAAGAGGACTGCCAGTGTCTATACGATGTCGCGTTCCTTTGAAATAATAAGCCTGCTGTAGCTAGTTTCACATTTAGACCTCTGGCTAACACAATAGCGCCATCTAAATTAGTTTTTTCTTTCAGTTCATACATGGCGCTATTGTGTTAGCCAGAAGGTCTAAGTGTCATACAAAATTAATAGTACAGAGACCTCTATAGTGAAGCTAGCTACAGCAGGCTCATTATTTTAAGGGAACGCGACATTGTATAGCCATTGGCAGTCCTCTTGGTTTTATTGTCCTTGGCTACCATTGAAGCGGGGCCGGACCCCGCTCTTCTTACAATACATTAACACGAAAATAAATTAACAATATTTTATATTTATTACATGGCCGGTTTCTTTCCTAAATTCGGCGACCCTCTGCTTGGTAATCTGTGAGTCACACCTTTTTATAATCTCTATTTTAATACCGATTTCTCAAGAAAATAATGTAAGGTTACGTTTTACCTTACCTACCTAGGTTGAAGAAAGATACCGGTGGTGGTACCGCCCGGTCAAGGGTGGGTGACTCAGCCGTGGTGGTATACTGCAGTGAATCATGGGGCACCTTATACATATATAGTTGTGATACTAGCGACGGTTTCAAGGTTCCGTACCTCAGAAGGAAAAAACGGAACCCTTATAGGATCACTTTGTTGTCCGTCTGTCTGGCAAAACCTTTTTTTCTATGGAACTCGTGGAGATAGCATGCTGAAATTAATATCAAATACTCAAGCCTGCGGCCCCTTGAAGCTGTGAAAAAATCAACCTTTCAAGTGAACGCAATCAAAAGATACAGTCATTAAAAAGGTGGTTTCCATACAAATCGCCGTACTGAGAAAAGCTAAAGGGTACTTTCAGTTGTTCTAGAAACTTGATATTTGGTATGAAGGTAGCTCTTATAGCACAACCACTCCGAAAAGTCTCAAAATCTTAATTTTTTATATCTGTCTGTAGATTTCTCAGACCAATAAGTTGACCCCACACTGCGTACATTTTGCTTAGGAGCAGGGCTCTGCTAACACTGGGTCTTTTAAAACACTGGGGAAAAGCGTTAAAATTCTTCTACGGAACCCTCGTGCGCGAGTCCGACTCGCACTTGGCCGGTTTTTATAGTGTTATTAGCTGTTGCCCGCGACTTCGTCCGCGTAGATTTTGGTTATCGCTATCCCGCGGGAACTATATAATTTTCCCGAATAAAAAGTAGCCTATGTTATACCTCAATATTCAAACTATCTTCTTACCTAATTTCGTCTAGATTGGTGCAGCGGTTTTCTCTTGAGGCGGTAACAAACAGACAGACAGAGAGACAGAGTTACTTTCGCATTTATAATATTAGTTAGGAAGTTAGGATTAGGATTTCAAATCGTATAGTGTAGTCGACGGCCAAATTACATGAACCCTGAAAACTTGTAAACTTTTTCTTAGGGCAATCATGTAAAAATACGTCTCGAACGAAGCGGTCACAATGGTCTGGACAAGCTCTTATGTCGATAACAATAGAGTCGTGCTTAGATCATTGTGAACGCGTCGGTTGCTTAGCTACTTTCGCTGCTGACTGTACCCTCATTCCTTCTATCCCGTTTTATTTGTGTGGTTAAAGTTTTAGTTAAGCGATTGTGATCTTCACTGCAGGCAGACGGTAACGGTTAAAACGACCGGTTGTTTAGCAACTCAACTTGATTTGAACGGATGCTTCTAGTCTAGGGTTTAAAATCTTTTTTGTTTCGACTACTTATTTACCCTAACTTAGGTAGTCGTTAGGGTAGCTTAGACTTTGTTAAACGGCTTGCATTACGAGTGACCGTTTGTAGGGTTCCGTAATAATTTAAGTGGCCAATCACAAACGTGACTAATCTGTGTAACTGTATTTTGTCTGTCAAAATCCTCATTGCGAGAGATTTTGCAGAAAATTTAACACTTAACTTACTATTGTGTATTCTGTGGTATCAGGCGTTACTTTATGGAGGTCCATAATCATGAACTAAAAAGAAATAGTTTGCTTACTCGGGACCACACGTGTAAGATAGCTATGTCTATGCGACAAAATTGCCACTTAAAACTCTCTAAATAGTTGTGTTTTGTTTATTTGTGCGTTGTTTTTTAACCCCCGACGAAGAAGAGAGTGTTATAAGTTTGACCTGTGTATCTGTCTGTTGCATCATATTAGTTCGCAAACGGATGGACGGATTTCAATGCGGTTTTTTTTTATCGAAGACTAGCTTAATCGAGATGGATCATAGTTAGCTTTCATTAAAATCTGTTAACCAGTTTTTGAAATATTGAACTTAGAAATTTTAAATGATGATGTATTGATTTAAACTTTCGCGATTTTTACACATTATCATGATACTCGGGACTTAATCGCGTAAAAAACTTTTATATTTAAATTTGAATTTAAATACCTCGACGCAAAGGCTTTCGAGGCCATGGACGCAACGTCGCGTCCGAAACGTCGAGGTATTTAAATTCAAATTTAAATATAAAAGTTTTTTACTCGATTAAGTCCCGAGTATCATGATAATGTGTAAAATGTCGATGTCGGGGTTATTCCACTTTTCTAAGTTGTTTGATGCTGTAAAATTGTTTTGGTGATAAATAAATAAAATGTATGTTTTGTGGTGTGTGTGTGATAGATGGGTCTGTGGGACATTGACATGCATTGATTAGTGTAGCAGTGGAGGCGGGGGTGTTGCATGGAAACATACATTTGTCGCTTAGACATAGCTATCTTACACCCGTGATCGGGGGTGAGCAAATTCATTGTTTTTTTGTTCTTAGAATATGGCATTAACTATCAATAACATCTTTCATTCACAACCCTTACCTCGACACCCTACACCCCCGTTCACCAAACCTTAACCCCGAGCGACAATATACAGTATTTTCCAATCCATTGCGCGTAACCTCAATTAAACTCCCCGGCGTGGACGTCTCCACCGCGCAATGAACGGATAAATAGATATACAGTCGCCGCAGGGCCGTTCCCTTCCGCTCTTCCCGACCTCTCCCGGGCGCCTGTGCGGTGTCCCAATGACCCGGTCACCGGGATGCGTTCCGAACACGCCCGAACGCTTCCGGAAATGCACGAGCGCGTTTACTAGTACAGGTTAATGAGAGATCAATGATTTGCATTGCATCTTGCATCCTATACAATACAATCATCTGATGATCACTAGCCTTTTTAACTGCCTACGAAAAAGAGGGGTGTTATACGAAGTTTGACCTGTGTATCTGAGGGTTGAGCACGAGTTTTCGAATCCTGCGTAACGTTACGGTTATAGTATCGAGATCGAGAAACCTCATACTAAATTTTTGTTCCAAATACGCTCACGGGCGGGCGCTGTTCCAAATGGCATCCAAACTCGATAAGATTTTACGTGACGCAGGTTTCGAATATTCGTACTCTGGCCTCTGTCTGTGGCATCATAGCTCTCACACGCTAGTTTAATCGAGATGGTTCTTAGCCAAGTTTCATTAAAATCGATTCACCTGTTTTTGCAATATTGAACTTTGAAATGACAATGTCGGGGGTTTTTCAACTTTTCTAATTTTCGTCCCACAGCTGGGCACAGGCTTCCTCTCAGAATGAGAGGGCTTGGGCTAACTTCCCACGCGGGCCCAGTGCGGATTGGGAACTTCACACGCCATTGAATTGCTTCGCAGGAGTGTACAGGTTTCCCCACGATGTTTTCCGTCACCGAAAAACTCATGATAAATTAAAATTGCTAATGTAATATCGTACATTAATTCCAAAAAATCAGGTGCGAGCCGAGGCTCTACCCCAGGACCCTCTGCTTGAGAGGCGGTAGGTCAAACCACTAGGGCCTAGTCGTTAGCCGATAGAAAAAGCCGTGATAGCCTAGTCACTAGGCTATCACGGCTTTTTTGAATTACTGAGGGTCGAGCACGAGTTTTCGAATGCTGCGTAATGTTACGGTTATCGTATCGAGTGAGATCGAGAAACCTCATACTAAATTTTAGTTTCAAATGCGATTTTACGTGACGCAGGTTTCGAATATTCATACTCGGGCCTCTGCTAATAAGCTATATTACGGTGAAGTTTTGTCAGAATCTGTTCAGTAGTTGTGAATGGGTTCGCAGAAGTACGGGAATGAGGGCTATCGCGAGTCAAAAATCCGCTAGGATCGCTAGTGTAGCTTGAGGTCTATCTGGCATTCTCCACCAATGAGAGACAAGCTACTGGCCTATGATTGGTGGAAATTGACAGATAGATCTCAGAGGGTCGAGCACGACTTTACGAAAGCTGCGTAACGTTACGGTTATCGTATCGAGTTCGAGAAACCTCATACTAAATTTTAGTTCCAAATACGCTCACGGGCGAGCGCTGTTCCAAACGTCATACAAACTCGTCAACGTTTACTATTCGATTTTACGTTACGCAGCTTTCGTAAAGTCGTGCTCGACCCTCTGTCGACAGTAACGGAACTTTATAATAATATAATAATATCATGGGACAATTGACGCCACTTGACCTAGTCCCAAACTAAGCAAAGCCTGTACTATGGGTAGACAACGGATAAACATACTTATATAGACAAATACATACTTATATACATATTAAACATCCAAGACCCGAGAACAAACATTCGTATATTAAAGACCGGCAACGGACTAGTGACTCTTGGGTTTCCTGGTTCTCATGGGTGGCGGTGATCGCTTACCATAAGGTGACTCGCTTACTCGTTTGCCTCCCTCTTTCAATAAAAAATAAAATAAAATGAAAAATACATACATCTGCCTCCGCCGTGGTAGCCTAGTGGTTTGACCTACGGCCTCTCAAGCAGAGGGTCGTGGGTTCACACCCCGGCTCGCACCTCTGAGTTTTTCGGAATTTGTGTGCGGAATTACATTTATAATTTATCGTGAGCTTTTCGGTGAAGGAAACATAGCGAGGAAACCTGCACACTCCATCGAAGCAATTCAATGGTGTGTGTGAAGATCCCAATCCGCACTGGGCCCTCGTGGGAACTGTAGTCCAAGCCCTCTCATTCTGAGAGGAGGCCTGTGCCCAGCTGTGGGACGTAAAAAGGGCAATGATGATACATGTGCGTCGACCGGGGATCGAACCCGGGACCTCGAGCTTCGTAGTCAGGGTCTCTAACCACTAGGCTATCCGGTCGTCATTTGTCTTTGATTCGTTCCCCCAATTCTGCGAACCCGTTCACAGTTCCAGCTAACCTAATAAAAACCTTTATGAAAGCACCAAAGCACGGGGAACTTATCGCTTCGATCGTTTCCCAAAGCGTTCGTGAGTCAGCCGACCTCCAAGCTTTTTGGGGGTCGGGGTCGCGGGGGTTTTATGGGGGGAGGGAAGGGGGGGGGCTGCGTGTCGAGATACGGAGTTACCTTTCGATCGTATTATAAAGTAAGTCACATTTGCAATAGAGGCACTTTTCAGAGTAGGTACGTTTTTTTTTTTATTGAGAGGGAGATACGAGCAAGAGGGTCACTTGATGGTAAGCGATCACCGCCATCCATGAGAACCAGCAACCCCAAGAGTCACTAGTCCGTTGCCGGCTTTTAAGGACTTAAGTAAACATTTTATTGTATACAAAAAACAGGATAAAAACGCAAGTTACAACAATCAAATTTGAGTACAAAGGTGGACTTATCCCGTTATGGGATCTCTACCAGCCAACCTTTGAGTGGTGGAGAGGAATGTAGACGGTAGGTACTTTTATAATTAATCAACGACCAAAAAACGTTTAGAACGCGCTTGCGTTTAAATGGCAAATTGTTTGTTGTCGATACATGCCACTAGTGGTGCTGCCAATTTGTTTATACCTATAAAACAGTACCGTGACTGACTGACTGACTGACAGACTGACTAACTGACAGACAACGCACAGGCTAAACCACTGGACCTAGAGACTTAAAATTTGGCAATACCTATACCTTGAGTATCCTAGAGGTGCACTAAGAAGGGAAGTTTCGAAATTCCCACGGGATAGGGAACTAGTTCAATATGCTTGAGATCCCGGGTTCGAATCCCGGTCGGGGCAGATGTTTGTATGATGAATACGAATGTTTGTTCTCGGGTCTTGGATGTTTAATATGTATATAAGTATGTATTTATCTATATAAGTATGTTTATCCGTTGTCTAGTACCCATAGTACAGGCTTTGCCTATTTTGGGACTAGGTCAATTGGTGTCAATTTGTCCCATGATATTATTATTATTATTATGTATATTTATTTGAACGTCTTAGGGTAGGTTTTTACAATATTCATATAAAAAGTAATAAAACAATATTAATACAAAATATAAAAACATTATAAAAACCCAACCTAGAGTGCCGCCGGTAGCGAGGCGGGGCCTAAGCTACCGGTGGTCAGGGCGACAGAGAGAGGAACCTCCTGACTATCCGAGCCGTGTCCAGGAGTTATTATTATTATTATTATTATTATTATTATGTAGTCCATATTTCACACGTAAACGCAAACGCGTCGTGATATTGTTTTGTGACGCTCAGTTTGTTGTCGTTACGTGCCGCCAGGGACGCTGCCAAATTGCCAATAGTAATTGAGACTTGTTGGAAATTACACTGGACGCTCAGCATCAGCACAGACCCTACATAATTCACTTAGCAGCCGGCCGTCAAGACGACCCACATAAAAAGACAGTAAAGCCAAAAAGAGTTGACTGCGGCCCCTTAGATCCTGTGCGACCCCCTTGCCCTCTAACGAGACGATTACGCTTACCCTAGTGACCCCCAAACCCCGCATAAACTCCGACAGGTCGCGACTAATGACTCCAAAACCCTGGCCTGTTTTTTGCGCACTATCTTTGATCTAATGTGTCGTAAGAAAGAGGAGAAAATGGGTGAAAAATCAACAGAAACTTTTCATACCCAATAGGGTTGTTGACTGATGAGAAAATAAAATCATTTTACATTTTCACTTATCAAGCTTCCGAAAATACTCATTAAAAACCGATGCCTCACTTATTACAGCAATTAAAACGATTTTTTATTTAACTAATAATTGGGAGGCAGTTTGATCACTGAAAATGATGACGTGATAGTTGTAATTCAATACAAACTTCATAATAACGGACCCGATCAAATCCTTTTGACATTTCAAAAAAAGTTGCTGATTTGACCAAGAGGCAACATCCCTATTAAATTTTGCCACAGAACTATATCGGGATAGAAGGAAAAAGTTCATCGATTTGTATGGGAACCGAGCGTGTGACATTTTGCGTAGGTAATTTGACGTCACGAGTGTAATTTAGCTAGGAAATAAAATAAGTAAATGTATATCGTTGTACAATTGACACCAATTGATCTAGTCCCAAATTAAGCGAGAACTTGTGTTATACATACATAATAGATACATATACATAATTAGATACATATTAAACATCCAAGACCCGAGAACAAACTTTCATATTCATCATACAAACATCTGCCCCGACCGGGGATCGAACCCGAGACCTCTAGCTTCATAGTCAGGGTCTCTAACCACTAGGCTATCCGGTCGTCAACAATACAAGTAATTTAAGTGTTCTAGTTCTATTGTTTGTACTTTGTAGAGTCAAAAAACATTTTTTTGCAAACTTAAAAAAACGACTCTTGTTTCTTATTCATGCCCATTGTATTTCTACGGTGTCTTTTTGTCACCGACGTATTAAAAACGCTATAGAGATAACTGAATTTTAACATGTATAACGTGCGGATGCGCTCGCCGCGCTGTAGGGCCTCCGAGCGTCATGTATACGCATACACACGCTGTATCGCCCGCGCCCCGCGCCCGCGCCCCAGCCGCCGGCGACGCCCGCGCACGCGCCAGAGAGACTAGGCTCGCTCGACGCGTCGGATCGTTCGTTGACGACCATCTCCGCGCCCCTCGCTTTTCCCTTTAACTTTCGTTTGTGCCGTGTTTTATTATTATAAGATTTGACGATGGATTGTGAACCTTTTGAACTAATAAACGTAATACCAAAATCAAGCGTTATACATGTGTTTTCATTTGTTTCAGATTAATGGCGTGTAAAATCGTGAAGAAGCACCGCATAAAGTCAAACACGATTCCGAAGTTGTAATTGAGAACAATAAAAAAAAATGCACTCCGTCAAACACCGTCCACGGCGCCTCACCATAAAGAACCTAAAAATTAAAAAGAAAAACAACGAGCTTACCAACATTAAACCGAACGTGTGTTCCAAATTTAAATAGAGAAACCGTTAACGGACTCGCATTCTAGAGTTTTCGACTTTTTTTATTTTGTTTTTTCGAAAAAGGAAGCTTTAAAAGAAATTCTAACGTAAATATTTTTTGATTAGATGCCTTCGTAGTTGTAGTTCTGTGATCGGTCCAATTTCTTGTATGTATTGTATAAGTAAATTCGAGTAGTTTGTCAGTGTTTGCGGCTGTGTTCCGTTTGGAAACCGAATAAAGGTTAGTGTAATCTTTTGTAATTTTTTTTTTGGTTTACTAATTTTTAGATAACTCGTACTTAGTGTTTTATGTTTACTGTTACTTACCTTTATTATGTTTTGTAATTTTTATTTATCATTTGATTTGATAAAGCTATTTTTTTATTGATGAACAGAAAACACAGAGCTATATCGGTATAGAAGGAAAGAGTTCATTCATTTGTATGAGAACCGAGCGTGTGATATTTTGCGTAGGTATTGTGACGTCACGTATGTAATTTAGTGAGTAAATATCTCTGTTAACAGCTCCAACTAGTAGTGGTGTTTGAGCAGTTAAGTGTTAAACAACAAGGTGTTTCGTTTTTAAAACCTAATGTCGCGCGGAAAGCGGTCGGGAGCTGCCCACCGACTACGAAGTAGAAAATTCGAACTTCGTATCGTGCCGTCCCTCTCAAGCTAATATTATTTAACGCGAGAGTGAGCGGGATGATACGATACGAACTTCGATTTCGAATTCATAATGCGATTCTCGACCCTTCTTTTCTTCACGCGAGGTACATACACTCTTTCCTTCTATCCCAATATAGTTCTGTGACAGAAAAAGTCGATATCGACGGTACTCTGACTCAACCTCGTATATAAACTTTGACGTAATTGAAATTACCACCTTAGGTTCGCGGTCTAGACTCTAGAGTGGTTATTCCAATCTCGTCAAAGTTTATATACGAGGTTGAGTCAGAGAACCGTCGGTATTCAATACAAACCGGCAGGGATGCTGAAAGAACGAATAAGAATATAAAAATCAACAGTAAATGTACAAAAACATGTTTTCAAGCAGGAAAATTTAATTTCTTGCGATTTTTTTTACCTACTGTGGCTACAAGTTTTCTTTTTTTTTTAGGGAATAAAAAATGGAGAATGCTGAACCGGAAAGGAGCGCTGCCCCGGATGAGGGCGGCTCCCTAAATAGAAATAGAGTGAGTTTTTTACTGTAATCATCATCATCATGTCAGCCTCTAGACGTCCACTGCTGGCCGGCGGCCTCCCCCGCGGCTCTCCACTCAGACCGTCTTGTGTTTTCCGCATCGACCGCGATCCCGCGATCTTACTGTAATAGCGATTTTAAATACAGATTTTAAATATATAAAAACATATTTTAAATTGAATTTCTACGACAATTTTTATACTGTTATTTTTAGGGTTCCGCACAAAAAGGGACCAACGGGACCCTATGACTAAGATTCCGCTGTCCGTCTGTCTGTAACCACGCTGTATTTCATGTAACGTGATAGTTAGACCACGGGCGTAGCCAGGTTTTAGTATCGGCGGGGGGGGGGTTCAAGAAAATAATAATGTAGTAATAATAATGTGGGTAATAGTAATAATAATGTGGGTAATAGTAATAATAATGTAGGTAATAGTAATAATAATGTGGGTAATAGTAATAATAATGTAGGTAATAGTAATAATAATGTGGGTAATAGTAATAGTAATAATAATGTGGGTAATAGTAATAATAATGTGGGTAATAGTAATAATAATGTGGGTAATAGTAATAATAATATGGGTAATAGTAATAATAATGTAGGTAATAGTAATAATAATGTGGGTAATAGTAATAATAATGTGGGTAATAGTAATAATAATGTGGGTAATAGTAATAATAATGTGGGTAATAGTAATAATAATGTGGGTAATAGTAATAATAATGTGGGTAATAGTAATAATAATGTGGGTAATAGTAATAATAATGTGGGTAATAGTAATAATAATGTAGGTAATAGTAATCAATGAGATATGCCGCACGCCTGTTCTTATTTAAATTCTATAAATGTTAATATCTTAACTTTTCGCATTGAGGGTTGAACCCAGATTTGCAGATGATTTATTTCTGTTGCTGCTGTAACAACAACTACTAAAAACAATAAAATTGATATTTAATTGAGGCTCTCATACAGCAGACATGATTTTTTTGCCATTTTTATAGATAATCGTACGGAATCCTTCGTGCGCGAGTCCGACTCACCCTTGTCCGGTTGTTACAACTTATGAAATGACTCCACTAGCCTATTGTAACGCGCGTAACGTTAACGTTTCAGAGTTTCAAATGCAAACAGCTGGTTCGCAGCCGAGCGATACGGGAGGCGCAGTCGCCGCCCCGCGCCGCGACGCCCGGGGAGGACTGCGCGGGCGGCGCGGCGCCCGGCGGGGACGAGGAACGGCGTCCGGTGGAGATACAGGTGAGTTACGACGTTCAAACCACGAGGACTGCCAGTTACGATGATAATAAATAAAAATCACGGTACAATGGATGGACATAAACATACATAAACATACATAAACATACGTTTACAATACATAGAAGAGTTGAACCTAACTATTTTTTTCATGCGGCATTCATTTCATTGTGCATTGAAAGGTTCGTATGGCTCAAGTGGTGGAGCGTGTTATGAATTATCGAGGTTGCTGGTTCAAATCCAGCTGCTTAACTAAGTTTTCTGTGTATGTTGTTGTTTCATAAGTATGTTGACTAGTTGATTATGTTTTACAGATAACAGGCGGTTCGTGGGAGGGCCCCGAGCAGCGCGCGCGCCGCCGCTGGCCGCCGCAGCGCGACCTGCTGTCGCACGCGCCGCGCGTCGCCTGCGTCGCGGGCTGCCGGCACGGCGCGCAGCCCTGCAGGCATGTAGCACACGGCAGGCGCTCCCGGGAGGCCCGGGCTGCGCGACCTGCTGTCGCCTGCGTCTAACGAAATAAATGTGATTTCTTCTCTGTCAGTCCTAACAGAATAAACAAAGGCGGTATGACAGATATTCTGTCAAATATGTTTATCTACACACATATCATAAGTCCTCTAAAATGCGTTCAGAAACCGTAGAAAATGACCAGCATTGCAGTACATCGTCGCCTCACCACGACCAGCAGATCCAGCAGTAAAGTAATAGTCATTACGACATCGAATTCGATGTCGTAATGACTTTTCGATATCGAATTCAATTTTTCGAATTTGACGACCAACGTAATTTACAATCATAGTGAAATAAAACGGATCACTCAGGAGTGGAGTTCAGTCCGACATGTATAATTAATAATGTGATATTGTTTTTTTTTTCCAAAAAAAAAAAAACAGTTTACGAAACGTCAGCTCGGTATGTTTGTCTATGATTAAAATAAAAACAGTCAAATTCGTGACAGGTATGGGTATGATATATGCCTTCGGCTTCTGAACCCATCTTAGAGTACTTATAATATGTGTGTAGATAAAGTAATGTATGCAACTGTACATAATTAGGCCTTAAAACACTCATTATGTAGCAGTTGCATAAACTACTATTATTGAAGAGTGGTGAAACAGGTGGTTAATTAATAATGGCGGCCTCCCCCGCGGCTCTCCCCTCAGCCCGGTCTTGTGCTTTCCGCATCCACCGCGGTCCCGCGATCCTCACCAGGTCGTCGCTCCATCTATTTGGAATTTAGTCACCGGGTGAGATTCAAAAATCGACCCCCAGGATTTAGAAAGCTGAAATTTGGCATAGAGGTTCCTTTTATAATGTAAGCCTAAGGATAAAGAGTTCTGCCACGGGAGCGTAGCCGCGGGCGAAAGCTAGTTTACTATTGTCCGGTTACAGGGGCCCCCGGCGCAGCCAGACGTGCCCCACTAAGCAAGACTCCGGTATATCCTGCCCTGATGACTGCGCGGATTGCTCCGACTTCGAACATACAGGTAACACGAGATAGTAGTGATATAAACGGATCACTCAGTGTCGCTGCCTCTGAGTCGTGTGCTCACTGAGGAAGGACTACGAATTAATCCGAAACATGTCTAGCTAAACTCTACTTATATACGTTCACTATGATCACGTCTCACGGTAGTTTCATGTTTATAAAAAATTGCTTCGAAGCCTTATTTTTTTTTTAAAGAACTGATGTTCCACATGTTGATGTTAGCTGAGAGAAAAAAACATTTTTTTTGTTATATTTGTATGTATGGTAATTAGTAATATTTTTGTTGTTTAACTACAAAACCTAAGTAGCAGCTTCTAGAAGATACCATTACTCCAAATTGCATCAATGAGTATATTATGAGTCAAGGACGATAAAACCAAGAGGACTGCCAATGGCTATACAATGTCGCGTTCCTGTAAAACAATGAGCCTGCTGTAGCTAGTTTCACTATAGAGAGGTCTCTGTACCATTAATTTTGTATGACACTTAGACCTCTGGCCTCTGGCTAACACAATAGCGCCATCTATGAACTGAAAGAAAAACTGATTTAGATGGCGCTATTGTGATAGCCAGAGGTCTAAATGTCATACCAAATGAATGGTACAGAGACCCCTCCGTAGTAAAACTAGCTACAGCAGGCTTATTATTTCAAAGGAACGCGGCATCGTATAGACACTGGCAGTCCTCTTGGTTTTATTGTCATTGTTATGAGTATAATGCAATCTGTTATGTATGATTTGATAATAGTGTGTCGTTTGCTTACAGGGGGCTCCACGAATGACGTCCGAAAAGCTTGTAGCCTCGATTCCGACGATTCGTACTGTAGGTAAGAATATCGAGATCAATTAATAAAACTAACTGTTGTTGCAGTTGTTAAAATAATGTTGCAGATTCATTGAAACTAAGTCATAGGGTTGTCGCTCGATATTTATTTAGTTGCCAATGTGACGTATTAGTGTACAAAACGTTTTTGTTACAATAGTATTACTACAGGTAAAACAACAGATTTGTGAATAAATTATTAAGAGTTTTTCGAGTTATTCCAATTTCGCCATCAGCTCTGTTTTAAACTGGGAAAAATTCATGATTTTAACTGAATAAAAAGTAAATAAATTATAATGATTAATATACGACATTAATCATTATTGACAAATAAATGACACAATCACGTATTATGGAGTTACAAAACAGCATGAGACCTCTTTTAAGTCCGTACACTTGAAACATTTAAATAAAAAAGTGAATTGTGAAGTTCACATCAAATAGACCAGTCGAATTATATTATGTAGGTACATGTCAAGAAAATGTGCAGTGCCATCCCTAGCGTTTTCAATGAATCCGCAACACTGATAACGGGGTATGCTAATGAGTATATAAGTATTATGAGTAAGTGTTAAATTTTAATATCAATGCCCACTCCACAGATCGCTTCCGTCTTACAGCCGTTCCTAATATTCAATCCATCTCTTGTTTTCAACTACTGACGAGTTTAATAAATACTAGCAGCCCGTCCCGGCTTCGCACGGGGTAGACAATTATAAAATGAAAAAAGTTGTTGTAGTGACATAACTACAATAGTTGGACATATGCTACCGCGGAGTTTTTTGTAGACATTATGATGTTCTTCAATATTGTTGTACATTATTTTGTTCTATCGCTAATAGTTTCGGCAGCGCATTCGACGAAAGACATTTTAAGACTCATTTTTCTACACCTTCGGTTACATTGTTCAAATTTTACCAAGGATACCTAATTTTTTTCAAAATGAAATGTAGCCTATGTCAAATTGGAAGAATGTAGCATTCTATTGGTGAAAGAATTTTTTAAATCGGCCTAGAACTTTTTGAGCCTATTCATTACAAACATACAAACATACAAAAATAGGTACAAATCTTTCCTCTTTATAATATTAGTGTAGATAAAATCAAACAATGGGGATGTACCAGTTTTTGACAACCTATGCTAATTCAAAAAACATTTCGAGGTATAGGTTTTCTTAACAATTTCCAATCGTCAGATTTTATTCTAATGATTTTATTAATAAGTTATTGCTATTTTTTCATTTAACTTTATTTTGACCTTATTCGTTGTGACGAAGACACGAGCTCGTAATGTTTTTTGCTTAACCTGTGGTCGGTCTGCTGGGAGTCCTAATTACAGCTGTGGTGTATAAAAATGAAATAAAATAAATAAACATTTACTAAAATTTTGTTAAGAAGGTCACTGAAATTCACAACATTGAGTGTCATACTACGGTTTCGGACCATTTGAATTTTTATCTGACAGCTTTTCATATTTCGCTTTGACGTTTCGTTGAAACACGATTAATTCGTTAACGATATCTGAATCGAAATTTCAAACTCACCATGTATGAATTAAATGCTTTATTGTATCAAAATATAGGAACAGATACAAATGAGGAATATTAAGATACACTAGTGATCGCTTAGAGTGACCTCCGTGCGCGCAGTAGTCGGAAAAAGGGGTCCAACATTTTCACTTCACGTATTATTTTATGGACAAGAATTTCAAAGGTGATACTTCTGGTTTGGGTTTTATAATATTCCTGCATCTTCTGCACGTATATTTCTGTGAACGTTGATGCAATCAGGCACAAAACACGTATATTTGTCCATTTTGTCGCAAGGTCATTGAAATCAACAACAAATATCGGTATCATGTGGTGACATGATTGACAATGACATGACATGACATGACATTTTATGTGTAAGTGTTGCTACTCAGATATTGCAAAAACGTGCATTGGGGTGCGTTCTGTTATCTTGATCAAACCCCCTCATTGTGACGTCATTTCTGTAGCTAACATTTTTAATTAATGTAAAAAAAATACGCATTTAAATGAAAAAAATGAGAAACTCGTAACCTTATTTTAGCCTATTTTATCGAAATAAAATATAAAAAGAGGGGGTTAGATTTTTCGGTACATCCCCATTTTCTATCTGTAGATAGTCCACCATTCTCCCATCGACATCGATTTTTTTATACAGCGAGGAAGGCAAACGAGCAAGTGGTTCACCTGATGGTAAGTGTTGCCAACCCAGAGAGCTAACATGAAATGCCTCTTGTGGTCGTAATTACACCGGCTGTCTTACTCTCCACACCGGAACACAACAGTGCAAGCACTGCTGCTTAGTGGCAGGATTAGCTAGTAAGATGGTGGTAGCGATCCGGACGGACCTCGCACAAGGTCCCACCACCCGTAAAACCCGACAGTAAGTTTATTGAGACGGCAAAATTTAAGATAGATAGATGTTTTTATCGTCAGACTAGATTATGCCCTGCGGCTTTGCGCCCGTGAAACATTTCAAAAAGGGCTAGTTCCCTATCCCGTGGGAATTTCGAAAAATCCCTTCTTAGTGCACCTCTAGGATACTCAAGGTATATGTTTGCCAAATTTCAAGCTTCTAGGTCCAGTGGTTTAGGCTGTGCGTTGTCATTCAGTCAGTCACGGTATTGTTTTATAGGTATATAAGATCAAAACAAAAGATATATTGAATAATGGGAACTATTGACATTGTACTTCCAAAAATTAAGTAATTTAGAGTTGATCGTAATGTTTGTTTTATTTTATTCTAGGTGTCCAGATCGAAGGGATATGAAACCAAAGAATAATTCGCTAAACAGAGCCGACTCAGGTATGTTTTCCGTATATGTATATCTATCTTCATAATATTTATCTATCTCTATCTATGTAAGTCTAAAGCAAGGACCTAAAAACCAAGAGGACTGCCAGTGTCTATACGATGTCGCGTTCCTTTGAAATAATAAGCCTGCTGTAGCTAGTTTTACTACGGAGGGGTCTCTGTACCATTCATTTGGTATGACATTTAGACCTCTGGCTAACACAATAGCGCCATCTAAATTAGTTTTTTCTTTCAGTTCATAGATGGCGCTATTGTGTTAGCCAGAGGTCTAAGTGTCATATAAAATTAATGGTACAGCTTAGAGACCTACTAAGTAGAGTGAAACTAGCTACAGCATGCTCATTATTTTACAGGAACGCGACATTGTATAGCCATTGGCAGTCCTCTTGGTTTTATCGTCCTTGATATAAAGCGAAGTCTATAAGTCAAGAACGGCTTTACCGGTTTTAGCATTAAGTATTGACGAACCATGTTGTAGATACCACTTTTTATGTTAATTGTATTATTCAATTAACATTAACATACAAGGTGGTGAAGCCTCATTGTTACTTTCTCATATTTTCTGTAACTCTGCCAGCAGACTTAGATAAACTTGAGCCGTCCGGCCCGGAGCTGGTCAAGTTTATTAAAGAGACCCTGAACAAGAATGCCAGAGACAGGATGACCCTACTCAAGATAGAGAAGGAGCTGCACGCCCTAGTGACCGACACTGGGTAAGTAGCTGTCTAGCGTTCGAGCGAGACTCGGATTCATAAATCATAAAGCAGACAGACGGGAGGCGCCTTTCGCCTAGGTTATTGGTGTCGCCTGAAAAAGGGCTAACATTACGAAAAAAGCCGCGGTGAGCGGGCCGGGGGAATGCGTCGTGATTGGTTCATTCATAGCTTGTCATCTCACTTGTCATCTGGTCGAAAGTGAGCCGGGATTCGAGGCTAGATAGATTTATAGGTGCAAATGAGCATATGCGTTTCGGAAACGTTCGCCCTGACATTTGGTGGTCCGTGTTACTAAGTGAATCAGAAAGGGACTACTAGAAGTTACTTTGATTCTATAAAAAAATAACCGTTTCATATTTGTTTCCAGCCGCTGTATCGTCAAATTCCCAGCGATGACGTCATACGGTCGCATGTTAGTACATAGGGTTGCCGCTCTGTTCCAACTGTCGCATCACCTTGACCAGAGCGGCAAGAACTCTGTCACAGTCAGCAAAAGCGGTAAGTTTTTATTCTGATCGTACTTCTACCTTCAGAGGAATCGAGGGTATAATCAGAAATCTTTTATGGCTTGAAATAATGTTACAAAAGGTCTTAATTTAACTGTCAATGGTTCATTATTTCACCAGAGAGTGGCATGAAATCAATTGGTCATTTTAATTTAAGTATCATTTACAATACAATACAATACAAATATTCTTTATTGAAAACCACAAAATAGTACAAAGAGATTACAGAAAACAGGTATGGTAGACAACAGGCGGTCTTATCGCTTAAAAGCGATCTCTTACAGACAACCAAAATACAGAAACCAAGATGAAGAAGCTAAATTACATTAATTTACATTAATTTAATCTAAATATTTTATCAAAATTCTTGTCATAGTATTTTTTTTCCGTATCGGTGTGCCGTATCATCCGCACGCAAACGGGGTAGTCGAGTGGTTGGTCAGAACTGTCAAAGTTGACCAAGTCACATTTCACAACTCTTCTTGTTTATTGACAAGCTTATATTTAACTTGCAATGTTACTATGTATGTATGTATCCATTGACCTACATCGGACCACTATGGGGTTAGCGTTTGAAAACGTTGGGACCAAAAGACGACTAATTTGCAATTAGAAAAGTTGAAAAACCCCCGACATTGTCATTTGAAAGTTCAATGATTCAAAAACGGATCAACCGATTTTAATGGAACTCAACTAAGAACCATCTCGATTAAACTACCTTTCGATTAAAAAAAACGTAACGAAATCGGTCAATCCTTTTGGGAGCTATGATGCCACAGATACACAGGTCAAACTCATAACACCCCTATTTTTAATCGGGGGTTAAAAATGAATCTTATGTTATCTCCCAGGCACGTGCGGCGGGCGCATCCCCTGCACCAGCTTCAAGCAGTGGTGCACCGCCAGCTTCCCGCCCAGCCCGGCGCGCGCGCAGGACGGCACGCACGCCAGGTACGTCGCCAGCACGGGGGCTTTGTATTGAGGAGCCCGACTTAAAGCTAGTGGCACTGTGAGCTGTAGACCAGACTGTCTGTCGGTCAAGACCTTTTTTCTTTGAAATTAACGGTCAATCAACTTTTTATTGCCACTCGTTGCCAGCCATGAAAATGTCCCCTGAGTAACTCGTGTAAAACAAGATTTTCTAATGCACCACTCCATCAAACATTAGAATTTTCAACAGTCATATGCCAATTCCTTCATGCTTCATCTCCTAAGCATGCAAATCCTGACTTTCAGGGGAGTGGTGCCTTAGAAAATCTTATTTTAGACGAGTTACCCAGGGGACATCTCCATGGCAACGAGTGACAATAAAAAAATTATTGATCCGATATCAAATACTCAAGCCTGCAGTCCCTTGAAGCTGCGAAAAAGTCAAACTTCTAAGTCAACGCAATTAAAAGATACAGTCATTATCTTTAAAAAGGCTGTTTCTATACAAACAGCTGTAAGTACTGTAAAAACCTAAAGGTCCTAGAAACTTGTAATTGGTATGAAGGTAGCTCTTATAGCGCAACCACTCAGAAAAATCTGAAAATCTTAAATTTTTATGTCTGTGTCTGTATATGTCACGGACCAATATATATTGACCCCACACTGCGTACATTTTGCTCAGGAGCTGGGCTCAGCTAACACTGGACAGCTTAAAACATCGAGGAAAAGCAAAAGCGGAGCTCGAAGTTGGCCGTTTTTTTTTTAAATATAATTACATGACTCTAAAGACCTCTCCATAGTGAAGCTAGCCGTAGCAGGGTTATTATTTTAACCCTTGGAACGCCAACGACGCACGCAAAAGTTGTTATTCAAGTTGGCATGACGTCAAAGCGAACTTAAACCTTAAGCATACGTCCGTAGGTCGCATTTGCACTCTGCATCTGGACGCCTATAAGCGTTGGTGGCGTCGTAGGCACATCGGCTCGCGACGCTTTTAAGCGTCCTTGGCGTTCAAAAGGTTAAAGGAGCGCGATATTGGCAGTCCTCTTGCTTTTATCGTACTTGTTCCAACCTAACGTAGTTTTCAATAAAAAAAGTTAATTTCTCTTACCTTTTTTTAGATCTATTCTAAAACGAGACACACACTCGCCGGACGATTCGGGTTCCAACTGTCGCGCCGTGGAGCGCAGCAAGTCGCTAGAACAGAGGGAGAAGGACTACGAGAGAGTGAGACGCAGGATATTTAGCGAAGTAAGTACTTATCTGTAATTTTTTTTAGGGGCGTGAGGTACCTGGGGCTGAAACAAAATTTACCGCTGCCATTTTGACGACCGAATAGCCTAGTGGCAGGGCGGTCCAACTCCGCGTTTAGGTAAGATTTTACAAGTACGCGGCGGGTCCGCCCCGGCGGACTGAATTCACAGGGCCGCCGCGCGCCCAGCCAGTCGCGCGCCGGCCGGGTCGCATGTCGGTTGTTGCTTATTGCATACGGCGCCGCATTCGGCTGCGTGAACAATAACTCGGATTCAGACCTCACGTTTTTCAGACTTTTAAAAGGAAATTGAAAGGTAAAGAAATGCGTAGAGCGAAAAGGTACAAAAGTGATGAGCAACTTTCGATGCTGAACCCCCCATGATATTTATTTATTTATTTTCAGCAAGATAACTGCTACCAAGACGAATCTCAGTGGCCGTGGCTTAGCGCGGGACCGGTCAAGTTACTCACCCCGGACAGTGGAAGGAACAAGTTACTAAAAGTAAGTACTTAGCTAGTGCCAACGAGGATAGTATACGGAGTGTCAAAGCCCATACTTCAAATCGTTCCCCGCAGTTATCTTAAAATTCAGGCAATTTCTAGATAAATAAATAAATAAATATCACGGGACAATTTGACACCAATTGACCTAGTCCCTAAACTAGGCAAAGCCTGTACTATGGCCATGGTCGTAGCCAGCGGGTCGAATAATAACAAAACAGCGGTACGAATGTGTCACTCAAGCAAGGTAGATGGCGCTGAATGTAAATAAGAACGATTCAAAGTATGGGCTTTGTCAATCCGTTTACTTTCCATGATCCTTGGCTAGTGCTTTGAAATTCATAAGAGTAATAAAAAAAAAAAGTCTTTGACTACATTAACTTACGGGTGGTAGGACCTCGTGCGAGGTCCGTCCGGATCGCTACCACCATCTTACACGCTAATCCTGCCGCTAAGCAGCAGTGTTTGCACTGTTGTGTTCCGGTGTGGAGAGTAAGACAGCCGGTGTAATTACGGGCACAAGAGGCATTTCATCTTAGCTCTCTAGGTAGGCAACGCAGGTGCGTATTCAAAATTCAAAATTCAAAATTTTATTCAGCAAAAAGGCAGTTGAATGCTCTTTTACACGTCATTTTTTTTTAGTCTACCAGCGCTTTCGGAAAGACCATGATTGCCAAGAAGAATGCGCCGCAAGAAACTTGGCACAAAGTCATTTTTTCTAAAAACAAGTTACATCAGATCTTACAATACGTAGCCACAGATAAATTACACAAAGAAAGCTCACTCTATCTTCTTCTCTTCACTTATCTTCCTATACGGTCTTCGGTTACCAGCCTATAAGTAATTAATTGCTCCTTCGTCTGCTTAGGCATTTTAAAAACAGCTTTCTGGCCGCTATGATGGGAATTGAAGCAGTTAATAATTTCTTTGTTCGTAGCTTCACACTTGCAAAAAATATTATCTAAGCATGTGGCCTTGTTGGCCGTCACTCTAGTCGGTTCCTCAAAAAGATGATGCAAGTTAAATGATTTAAAAAGGTTCAGAAGTCTCACGGAATTCCTATTTTCAGAGTCCAGTAAATTGACATTGAAATCTCCACATACTATAATATATTTACTACTATTAAAGACTTGTTTCAAAGCATCCTCCATCACGGACTCGAATAGACTAAAGTCTGAGGACGGTGGACTGTATACACATAATACGATGTGATTATCCAATTCAACACACGAAATCTCAATAACTCGTTCTATTGAAAGTTGAACTACATTTTTTCGTTCTTTACACTTATAATAATCTTTTACAATAATCATAGTTCCTCCATGTATTGCTGAATTTCTAGTGTAGGAGCTGCCAATCCTATAATTATGAATGTTCGATATCAGCTCATGCTGTCTCAGCCAGTGTTCAGTAATACACATTACGTCTATATTAAAAGCATCGAGGAATAAACCGATTTCAATTGCTTTGCTGGAGAAGCCTTGTATATTTTGATGAACCAAAATGAAACTATGCTCCTCCGCTGTCTCACGCATCAGTTTAAAGACTGGCGGTCCGCGGGCGGCGCGCGCGCGGGGGGGCCGGCGGGGCCGGCGCCGCCGCCGCCGTCCGCCGCGTACCCGTGCCAGGTTCTATGTTATACGCTAGTAGTTTTGCTGTTGCTAATTTACATTTTTTGGACAGATACAGCCGTGATTCGTTTAGATGAAAACGTTTTATAAATTTATTACTATCAAAAAAATTGTATTTGCTATTATAAGAAGTTACATTGTATAACATGGCATTCCACTTAGATATTACGATATTTCGCTGGTATGAAACCGACCTAGAATAAGGGAACGCACACAAGATAATCTTGTTGATACCACGCTGCTCAACGGCTGACAGCGAAGTCTTCAAGGTGAGATTTCCTTACGCCTATACTGTTGCCCAGCATGACGATGAGGGTGGTCGTATTGTCGAACTCGTCTTTCGACAGTCGGTCTTCAAGCTGCTGGAGACTGGCACCGCGTAGGCAGTAGTTCACGAAGTTCTGCCGCAGGAAATGGCCGAGTATGGGACCGAAGCCCACGCCGATCTCATCGGAGTATATAACAGTACTGGCAACAGCTGGTTTGCCCGCGCGTGCAGTCGCAAGATCATTAACAGTCGGTAGAGGGCCTCGCTCAGCAGACGTCGGGGATGCCGGGGGCGCGGGCGCGGCGGGCTCGCGGGTGCGGGCGGCGGGGTAACAGCTGGCGACGGCGGCGCGAGGGGCGCAGCCAAGCGGGGGCGCGCAGGGGGGGGGGGGGGGGTCGCGGGCGCGGGCCGGCGCTCCGGCGACGGGGGCTCGACCGGCACGACGCGGTTTATCTCAGCGGGCGAAGTTTCATGTGAACAAGTACAAACATAGTTATTAATAAAGGATTCAAAACGTTCTTCATTATAGTGACACAAGTCTACCAGCTGTGTAGCAGCGCCGACATGCTCACTGATTTCACGCTTGCTGCTTTCATATTTTGTACTTATATCTCTGAGTGAATCCTCTAACCTACTGATTTTAGCTTGTAAGCTCTGTGACATACAGTTATATAAAGAGTCTCTTGTTTCTAATTTATTTTGTGTTGACTTAAGTTTACTTATCAAGAGAGCACGTTCCTATATTAAGTTCATATTTTTTTGTAAACAGTGTTTAGATTTTATAATTTTTTCTGTGCGTCTAATGAATTTCTTAATTTTAATGTATTTTTTAAGACTTGTTACTTACGAAATAACAAGACGTATTAGAGTCATCTTTTGTCAGGTTAATTGTGGAGATGACAGACTGAGAGTGGGGTGATGCAGGGGAACCGCTGCCAGGACTGTCTAGCATGTCTTCGTACAAGCTTTTGCCCATCAGTTCTTCATAAAGACTGTCCGTGTCAGCAGCCTGATGACGTTCACACTCAGCTTGGAGGATACCGATATCTCTGTGCGCTTGATTTAGTTCACATTCCAAGCTATGAATGCGCTGCAATGCTTGTCGTAATGGGCTGAACAGTCTTCAAATGAATCCACTCTAGCCTGCAGTTGAACCAGCTGCTCAAAGGTATCTTGGTATTGTATGTCCAGCTCAGCCAGCTGGTTCTTCAGACCTGTGTTTTTATCCACGACCTTGGTCACCTCCACCTCGCTGTCTTCCCTTTCTTTTTCTAGTTGTGCGCATAATTTTGTAATGTTTTAGTTCCTGAAGCGTTGCTTTAAGCTTGATTTCCTGTTGGCGCGCCGTGGCTTTGCGGGTTAGTACGTTTGACATCATTCTCTCTGTCTCTGCCGCGGGTTGAAGTCAATATTTGAAATTATTGTTCTTCACCGTGTCACAGAAGTGTTTTCAAGAATTATAGTGATCTGAAACTAACTACAAAGCAGCTGAATACCCGGCATAGGAAGCAAAAAAGAAGTCAGCAGTCAGGAAATAATAAAATAAAAACAAATAAGAAGGGTAGAAAAAGTGAGGCAATGGAATATTATACAACAATACAATACAAATATTCTTTATTGAAAACCACAAAATAGTACAAAGAGATTACAGAAAACAGGTGTGATAGAGAATAGGCGGTCTTATCGCTTAAAAGCGATCTCTTACAGACAACCAAAATACAGAAACCAAGATGAAGAAGCTAAATTAGGTGGCAGAAATGAACAGAAAGGAGAAACTTGAAATTAACAACAACTTAAATTAAATTAATAACTACAGATAAATGTACTACATAAATAAACATATACCTACATATACAATACATACACTACTTATACAAAACATGAGTGAAAACGTCAAAAAGGCCACAGGTGAAAATGATTTCAAAGGACCAGATATAACAGAGACAGTAAGAATCGAGATGGACCGAAGACAGAAACAAGTTATTAAGTTAGTGACAAGTAGTAAGCCTCAAGAAGATTTTTGAAAATATGCAGAGATTTCGCTTGCCTTAAAGCCTTGCCTTGCTTAATATTTAGTTACAAGAGAATAAGTTAAAGAAATGGAAGGAACACTCTAATGTATAAAAACTAATAAAATAAACAATAAATAAGGATAAAATATGAAGACAGAAATACCCGGCGCAAACAGCTGATTGGGTCAATGTCAATGACTTATTTGAATTTAACCGTACGTGCTAGTTTTGTAGTAGTGTTTAGAATGTAAAAACTACGGAAGGTACATCGACAGTATTATAATGATAATAATGAAATCAATAACAATACTCCCCAGGTTATTAAAACTGCATCAGTCGGCGTATTTTGTTCAAATTACAGTCGTTGACCCGTTGACGGTTGTCACTTTTGCACTGGTAAATATTGACTTCAATACTGCACTTTTCGGTGGGATAACGTTTTCACAGCTTAATTAGGATTTATATAACAATAAGCAACGATTATTTATTAAAATATTTAAAATTGTATTAAATACGATGACGTTCTCATTTGACGTCTTGTCAGATTGTGTTCCACAGATAGATGCAGGTGCAAACCCTCCGGGGTTGCAGGTGTCTATGGGCAGTGGTGATCACTTACCATCAGGTGACCCCACTTTCTCGTTTGCGTTCCTCGTCGTATAAAAAAAAACTTACTAACACTATGGACTTTGGGTGAATTAGGGAAATCATTGCAAAAATTTCATTAAATTTACATTATAACAATATATACTCAGCGTCGCAATTAATCTCCCAACCTATTTTTACAATTTATTGTAAAAGTATTATTTATTTAAATACGTTTTTACATTAATCAAGGAAAATATGGTGGACTATTAATTTTGCCTCTAAATATAGAATTATGAATTGACTTACTTATTTAAATTTAACTTGTAACATGAAACTACCGTGAGATTCAATCATAGTGAAATAAACGGATCACTCACGTATGTCAGTCGAGTAGTAGTCCGAAACAAGTCTGGCTATACTCGACTGACATACGCGAGTGATCCGTTTATTGCACTATAAATTAAGCTTAATAAAATACTAGTTATTTATGGGTCAACCAACTTTTCATTGGCACTCGTTGCCATGGAAATGTCCCCTGGGTAACTAATTAAAAATATGATTTTCTAAGACTCCACTCCCCCAAAAGTCAGGATTTGCATGCTTAGGAGATGAAACATTAAGGAATTGGCATGTAACTGTCGAAACTTCTAACATTTGAAGGTGTGATGCCTTAGAAAAGTTTTTTTAGAAGAGTTACCCAGGGGACATCTCCATAGCAACGAGTGGCAAAGAAAAGTTGATTGACCCTTATTGTACTTTGACAAATCTAAGCTAACACGGCTTTTAGTGTCATATTAAAACAGGCTGTCTTTAACCCCCGACGAAAAAAAGGAGTGTTATAAGTTTGACATGTGTATCTGTCTGTGGCATCATAGCTCCCAAATCCCAAAATCAAAAGCTAGTTTAATCGAGATGGTTCTTAGCTAAGTTTCATTAAAATCGATTCACCCGTTTTTGAAATATTGAACTTTGTAATGACAACGTCGGAGATTTTTCAACTTTTCTAAGTTGGTTAGGTTATTTTTTTTTTGCTGTTCTTCAGGTACAATCATTGGAAAGCAGCAGCGGGCCGGCGCAGGCGCAGTCGTGGCGGAGCCGCGGCGCCGTGTCCAAGAGCCACAGCTTCGGCGGCTACGGCGCCGGCGCCGAGCCCCCGCCGCCGCCGCGGCTGCTCAGCCGGCAAGGTACCGTGCTGGGAGATCAACTTCGTTTTTTTTTTTTTTAGCATTACAAAGAAGGTGAGCAATCTTAACATGTTTTTAAGGCAAAACGGAACCCTTATAGGATCACTGTGTTGTCCGTCTGTCTGACTGCGTCTGTTTGTCTGTCGAGACCCTTTTTCTCTGGAACGCGTGGAGGTAGAATCCTGAAATTAATATCAAGTACTTACTAAAGCCGTCCCTTGAAGCTGAGAAAAGATCAAACTTCTAAGTCAACGCAATCAGAAGATACGTTATTAAAAAGGTTGTTTCCATACGAATTGCCGTACCCTGAAAACCTAAAGGGTACTTTCAGTCGTTCTAGAAACTTGAAATTTGGTATGAAAGTAGTTCTTATAGCACGACCACTCAGAAAATTCTCTTTTTATGTCTGTCTGTAGATTTCACAGACCAATATAAGATGACCCCACACTGCGTACAATTTGCTTAGGAGCAGGGTTCTGCTAACACTAGACAACTTAAAACACTGGGGAAAAGCGTTAAAATCTTTGTACGGAACCCTCGTGCGCGAGTTCGACTCGCACTGTCCGGTTTTTTTTTACTGAAAAACGGTTTTTAAAAATAAGTAACCGCTTTTAACATGAAACTACCGTGAGACTTAATTATAGTGAAATAAACATGTCGAGCTATACTCTACTGACATACGTGAGTGATCCGTTTATTTCACTATGAATAAGTAACCGATTCGTATAAAACCGTAACAATATAAATAATTAAGTTTCATTGTTATTTAATTGTTACTTGCTGTTAGTTATTTTTAAAACGCGTTTTTCAGTGAAAAGACGTCTAGATTGTTGACATTCTTTCTAGTGGTCTCTAGACCCTGTCTATGAAGCTTGAGGTCCCGGGTTCAAATCCCGGTCGGGGCAGATGTTTGTATGATGAATATGAATGTTTGTTCTCGGGTCTTGGGTGTTTAATTTGTATATAAGTACGTATTTATCTATATAAGTATGTTTATCCGTTGTCTGGTACCCATAGTACAGGCTTTGCCTAGTTTGGGACTAGGTCAATTGGTGTCAAATTGTCCCATGATATTTATTTATTATTTATTTTAATGCTAAAAAAACGAAGTATAGGCCTGGAAAAGGGTCAAGTTTGATGATGATGATGAACTGGTTTGTCTGTACGTTCGCAGGAGACCTGGCGTCCAGCAGCTGGCGGCTGTCACCATCTAGTTCCGGCTACAAGACCCTCAGCCTGAGGAGCACGGATTCCGTCACACCCTCGCCCACCGGTAAGATTCAGTAACTTTTTTCACTACAGTCAGCACTTCAGTAGCAGAAGTAGCTAAGCAGCCGAAGCGGTCGCAATGATCTGCACAAGCTCTTATGTCTATAGCAATAGAGCCGTGTTTAGGTCATTGTGAACGCGCCGGTAGCTTAGCAACTGAAGCGCTCACAACGATCTGCACAAGCTCTTATGTCTATAGCAATAGAGCCGTGTTTAGGTCATTGTGAACGCGTCGGTAGCTTAGCAACTGAAGCGCTCACAACGATCTGCACAAGCTCTTATGTCTATAGCAATAGAGCCGTGTTTAGGTCATTGTGAACGCGTCGGTTGCTTAGCAACTGAAGCGCTCACAACGATCTGCACAAGCTCTTATGTCTATAGCAATAGAGCCGTGTTTAGGTCATTGTGAACGCGTCGGTAGCTTAGCAACTGAAGCGCTCACAACGATCTGCACAAGCTCTTTATGTCTATAGCAATAGAGCCGTGTTTAGGTCATTGTGAACGCGTCGGTAGCTTAGCAACTGAAGCGCTCACAACGATCTGCACAAGCTCTTATGTCTATAGCAATAGAGCCGTGTTTAGGTCATTGTGAACGCGTCGGTTGCTTAGCAACTGAAGCGCTCACAACGATCTGCACAAGCTCTTATGTCTATAGCAATAGAGCCGTGTTTAGGTCATTGTGAACGCGTCGGTAGCTTAGCAACTGAAGCGCTCACAACGATCTGCACAAGCTCTTTATGTCTATAGCAATAGAGCCGTGTTTAGGTCATTGTGAACGCGTCGGTTGCTTAGCAACTTTTGCTGCAAAGTGTACCTGCTTCAAGTTTTAAGGCAAGGATCATGGAAAGTAAACGGATTGACAAAGCTCCTACTTTGAATCGTTCTTATTTACATTCAGCGCCATCTACCTTGCTTGAGTGACACATTCGTACCGCTGTTTTGTTATTATTCGACCCGCTGGCTACGACCATGGCCATAGTACAGGCTTTGCCTAGTTTAGGGACTAGGTCAATTGGTGTCAAATTGTCCCGTGATATTTATTTATTTATTTATCTAGAAATTGCCTGAATTTTAAGATAACTGCGGGGAACGATTCGAAGTGTGGGCTTTGACACTCCGTATACTATCCTCCTTGTTTAAGGTAAGACCGCACTAGGCGGAGCTACGCGGCGCTATATCTTTTGTATGGAATTGTATGAGGTAAAACGCACTAATACAGGGTGCGTTTTATTTTAATGAACCGTCACGAATTTAGCAAAGGGTTGAGTAAGTCAAATGAACATCCGTGTAATGTTTTTATTTGGATTTATTACAATACCTACCATACATTCATTGTGTCCGCTGGTCGACAATATAAGAGTGTTTTTTTTTGTATTCTTGACGGTTCATTAAAAGTATTAAAACGCATCCTGTATATGAGCGATCAGCTTATTTCACTATGAAGGAGAAGGAATGTTTAAATTATATGGTTCAATCAACTTTTGTTAGCTACTCGTTGCCATGAAGATGTCCCCTGGGTAACTCGTCTAAAATAAGGTTTTCTAGGGCACCACTCCATCAAACATTAGGAGTTTCAACTGTATAAGCCAATTCCTTCATGCTTCATGTCCTAAGCTTGCACGGGAACTTTCGGGGGAGTCGGGTCTTAGAAAAACGTATTTTTGTTATTTATGAGTTAGCCAGGGGACATCTCCATGGCAACGAGTGGCAATTAAAAGTTGATTGACCCATCTTTAAAATGAATACCACTTATCAGTTCATTATTATACTTTAAATACTTCATGGTTGTGCTTTATAAATACTTTCACAAATGAATTGAAGCGTTTTGAATTGTGCAGGGGCGGGCCATGTTTTTTTTTTATACGACGTGGAGAGCATACGAGCAAGTGGGTCACCTGAGGGTAATTGATCACCACTGCCCATAGACACCCACAACCCCGGAGGGTTCGCAGATGCGTTGCCAACCTAGAGAGCCAAGATGAAATGCCTCTTGTGCCCGTAATTACACCGGCTGTCTTACTCTCCACACCGGAACACAACAGTGCAAGCACTGCTGCTTAGCGGCGGGATTAACGAGTAAGATGGTGATAGCGATCCGGACGGACCTCGCACAAGGTCCTACCACCCGCAAATCATGTCATCGTAGTTTATCTCTACTCGCGTAGATTTTCGGTTCAAACTGTTGTTTTTTTTTTCAGGCGGCGCCAGTCCGGAGCCGGCGCCCGAGGGGGCTGTGGTGTGGGCGGTCACCGACCTGTCGGCCGTACCGCCCGGCGCGCTCGTCATACACCCGCAGGTTAGGGCTGCGGCGGACACACACATAGCGTGTGGACATTGACTTACCGAAGTCAAAGGGTGCCGTACCGTTCTATAAAAAAAACCCGGCCAAGTGCGAGTCGCGATCGCGCACCGTGGGTTCCGTACAAGGATTTTCCCGCTTTTTCTCAGTTTTTTGAGTTGTCCAGTGGTAGCTGAACCCTGCTTCTTGGCAAGATGTACGCAGTGTGAGGTCATTTTAAATTGGTATATATATACAGACAGACATAAAAATTTAAGATTTTGAGAATTTTCTGAGTGGTTGTGCTACTTTCATACCAAATTTCAAGTTTCTAAAATAACTGGAAGTACCTTTTAGGTTTCGCAGTACGGTCTTCTTAATGACCGTGTCTTTTGATTGCGTTGACTTAGAAGTTTGATTTTTTTCATAGCTTCAAGGGACTGCAGGCTTGAGTACTTGATATAAATTTCAGTATGCTATCTCAGACAGACGGACAACAAACTGATCCTATAAGAATTCCGTTTTACCTTTTGAGGTGCGGAACCCTAAAAACGGCAAAAAAATCATGTCTCTTGTGTAGGAGTCGAACTTAAATATTTATTTTATTCTGTTTTTAGTATTTGTTGTTAATAGCGGCAAGAGATTTTGGTTTGTTGTTTTATCGAGATGGTTCTTAAAAAAGTTTCATTAAAATCGGTTGACCCGTTTACGAAATATTGAACTTTGAAATGACAACGTCTGGGTTTTTCAATTTTTCTAAGTTGGTCAGGTTATGACAGTTGCAAGCCGAGCTAGTTTTGGAAATCGCGTAAGGTCATAGCAATCGAAAGCGATGCCGAGGCATTTTTGAGGACAATTGAACGAATGATTTTGCCGATTAATTTTTGCAATTTAAATTTACATTGCGCCCTTTGCCCTCAGACCGGCCGTCCGCTGACGAATCCAGACGGCAGTGTATACCACTTCGATCCTGCTAACCCACCTGTCATATACGACGCTAGTGCCTACATACAAGACCAGAAGGTAAGTCTTAGGGCTAGTTGCTGACAGTTCTTTACATTTTGGCACAACTAAACTAGAATTTACACTAAACTGGTGCATTAAAAAATGGTTTAAATTTGACAAGAAACTACCGCGAGATTCAATCATAGTGAAATAAACGTATGTAAGTCGAGTTTAGCCTGACATGTTTCGGCCTAATTCGTAGTTCTTCCTCTGGTTGTTTGCAAAGTGATGCTGATGTGATTAGTTAAGTAAGTTAGGTCATTTATCATCATCATCATGTCAGCCGAAACACGTCCACTGCTGGATATAGGCCTCCCCGGAGGCTCTCCACTCAGACCGGTCTTGTGCTTTCCACATCCACCGCGGTCCCGCAATCCTTACTAGGTCGTCGCTCCATCTTGTAGGTCATTTATGTAAATCAGGAAAAGCGTGGGACCAAACACACTGCCCTGGGGAACCCCGAAGGTAACATTCTCTTCCCGACACACACAGTCACCAACCTTCTGTGAACGACCACTCAGATAATCCTCAAACAATTTTTGGGGCACTCCCTTGATTCCAATACGTTCTAGCTACTGAACAAGGATGGTGGGAGAGACAGTGTCAAATGCCTTTTTTAGGTCCAGGAATACAGCCGGGCACTTGACACCCCTGGCGCTGTGTTTAGTGACTAATGATGAGAGAGCCAGGACAGCGTCCTCCGTGGATCTGCTATTTCTAAACCCAAACGGAGAGTCAGAATGTTTAACTTTATTTAGGTAAGATTTAAGACGATTATTTTAAAGTTTTTACTTAATCTTAGAAATGGCAGGCAATACGGATATAGGCCTGTAGTTGTCGGCACTGTCCCTCTCACCACCCTTATACACTGGAGTGACAATTGATTGTTCCAAAGGACCAGAAAAAACCCCCTATGCAAAACAAGGGTTAATTAAATGTCTTGTAACTAACTATTAGCAAATTCTACTTAACTACTAATTATCTTTAATATCCCTTTGTTCCGTTAATTAACTATCAAGTTTAAGCATGTTTGTTTATAATTAAACACTTCATAAACCTATTTCACCTAAAATGCCCGTTCGTTTGTCCTTTTTTGTCACATTGACATTGAAAATAATCGATTTATTGATTGATTGGAGAGATCTTCCAAATAAAATATGACACAAGGCATTGAAAAATTCGTTAGGTACACCAACGTTAAGTATAGCTTAATTGGTGGAGCGTGGTACGGATTACCGAGGTTGCTGGTTCAAGTCCAGCTGCTTAACGGATTTTTCTTTGCATTGTCATTGTATGTCACATTGACATTTCCGTTAGTATGAAGAAGACAAAACCTATTTTAGCTAATGGAGGCTTGAGTGACGTTCATGATTATTTATAGCCTTATTCATAAACGGTCACTCAAGCCTCCATTAGCTAAAATAGATTTTGTCTTAGTAATATTTACAGGATTATTCAGGGACCGAAACAAAGGAAACGCGGAGTCAACCACACAACTGATTTATTAAACTACCTTACATTGCTGTTATGATAAATCTACCCTCAAAATTAGGTATATATATTACAGTCTTCTTCTTACTAACGGAAATGTGAATGTGACAAAAAAAGACAAACGAACTTTAACGGCATTTTAGTTAAAATAGGTTTATGAATAACAGGGATAAGTAGGGGTCATATAAACATGATCTGTGATAAAATGGAATCATTTGAATGTGTTTACAAATTTAACCTTATTAAGGGCGGAGGCGATTTAATGTTCAACCTTAGTAGCTGAATAATACGGTACAATATCAATTGAGCTTATTTAAAATGCGACTTGCTTCAAAAACTATCCTCTGTCAATTAAACATTTTATAGTTGTTGTTCATTCGGTGGTAGTATGTTCCAATAAATGGGGCCTTGTTAAGGGTTAATGTTGCTTGCGGGTGGTAGGTCCTTGTGCGAGGTCCGTCCGAATCTCTACCGCCATCTTACTCGCCAATCCTGCCGCTAAGCAGCAGTGCTTGCAATGTTGCGTATCGGTGTGGAGAGTAAGGCGGCCGGTGTAATTACGGGCACAAGAGGCATTTCATCTTAGCTCTCTAGGTTGGCAGCGCATCTGCAAACCTCCCGGGGTTGCGGGTGTCTATGGGCAGTGGTGATAACTTACCATCAGGTGACCCACTTGCTCGTATAAAAAAATGTGTACAGTTAGAATAATAATCTGCTCACTAACCTGACGTTTCCTCAGCACTTTACGCACAGACGCATATAAAACATAGAAGCAGTCTTTTCATACAAGGTATAGTTTAAATTTTTTGAACTGTGCTCATCCACTTAGCAGCAATCATAATGGCATTGTATCTAATGGGTCAATCAATCTTTCGTTGCCATGGAGATGTCCCCCGGGTCACTCGTCTAAAATAACATTTTCTAAGGCTTTGTCGGTTATTTACCAATTCCTTCGTGCTTCATCTCCTAAATCCTGACCTTCGGGGGGGGGGCTTAAAAAATCATATTTTTGTTGTGTTACCCAGGGGACATCTCCATGACAACGAGTGGCAATAAAAAGTTGATTGACCCTAATACAATGGTATAATCTGAAAAAAAAGTTACAACTACTTTGCTTGTATATTGAAATTTCAACCTTATTCCTTGTTGAGTGGGTTCGAAGATATTGTTTAAAGACGTTGATTCCTGACACACCGTAGAACTTTCTCACACTAAGTGTCACAATGATTCTCCTTGTCAATGTCACCGTGACATTTTCTACGAAAAGCTACCACAGTAGGGTTTTTTTTTAAGTAATGCTAATGTTAACTTCTATGATTGAGAGAAATGCCTTGTTAAATAATTAACTGTTCAAATGTAGATGGATGGCAATTCTAGTACAGTCGACAAAAAGTACAGTTACTTACCAAAAAACGTAGGTAGGTCTGGTAGAGATCACTCTGTAGCGATAAGGCCACCCATTGCGACCATGTATTTTCTTTATGCTCATTTGTTTTCTGTTTTGTTAAGATTATGTGGTAATTATATTTTTAATAAACTCACCGAAACATGAATACACAGAAAAACCAGAAAAAATACCAACCCCGGGAATCGAACCCGGAACCTCGACACTCCGGGTCGCGTGCCCACCCTTACACCAGAATTGGTATTTTTTCTGGTTTTTCTGTGTATTCATGTTTCGGTGAGTTTATTAAAAATATAATTGATACTCATGGCAAGACCGTAAAAAAAAAATGGAAAAAAAAATGCAATAAGATTTTCTAATTGAGATCATGAAGATTATGTGGTGTTCAATAAATAGTTATTTAAAAAAAAGGTGGTAGTAATTTTTTTTTTTTTTTTTTGTTACAAGTCTCTATATCAGTGACAACTTTAGCTAACAATAAGGCGGTTAACTGCAGAGAAAAGGCGTGGTTAAATGTACCTAACCTCCTCGCCTAACTGTCGCGAGCGGAATCGAGTGTACAAGGCAATGATTAGTAATAAATCGACAGCAAAATCACGAAGTCTTATCATGATTTGCGTCTAAACTCTTTTCAGAGATGAATTTTTAATTCAAAAACTTCTCTGTTTTTTAGTTCTGTCACTCGGACAGTCTAAAAAGTGGATAAGGCTCTGTCAGACAGGAAAGCATCCACGCACTGGTATTCATCGTCTATGTACAGCAGTAACAGTTTCCCCGGACAATTGTTCCCTATTGGCACATCTTGCCGTTTAAATCTACCCGACTTTGAGCCCTCCGAAGCTGTTTTTTGTCCGTAATCGTTCCATTTTTGTCCGTACTCGTTCCATTTTTGTCCGACTTTGTCCCAGCTCCACGCCACTTCGTTGTTACTGTCTCCCTGCCTTTTGTTCCTCTTTAGATTTTCGTACATCATCTTGCTCATGTCCCGCTTAAATTTTGAATCAACATTAACTTTTGTTTCTGTATCTCTTTTATTTCTACCTGAGTTTTGACCATTCTTCCACTGCTGGCCATATTCGTTCCATTGTTGCCCGTATTCTTTCCATTGTTGTCCGACTTTGTCCCACTTTGATGCTATGTCATTGTTGTTACCTGTATCTCTATTATTTCGTCCATTTTTCCACTGCTGACCGTATTCATTCCATATCTGTCCACGTTCTTTCCACTGTTGCCCAACTGCGTCCCATTTTGATGCTGCATAATTTATCGTATCTGTATCCCTTATAGTTCTATCTTCCGACCTCGTATGGCCCAATCTCTTTCTATAATCTGCCCACTGCTGTCCATACTCAGCCCATTTCTGTCCATATTCCTTCCATTTTTGTCCGATTAATTTCTCGTCTTCTTCCTTTGTACTTTTCACATCTTGTGACATGATATCGCTTTTCTCTCTCACTAAATCCATCTTTTCATCTATAAGATCAAACTTCGCTCTCTTTAGGTCTCGTGCTGTTTTAGCTGCTGTTTCTTCTGTAACAACCTTGGCATCTTTAACTACATCTTCTTTGGCTCGGTTATCAGTAGTAATGACTGCTTGGTCGATGCTTGCGGCAACGGTTGCTGCCGCTAGGCAGACGACCATGATAGCGTTGATAATCATCTGGAATGAGATTGCTTTCGTTAGTTATGTAGCAATGTGAATCTTTAGCACTGTTGAGATTGCTGTACCCTACAACAATAACAGAATGCCTAGCATACGCGCTGTCTCGTCGTGTCTCTAAGTGCGTCTTAGTGATTGAGCCAGTGATAAGGACAGGACGCACAGACCGACAGACGACAAAATTACGCTCGAACGAGATAAGATAAATTTGTGACAAGTATAGTAATTGGATAATAAAAGGACATGCGGAAGTATTGTCAATTTATAATGAGAAGAGAACGATCCTGAATACCATAAAGAATAGACGTGGGAAAATGATTGGACATTTGATACGACACGACAACTTCTTTAAGACCATTTTAGAAGGAAAAATTGAAAGACAGAGAGGAAGAGGTCGACCTGCGAAGCTACATGGACCAGATAAAGGAGAAGGCGGGCGTCGCGTCGTATCAGGAGGTCAAGGAACTGGCTCATAGGAGAGATGATTGGAAGAAACTCCACCGACAAGAGTGTAACTCTTAAGTTTGATGATGAGTAATTTTGTAGTAGATTGAGATTTTTGTCATAAAAAGAGATATCGCTTTCCTTCAAGCCAAAGGAAGATAATTCCAGTTCGAAAACACCTCTTGTTTATTACTGTAACTGATTTGTGTCCTTATCTGTTTGTTATTTATTTGTTATTGTTAGCGACTGCACCTATATGTTCCTAAACACGTGTGAAGCAATTATAGGAGATAACTCGTATCATTGTTAACAACCTGTTAGGATACTAACGTAAATCTTTCATTATGTATGCTACATTGTTACGCCGGATGTCACGAAAAAATTGATTAGTATTTTAACAGTTATTAATATTTATGCGAGTTTTAGACAATAAGCCACCAACTCTACAATTGTCAGTTTTCATTGACAATTCGGCGTTAGTTGCTGACTTGAAGAGCATTTGTTTTGGCGCGCTTCATATTGGCAAAGAAACTGGTTCGCATTGTCATTTGTACTGACAATTGTAATGTTGGTGAAATAGAGGCCAGCATAGCAATACTAGCTGTTGCCCGCGACTTCGTCCGCGTAGATTTCGGTTATCGCTATGCCGCGGGAACTATGTAATTTTCTCGAATAAAAAGTAGCCTATGTTTTTCCTCAATATTCAAACTATCTTCTTACCAAATTTCATCTAGATTGGTGCATCGGTTTTCCCATGAAGAGGTAACAGACAAACAGACAGAGAGACAAGAGTTACTTTCGCATTTATAATACAAGTTAGGATTGCATTGATTTCGCAACTCTATACTTGTGCTAAATTTCAACTCAATCTGACCATTGCAAGTTGACAAAATTTCACTTGCACTATTTGTCAAATACGTAACTACATATTAACACGGCAATAACTGCACTTTTTGTTGTCATCCAACTATCATAAATATCTACACCGTATTTCAAGTCGATGCCAATAACCGTTGAAGAGTTTCCCTCCTGCGGAGACGATCCTGGCCGCGCCACCAGAACTTCACTACCGGATTATTGTATTATAATCCAACTTACATATCTTTCATGATTGCAATTGGAGTATCTTTTTAAATGAATGAAATAACGAATCCTTTGGTCGTTGATTGAAACTCCTTATGATGTTGATTTGATGATGAATAATGCATTATATTCTATAAATAAATGAATTTCTGGATACATGAGTTTTTTGTTCAGTATTTAGACATTGGTTTAAGTATAAAAATTTAACATAGGTGTCAGAAATTCGTAGTAGGCAGGAGTTATTGTACTTAAGTATTTTGTTTCATTTGCTACCCCCTATAATAACCCCCTATGGAAAATCAATTTAGTTGTAATTGTTTTTATTATTATGTGGTTTCGATTTTGACATTTAGCGATATTCGATTAGGTAGGAGTTATTGTACTTAAGTATTTTGTTTCATTTGCTACCCCCTATAATAACCCCCTATGGAAAATCAATTTAGTTGTAATTGTTTTTATTATTATGTGGTTTCGATTTTGACATTTAGCGATATTCGATCGATTTTTTAATTTAATTTATCTAACCGACTTCAGAAAAGGGGGAGGTTCTCGATTCGTCGGAATATTTTTAATTATTATTTGGTAAAACTCTTCATTGCCATACGAAATTCTCCTGATTTGACATAGTACAATTTATGATGTGTTTTTTATTGTATGAACATGTAATGCAATAAAAAACCAGCAAAGCTAACGTTTTATGCTAAATAATAATAGTAATAAATAAACCTTATTTATTAACTGCTTAAATTATTATTTAATATACTTACTTTGAACGCGGCGACGTTTATTCACGCATCAGTTGGTTATCACAATTTTATAAACGACCGCTTTCCCTGGTACACAGACGACTACTCAATACTCATTGACTATAGACGTTTTGTTGTTTGTGTGAACAACGCGATAATGTAACTAAATATTATCACACCGCGATTAGAATGGGCTTGTGCACATGTGTCGTTTTTGAATAAGTACATGAAATGTTATTGTCAGTGGTAGAGTGTGCAGGTAAATTATAATATGTATCATGGGACAATGGACACCAATTGACCTAGTCCCAAACTAGGCAAAGCCTGTACTATATGTACTAGACCACGGATAAACATACTTATATAGATAAATAGATACTTATGTACATATTAAGCATCCAGGACCCGAGAACAAACATTCGTATTCATCATACAAACATCGCCCCGACCGGGGTTCGAACCCGGGACCCCAGGCTTCATAGTCAGGGTATCTAACCACTAGGCTATCCGGTTGTCAAATCAAAATACTTATTTCATTACTTACGATGAAGTTATAAAACTAAGGAAAATAGTAACACATCAAGTTATGTTTTAATGTTTATTTAGGCACAAACGGTACAATTTAACTTAAAACTAGTAAATTTATATCTAACATTAACCAATAAAGATGCCACTGTTACTTAGTACATAAATGAAATTTGGGTGGATGGTGTTCTCAAAATTTGTTCTTTACATCACAAAATTCACAACAACCTATCTAAATACACATATATTAATAAAAAAAAAAGAGGAACGAAGAGGAACATTGGACAAATAGGAATTAAGCTTAAGCTTAACTACTAATTGGGTCTACAATAGAACGTTTAAACTTGGGCAAGGAAACATTAAATATTTCTACTTCAGAAAATGAATCATTATAACTATGGCAGGCTCTACTAATAAATGAATTACCTGCATAATTGGTTCGGGTAAACGGAATTCGGAATAAACAATTAGTACGACGACTATTAAATCGAGGAACTCTAAAACCTATTTCACCAAGAAGATAAGGGGAGTCAATAAAGCCACTAATCAATTTAAACAAATATAATTGGTCTCGCAATGTGCGTCGGTACTCAAGGAAAACAAAACTTTTGTAATATTTTTTTTGCTGAGATCGGGATGCCTTATAATACAAATGTTTCAGAAGCTTGTTTTGAATCCTTTCCAGTGAATTTATGTGAACACTGTATCGGGGATTCCAAAAAGTAGACAGGTACTACTCCAAAACATGCCTAACTAAAGACTTAAAGAGAATTTTAATGGATCTAACATTTTCAAACTCCCTACCAATTCTCAAGACAAAGCCTAAAATCCGGTAAGCCCAGTTATATGATCCACATGATCCCGGAACGTTAATCCACTGTCAAGGTAAACTCCTAAGTCTTTTATGACATATTTTCTCTCCAATGATTTTCCATTTATTGGAATAGTCATAAATATGTTTCTCCTTTTTTCGTGTAAAAGTGATGACATGACACTTAGCAAAATTTTTTTTTTCCTACAGTAAATGTTCAGCCGATCAATGTCATTCTGTAAAGCCTTGCAGTCTTCACCTGCCCGGATTACCTTAAAAAATTTCTTATCATCAGCATAGAGCAGGCAATTAGTGGAGGCAAAACAGGAGCTGACGTCATTAATAAATAAGTTAAAAAATAAGGGCCCCAGGTGAGATCCTTGTGGTACACCGGAAGGTATTGGGACAAATGAGGAACAATAACCCTTGATAGCCACAGCCTGACAACGATCCCTCAGATATGAAGTTACCCATCGCAGCAGATCGCCATGTACCCCGAAAGATTCCAACCTCTGAACAAGCAATTGGTGGGAAATTGTGTCGAATGCTTTGGAGTAATCAGTGTAAACAGCGTCCACCTGATACCCCTCATCCATTGCACTCAACACCTGATCGACGAACTCACACAAATTAGATTCCGCGGATCTACGATCAACAAAACCATGCTGCTCAGGTATAATTACAGGTCTCAAAACCGGGTAGACAGTGTCATAGACGAATTTTTCAAAAAGTTTTGGCAGACAACTGAGCTTTGATATAGGCCTATAACTTTTGATATTGTGCCTGTCACCACTCTTAAATATCGGTGTCACAAATGAGCATTTCCATATATTAGGCGTTACTCCTGTCCTTAAAGAGATACTAAAAAGAACAGAAACCGGAACAGCCAGACCAGCACGACACTGTCTCTATAAGATGGCCAGCACTCTTCTTAACGTCCAGTGATTTCAAGTAGCGACATACCAAATTTGGTGTTATATCAACTGAATTATGATTAATTAAGGAGCTGCTCACCTCAGCCGAGACTCCAGACTGGGAATCAGATTCCGCGCTGGAGTGAGATTGAAATACCGATTGAAAATACTCGTTGCGCCCTCGAGATACATTGAGCCCGGTACAGTATCAACATTCCTTTTTGATTTGACAAATCGCCAGAAATAGTTATAATACATAATTAAATGAAATACAAATGCTATAATTATTTTTAGAAACACCCTCGAAAATCAATAATGGTGACACGTTTGTTATGTTTTTTCTTTATTAATCAATGATACAATATTTACCAAGATACAAAGATCGTATTTTGTAAATTGAATTACCTCGATGTTTCGGACGTGACTTTGACTGCGGTCCCTTGAAGCTGTGAAAAAATCAAACTTCTAAGTCAACGCAATCAAAAGACACAATCATTAAAAAGGCTGTTTCCATACAAATTGCCGAAATCCGAAAACCTAAAGGGTACTTCCAGTTGTTCTAGAAACTTGAAATTCGGTATGAAGGTAGCTCTAGCACAACCACTCAGGAAATTCTCAAAATCTTGTTTTTTTATGTCTGTCTGTAGATTTCACAGACCAATATAAGTTGACCCCACACTGCGTACATTTTGCTTAGGAGCAGGGCTCTGCCGACACTGGACAACTTAAAACACTGGGGAAAAGCGTTAAAATCTTTGTACGGAATCCTCGTGCACGAGTCCGACTCGCATTTGTCCGGTTTTTTTTTAATTTGTACGCCCTCCGTAGGTACGGCAACGGCACTCGACTGTGCAAAAGTTAACATGGTTCCTAATTAAAGGACCAGACGTATAAATTTTATTTTTATTATTATTGTTTTTATATTGTTTTTTTCTCGGGGCAAATAATGAAACCATTAAATGTTATGTATGTATGTATTTAATTCTGTACATGCACTGTTTTTTAAAAATTGTTTTTTTTTTAATGTAACATAAATCTTTAGAAGCAGCAAAAATTACCATATAGCAAGGAAAATTAAACAATAGGACTGCCAATATCTATAACTGTCTCGTTCATTCAATTAAAACAATAAGCCTGCTGCAGCTAGTTTCACTATAGAGAGGTCTCTGTACCCTTAATTTCATATGACACTTAGACCTCTGCATAACAATAGCGCAATCTATGAACTCAATTAACATACTGATATAGATGGCGGTCCTTTTGATTTAATCGTCTTTGATTATACTTATAGTAACAATGTTTTTACTAATTAAAGCTAATTAAGTACCTCTATACATTATACATTTCTACATTACACTTTTAATACTTTCGGTTCTCGTACACACCTACTTAAGTAATTCAGATATTGACTTACTAACACCATGGACTTGGGTCTAGTGCAAAATTCACGAAAAATGTGTCCCAGTACAACACGGCATTTTTCGATGACAGCCAGAATGATATTGTAAGTAAAGATACGTCATATATGCTCACATAGCAATCGAAATAGTACTTTTTGATGTGAGTGCGGAAAGTATGTCATTATGCACGAGTCCCGAGGTGTCTAGGCCCGAGCCGCAAGGCGAGGGTCGAGTCTCGGGACGAGTGAAAATGACACTTCCGCACGTGTACCAAACGACGTTTTTTAATACATTTGCGAAAAAATTACAACGAGGGGGCGGACCCACCACCACCAGCACCGTCACGTGCCGCCGGCGCTGGGCGGGGGAAGGCGGCGGGGCGCCGGTGAAGCCTTGGAAAAGTAAAAAGCACTAGTACGAAAAATACAACTTTCCGCATGAAACGTAGCTGCAAAATGTACCACTTTTTGAGCAACTATATTAAAAAACATGTTCTTAACATTTTGACATTTGCGAGCAAGTTTGGACCTTATTCGAGAGAGACTGAGGCCAAAGAGGCTACAATTGTAGCCTTTTCTGTGCTGATGACACATCTGCCACTTTTTTATATGTTATACCATTGGACAGCCGTACGTCATAGCGCTGTCGTTCGACCAAACTAAGACTGACTGACGCTCGATTAGTGGTCTTTTGGTTCGGACGTTTTCAAGCGCTAACCCGAAGTCCATGGTGTTGGTAAGTCAATGAATTCAGTAAATAATGTTTCAGATTATAGATACTTAATTTAACTACGAGCCAAAGGCAAGGACGGTGAGTAATGTTTTTTTATTTACACTCATATCATAACACTCTATTGTGGGTTCAGAAACCGTAGCACAGTGTTCGATTTGACTCAAAAAAAATCCCTATGCTGTTTATAGTATTAATCGATCAAGGGATGCATTTAAAATGCACGACGAAAACACCCACGCGTCTATTTGGAATACTTTTTTATTTAAAAAATAATGAACTTTACGTGACCTTTCCACTAAAAAAGATAAAATAAATTCTGGAAACTTAACTGTCGCAAGATATTTATTTTAAATAAATATAGTCCGATAAAGTATCTTTTCGCGCATGTTTCTTAGTTTTTACTTTTGGAAAAGCGCCTCTGGATACCGAGTAATTATATTTTTAAAGATTTTCGTTTTTATTTGTTTTCTCCCCAAAAACTACCCTATACATACCCTATACATCTCCTGCTCAATTAAAACGTGCCAGTAAAGTAAAGTGTTCTGGTTTTGCTGTTTTAATAATTACTTTTTACACTTGTTTCTAAAATGCGGTATTTTTTTTTCTTTCTTAATCTTTTAATGACAGAGTGAGGTTTCTTTGTGTAGTTTGTCTGTGGTTGCGTATTGTAAGAGCTAATGTAACTTGTTTTTAGAAAAAATGACTTTGTGCCAAGTTTCTTGCGGCGCATTCTTCTTGGCAATCATGGTCTTTCCGAAAGCGCTGGTAGACTCAAAAAAAAGACGTGTAAAAGAGCATTCAACTGCCTATTTGCTGAATAAAATTTTGAATTTGAATTTGAACTCAAAAGTGGGACTTGTGACTAACATAGAAAGATTGCTCTTAACAAGGCCTATCACTGATAAAAAAATCACGTTCCACTATCGCGGCCTTTACGAGAAATACACCATTTTGTTTTAAGGTCAAATGATGCAACGTAGGGTTGTCACTAAAGGTCAACCAAGTTCTTGTTTTGTGAGTGTGAAACTTTAATCAAAGAACTGTATACAATTAATGTGCTACGAAACTCGGTATCCAGAGGCGCTTTTCCAAAAGTAAAAACTGAGAAACATGCGCGAAAAGATACTTTATCGGACTATATTTATTTAAAATAAATATCTTGGACAGTTAAGTTTCCAGAATTTATTTTATCTTTTTTAGTGGAAAGGTCACGTAAAGTTCATTATTTTTTAAATAAAAAAGTATTCCAAACAGACGCGTGGGTGTTTTCGTCGTGCATTTTAAATGCATCCCTTGATCGATTAATGCTATAAACAGCATAGGGAATTTTTTTTGAGTCAAATCGAACACTATGCGTAGGTAGTGACCGTCACTACGACAATCAATTGTCGTCTTCAAAAACCAATACAATTTAAAAATAGATCCGGATAAAAATAAAATCGACACGAAACGAAGCTCGCTGTGTTTGTCTATGATTTATAAAAAAAGTAAAACCGCCTTCAAAAAAAAACCTTAGAAAAAAAACGTAAAATAATCCTCTAAAATAATGATAAATAAATGAAATAAAATAAAATGCGTTTATTTCGGACAACAGAAACTAAAGCCTAAAGTTTTATGGCCTAGCACTAAGCAGCAGATATATGAAGTCGGTGCGGTGCGAGCGGAATATTCTTTGAATGAAGCACCGACTTCATATTTCTGCTGCTTAGTGCTAGGCCATAAAACTTTAGGCTTTAGTTTCTGTTGTCCGAAATAAACGCAATTTATTTTATTTCATTTATTTATCATTATTTTAGAGGATTATTTTACGTTTTTTTCTAAGGTTTTTTTTTGAAGCCGGTTTTACTTTTTTGTTAAAAGATTTTTATTTCACAATTTTACGTTGATTTAACATTTTCAGAATTATCCTCCAACTCCTAACCGTTAAGGAGTTGTACCTTGCATCATCAGCTCATCATCATGAGATGATGACTACCACACGCAAATACTTGAATAGCTTTAGAAAATATATGAAACACATAGTACGTGCCTGTAAAATTTGAGGGTTGGCCTCGATTTCCCTTTGATCCCATCATCAGATCATGACTTGGTGACAGTGGGACCACCTCAGGAGTATACCCTTTCTAATAATGATTTAACATTTTCAGAATTATCCTCCAACTCCTAACCGCTGAGGAGTTGTACCTTCCATCATCAGCTCATCATCATGAGATGATGACTACCAGACGCAAATACTTGAATAACCTTAGAAAATATATGATACACATAGTACGTGCCTGTAAAATTTGAGGGTTGCCCTCGATTTCCCTGGGATCCCATCATCAGATCATGACTTGGTGACAATGGGACCACCTCAGAAGTATACCCTTTCAAATAAAAAAAAATTAAAATCGGTCTACAATAGACGGAGTAATCGATGATTATACCTTCGAACTATAAGCACCCTCGCTCGCTTGTGCGCCTAATTGTCTCAAGTATAATTGATCACTCAATCAATGTACTATTCGTCCCAGCTTTAGAGTATTCATATGTACAATAAAATTTTAATGCTACACGAGGTAATAATGAAAATATTTCTAAAATTATCCATGTTTAACGTTCGATTTATTAATACAGATTAACTGCCCACGAAACCATGCTTTTCTCATATTGGAAGGGCAACTTACACCTGCAGAAACTAAAACATGTCTATCAGAAATCTCAATTATATAAGGACCACCGTCATCCTCAGTGCACAGTAAAACCCCATCAATTAATTTGTATACTTCTCTGCCAGGACAACCGTCTGCTATAACTGGTATATCTTCGTCTCTCTTTGCCCTTACATGTTCTGCATTCTCTTTAACATCAAATTTAGAACTATCACGACCGGATTCTTTTGTTTCTACTCTTAAGTCTGGACTGTTTTTGTTTGCGTCTAATTTGTGGGCGATCCATTTTGGACCATCTTCATTCAGTTTCATTCCTCTGCCATTTGCCAATTTTTCATCTCTTGCTGATATATCGTCATCATCTTTGAAGTCATTTAGTATTTTATTAAGACGTGTTTCTTCATTGATGTTAATATTATGTTCTGTTGTTTTTAGTTCAGTTTCGTTGCGGTTATCCTTGACTGCTTCCTCATGTTCAGTAGCGTTTGTTATAAACGGATGCAGCTTGTTTTTGTTGTCAAATATAGCGGTAAATGACACTGACACGACAGATAAAAAGATGACCACGCGCTGCTGCATAGTCTGAAATTAAACAATTAATTTAACATCGGGAAAACCGTAAAAAAACCGGACAAGTGCGAGCCGGACTCGCGCACGAGGGTTCCATAGAAAGATTTTAACGCTTTTCCCCAGTGTTTTAAGAAGTCCAGTGTTAGCAGAGCCCTGCTTCTAAGCAAAATGTACGCAGTGTGGGGTCAACTTATACTGGTCGGAGAAATCTACAGACAGACATAACATTTTAAGATTTTGAGACTTTGGAGTGGTTGTGCTACAAGAGCTACCTTCTAACCAAAATTCAAATTTCTAGGACAGCTGGAAGTACCCTGTAGGTTTGCCGATTTCGACAATTTGTATGGAAATAGATTTTTTAATGACTGTATCTTTTGATTGCGTTGACTTAGAAGGTTGATTTTTTCACGGCTTTAAGGGACCTCAGGCTTGAGTATTTGATATTAATTTCAGCACGCTACCTCCACGCGTTCCAGAGAAAAAGGGTCTTGACAGACAGACAGACGGGCAACAAAGTGATCCTATAAGGGTTCCGTTTTTTCCTTCTGAGGTACGGAACCCTAAAAATGGAGAAAAAATACAAAAAGATAGGTACTTCAATTGAGATCATGAAATATACAGGGCTCGTTCTAATCAAGGACGATAAAACCAAGAGGACTGCCAATGGCTATACAATGTCGCGTTCCTGTAAAATAATGAGCCTGCTGTAGCTAGTTTCACTATAGAGAGGTCTCTGTACCATTAATTTTGTATGACACTTAGACCTCTGGCTAACACAATAGCGCCATCTATGAACTGAAAGAAAAAACGAATTTAGATGACGCTATTGTGTTAACCAGAGGTCTAAATGTCATCAAATGAATGGTACAGAGACCCCTCCGTAGTAAAACTAGCTACAGCAGGCTTATTATTTCAAAGGAACGCGGCATCGTATAGACACTGGCAGTCCTCTTGGTTTTATGGTCCTTGGTTCTAATAAACCGTCAAGACGAGCCAGGGGTTGAGTAAGACTAAGTGAGCACCCCTGACAAGTTTTTTTTAATAGAAATAAAAAAAACCTCCGGCAGAGGCAATGACTGTATGGGAATTTTTTTTTTTTTTTTTTCAAAGTAAACTGTAAGGCGAGATGAAGAGGATAATCGTCGAACAAAACACTGCTTGGTAATTACTACACTTTATTACAGACAAACCAATCCAAGACTATATTTTACGTTACTCGTTAGTTGTTTACACATTAACCGTCCAACTTCGAATGGCCAGCTGTAACGATTTTAAAACGTTACGGTTTGTGAATGTTACCAGCTTAAAATATTAAAGTGATCGTTTACCATAGAGTGTTTATTGTTACAGTCGGCCATCCGACACAAAACGAGTCCCTTCGTTTTCTCTTTTATTTCTTTTCATAAGAATATAGACTAATATATAGGTACTTAATTATAGTCAAGCATAAGGGGCTACTTCCTTCACCACCTAATGCGAGGCCGCGATGTTCAACACTCATGGGCGGCGAATCGTTGCCACTCCTGCCCTATGCTGAAACACCCTCCATCATATCAGTATCATCATTATCATCGCTATAATCATCATCATCAAAATCGGTTACCGTCATCGTCATCATTCAATATCATCATCAAAGTCATTCACAATCGTCGCCATCATCATCCTTGTCATTATCATCGTCATCATTCAATATCATCATCAAAGTCAGTCACCATCATCAGTGTTATCATCATCATTACCATCATTATCATCATCGTCATTATCATCATCATCATTATCATCATCATCGCTATCGTTATAATCGTCATCATTCTCACAATTAAATTATCAATAATTATAATTAACAAAATGAAGGATTTACGTTTATTCTTATTTAACATCATAGACAGTTTTAAGTATTGTTAATATCGACAGAATTGAGATCATTAGTACAATATCATCAGTCTAATCTTAAACTTTCGCATTTTCTTATTTCAGTAGGTAATCATTTAATTAACTAAATTATTAAAAATTATGAGTAATTAAATTACTCTTTCATAAAAGTTAAATTGTAATTCAATTTACTTCAGAGCACATTTGTTATTTTAATCATTGATGTCACTTTCGTCACTGGACGTGCAACTAGGGGCATTAAAACTCATCCATGGGAATATCTTATCTACGGAAACTACGTTATTATAAGGTTTCCCTCTTCGTGTCAGAGGAGTGTCTACAATAACAAATCGATCATTTGGTAAGACTTTAGCTATCCTATAGGGACCTTGAAATCTTGGCTCCAACTTTTTGGATTGCCCCGAACCACCTGCAACCATACGCTGAACCCTAACGAGGTCTCCCTCTTTGTATGCTGTAGCCGTTTTACGATGTTTGTCAAATCTATCTTTATTCGCTTGTTGATTCGCTTTTATAAGCTCTGAAGCCTCTGCCCTAATTTCATCAAGACTATTATAACTGGCATTATCGTTAACATCTTCTACAATCTCGTTTAGTATGCCGTGAGAAGGGTTATTTGACTTTCGCCCGAATAAAAGTTCTGCAGGTGTTTTTTTCGTGACATTATGAATTGCCGTATTGAGGCCTAATTGAACCTCTGGTATGTAAGTGTCCCATGTGTCACTGCCCTTTCCATGTGTCATAGCACCTAGGGAGGCCAGGATTGTCCGGTTATACCGTTCGACCTGGCCGTTTGCGCGTGGAGTAGCTACAGAATTTAGGATGTGCTTAATCCCTATGGACTGAATGAACGCCTTAAATTTCTTACTAGTAAAACTAGTTCCCCTGTCTGTGATTAACCTTGTTGGGTTTCCGAACAAACTGAAAAACGTTTTAAATACCTTCACGCTCGCTTTAGTTTTCGTGCTACGAACTGGTGAAATATATACATATTTGGTGAATGCATCAACAATCACCAGAATGTATGTATTTCCACGCTTACTACGTGGGAATGGACCAAGGTGATCTGCGTGCACAGTGTGAAGCGGAATATCTACCTTCGGAATAGGATGTAGGAAACCTTCCTTAGCACCCGATGGTCCTTTATGATGCGCACACTCGAGGCATGAAGATACGTATTTTCTGACAAATTTGCGCATCTTAGGGAACCAAAATAAGGAACGGATCCGTTGCAAGGTCTTTTCAAATCCTAAATGACCCACATTGTCGTGGTTGGCACGTAAGAGTTGCCATCGAACACCTCTTGGAACCAGCCATCTCAAACCTCCGTCTTCAACTACGCGATAAACGCGACCGTTTTTCATTTGGTAGTCCTTATGAAAGGCCGCAATTTTAGGAGTCTCAGGGTCTTCTAAAATATCCTTTATACGTTTTGTCTCGTCATCAGATGATTGTGCTGTTGATATCCAGTCGTCCGTGCCAATAGAGAGGACGTCGAGTATGTGTATTGGCTCTGGCTCTGTTGAAACTGGCCCCCTACTCAGAGCATCCACGTGAGCCATCCTTTCGCCCGGGCGATATTCAACATTGCAGTCAAACTCTAAGAATTGGATCCACCACCTAGAGATTCGTGGAACCAAATCTCTTTTCGTAAATGTTGACCTTAAAGCGTTGCAGTCAGAGACAATAGTGAATCTAATCCCCAATAGATATGTACGGAACTTACTTAAGGAGCTAATGACTGCAAGTGTCTCAAGCTCAAATGAGTGGAGCTTTTGTTCGTCCGGATTGGTCTGGCGACTGTAGTAAGCTACAGGCCTCCAAGGATCAGAGCCCTTCCTTTGCAGTAAAATTCCGGCTAGTCCTAGCTTTGAGGCATCGGTATGCAATTGCGTTTCAGCGTTGTGGTCATATAAGGCCAGAACCGGTCTTTCTGTGAGCATCTGCTTCAATGAGTCAAATGCTCTTTGTTGTGTGTCACCCCAAATCCATCCGTTTTCCTTTCTCAGTAGGTCCGTTAGGGGCCTGGCTATGAGAGCAAAACCCTTAACAAACCTCCTGAAAAAACCAGCTAAACCCAGAAACCTTCGTATATCGTGTTGATTACGAGGTGTGGGGAATTTGGCGACAGCCTGTGTTTTTTGATCTCCAGGCCGTATACCAGTCTTATCAATTTCAAACCCTAGAAAGTGAACACTTTCCTGGAAAAAATGACACTTTTCCATTTTTAGTGTTAAGCCCCCCTCACGCAACAGACTGAAAACCTCTTCAAGGCGCTGCAAACCTTCTTCAAAAGATTTAGAGGGGATGAGGATATCATCCATATAAATAATTACATACGGCACCCTGCTTTTATTTAAAATCTTATGGATTGTCGTTACTATGCGTGTTCAACGGCAGCAGTAGCGTAGCATTAGGGTTCACGCCAAGAGATAAATTAAACCACTACTTTATAGCAAGAAAGTCTAGATATAATATGCACATACGATAGTTCACAATAAGCACAAGAGTCAGCAGATAGAATTGGAAGGAGAAAGTTCAGAAGTAAAAGTACGTAACACAATTAGAATGGCACAGTTCGTAAGCGCGAACACAAGCAAGCAGAGTACAATTATCTCGACACAACCATCCAGGCGTCGCGGGGGTGCGGAGCGAACTGAGTAACGTAAACACACCGCCGGCGTAGTGGCAGGCGGCTGCGAGCGGCCGGGCCGCATTCCATTGCCGTGACGTCACAGGCGCCCGCCGCGCGCGCTGCCTCATACTAAACTATAAGGTTCCTACAGTACTCCCCCACCGAGACCGTAGCTACGGTTGATAGTAATCAGGGAATCTAACACGTCGTCCGTATCGTGTCTTTCGGACGGTACCCTGTTCCTGAGCGGGGATTTCGTCTGGAACTGATGTAAGTGTCGAATCCTTTCTGATGCCATATGCTGGTTTCAAGCGATCGATGGTCACTGTCATGGGTTTTCCTTTTACCTCCAAGTCAAACGTTTTGGTGCCGCGTCTTAGTACTTTAAATGGGCCTAAATACGGTGCCTCTAACGCTCGCCGGTCTGGCCCCTGTCGGAGGTAAACGTAGGGCGTGGTGTTAAGGTCCTTTGGAATGTAAAAAGGGCGACCGGGGCTCATGTGCCATGAAGTTGGTTGTGGGGATAGTCTGCTAACGAGGCCTCGTAGTCGGCTTACAAAATCACTGACGTCTATTTCGGCTTCTGGTGTAGTTGAGGAGAAGAACTGCCCGGGTAAACTCAGCGGTTCACCGTAGACTAACTCTGCCGATGATGCCTGTAAGTCTTCTTTCCATGCACTCCGGATGCCTAAGAGTACCACTGGCAGTGCCTCTGTCCAATGTGTAGTAGCGTGGCAAGTGATGGCAGCTTTAAGCTGGCGGTGCAGCCTCTCCACCAAACCGTTGGCGGCTGGATGATAGGCTGTGGTGGTATGATGAGCTGCACCCAGCAGAGCTGACATTTTCTTGAAGAGCTGTGACTCAAATTGCCGTCCGCGATCCGTGGTTATATGCTCGGGGCATCCGAAGCGGGCTACCCAGCCTGATACAAAAGCAGCAGCACATGTCTCCGCTGTGATGTCTGATAGCGGGTATGCTTCCGGCCAACGGGAGAAGCGGTCGACCACGGTAAGGCAATACCTGAAGCCAGAAGAAGGTGGTAAGGGGCCGACAATATCCATGTGTACATGGCGAAAGCGTGCTGACGGGAGGGCAAAAGTTGCGAGGGGTGCTGTTGTATGCCTTGTGATTTTAGAACGTTGACATTGCTGACATTCCTTTGCCCACTGGCGACAGTCTTTCCTGATGCCCGGCCATACAAATCTTTGGGTAATAAGACGTACTGTTGCCTTTGCTCCTGGATGGCTAAGGTTATGCAGCGTCTCAAAGACTTGCCGTCGAAATCTTGGGGTAATAAACGGTCGAGGGCTCGATGTTGCAACGTCACAATACACCACAAAACCTGACTCTGGAATGGTTACTTTTTGTAGTTGTAGGGCGGATCCTACTTGTAAAAGATGTAGTAGCTCAGTGTCGCCTTGTTGATCACGGGCGAGGGACTGGTAAGCAAAAGGGGTAGATAGCTCCTCGATCCTTGAAAGCGTATCCGCCACTATATTCTCCTTGCCAGGCACGTACTGTATATCCGTTGAGAATTGTGCAATAAAATCTAAATACCTATATTGTCTCGGTGAGCATTTCTCTCTCACTGTACTAAATGCAAACGTTATTGGCTTGTGGTCTGTCAGGATCGTAAATGTCCGAGCTTCTACCATGTACCGAAAGTATTTTATTGCTTCGTATATGGCCAGCAGCTCTCGGTCATATGGGCTATATTTCCTTTGCGCGGTACTTAGCTTCCTGGAGAAGAATGCTAGCGGTTCCCAGGTGCTGTTTTTGCGCTGTTGAAGGACTGCCCCAATAGCGACGTCTGACGCATCGGTTTGTATGGCCAGGCCGGCTTGCGGGTCCGGATGCGCCAGCAAGGTGGCGTAAGAAAGGTGCGACTTACTTTGCTTAAACGCTTCTATAAGCAACGGCGTCCATTGCACTGGCTTTGATCCTTTTGCGTCACCAGCAAGCAAAGCGTTCAGAGGGGCTAGTATTTCAGCAGCTGCTGGGATGAAACGGCGGTAGAAATTAAGCATTCCTAGATATCTCCTCAATTCTTTGATTGTTTTTGGAGCTGGAAAATCATTAATTGTCTGCACCTTGGACTGCAGCGGGCTAATACCTTTCGATGACACGCTGTAGCCCAAGAAGGTTACTTTGGTCTGCCCGAATACGCATTTAGCGGTGTTGATCAGCACTCCGTATTCCTGTAGACGCCTGAAAAGCTCATGCAAGTGTAGTTCGTGCTCTGCAGGTGAAGATGAAGAAATTAGTATGTCGTCGAGGTATCCATACGCAAAATCGAGCCCACGCAGTACTTCGTCCATAAATCGTTGGAATGTCTGAGCAGCGTTCCGTAACCCAAATGTCATAAACGGGAACTCAAACATGCCGAATGGTGTGGTGATGGCAGTTTTAGGAATGTCGGGCTCGTGTACTCGTATTTGGTTATAGGCTTTGATAAGATCTATGGTGGAGAAAATTTTCTTACCTGCCAGCTGGTAAGCGAAGTCGTGTATGTGGCGCACCGGATAACGGTCTGGGATAGATCGCGCGTTCAACGCTCGGTAGTCCCCGCACGGACGCCAGCCGTCGTTCTTTTTCCGCGCCAAGTGTAATGGTGATGACCATGGGCTCTCGGATGCACGTGCCGTTCCAGCCCGAAGCATATCGTCAAACTCTTTTTTTGCTATTTTTAGTCGTTCTGGGTCGAGACGACGAGGGCGGCTAGAGACCGGTGGTCCTGCTGTTGTCCTTATGTGGTGCACTGTATTGTGCTTAGGAACATCAGGCTTACCAGCTGGACGGGTGATGTCTGGATACCTGCGAAGGATGCGGGTGTAGGGCGTTTCAATTGTCCTAAAGGTATGTACCGACGAAATTGTCTCTGTAGTAGCATCTCGTGGTACTGCCACGCACAGTGATGTAGTGCCGTCGGTCAGTCTCTGATTCCGGCAATCTACCAGCAAATCGTAAAACCCTAGAAAGTCTACACCTATTATAGGTTTAGATACATCGGCTACAGTGAATCGCCATTCAAACTTTCGTCGCAATCCCAAGTCCAGATGCATAGTAATGTAGCCGTATGTAGCTATAGCTGTACCGTTAGCTGCATATAACTCGTACTTTGTTTTCGTACGACGCTCGTTGATAGATGACCGCGGAAATACGCACAGGTCCGAACCCGTGTCAATTAAATACTGTATTTTGGTCATGTGGTCAGTAATGAATAGGCGGCCTGATGATATAGGGCAGACGGTCTCGGCCACTATTGCCTGCCCGTCATGTTTCCCGATTTGAAGGTGCAGGGTTGGACGCAATTATCTGCTTTGTTTCCGTATCGGTAGTGATACCAGCAGGTTGTGAAACCCTCAGGAACTTCTTGAAAAGCGGGCGAGCCTCGCTGCCTGGACTTTGAACGGTTCCTTGACTTGGAGCGTTTGATGGGGTTACCGTTGCGGCGGTGTGGTTGGCCCACCTTTAGCAGTGATTCAACTTGCTGCGTTAGGTGATCGACGCGTTCACATAGCGTAGCAACCATGCCATGTGGTTCTGCTGATGTGCTGGTGCTGGCCACTTGTCTAGTACATGTTGTCATCTCCTGTATACGATCGGCCAGTTCTGCAACTTCATCTAATGACATTTTTGGTTGCGAAGCAACAATTGCTTGTAAATTGCTAGGTAACCGCGCAATCCATACTGTGCGTAAAAATGCGTCGGGTATATTCGGTCCCGCTAAGCTTCGTAGCTGTCTGAGTAGTTGAGAGGACTTGCGGTCGCCCAGCTTTTCCTGAAACAGTAGTTGCTGTGTCTTTTTTTCTTGGGATGCTGACAATCGCTTTATTAATTCTGCTTTAATTTTGTCGTATTTACCGGTTTCTGGTGGGTTAACAATAACATCTTCTACTTCACCGGCAAATTGTGAATCAAGTTGGCCGATTACATAATAGAATTTAGTTGCATCTTGTGTAATATTAGATAAGGCAAACTGACCTTCGATTTGGGCAAACCACACCGCCGGTTTTTCCGGCCAAAATGGTGGCATCCGTACACCAACACGGTAAACGTCTTGTGCGCCTACCGTCGGTCCGGTTTCCCTTGAACCTCCGGGTGTCTCGTTGTCTCCAGGCATGATCGCTTTTTGCTCCGTTGTCGTGGTCACCAGTGTCGTTACTATGCGTGTTCAACGGCAGCAGTAGCGTAGCATTAGGGTTCACGCCAAGAGATAAATTAAACCACTACTTTATAGCAAGAAAGTCTAGATATAATATGCACATACGATAGTTCACAATAAGCACAAGAGTCAGCAGATAGAATTGGAAGGAGAAAGTTCAGAAGTAAAAGTACGTAACACAATTAGAATGGCACAGTTCGTAAGCGCGAACACAAGCAAGCAGAGTACAATTATCTCGACACAACCATCCAGGCGTCGCGGGGGTGCGGAGCGAACTGAGTAACGTAAACACACCGCCGGCGTAGTGGCAGGCGGCTGCGAGCGGCCGGGCCGCATTCCATTGCCGTGACGTCACAGGCGCCCGCCGCGCGCGCTGCCTCATACTAAACTATAAGGTTCCTACATGGATAACCCTTTGAAAAACGGCAGGGGCGTTTGCCAGCCCGAACGGCATTCGATTATATTCGAATTGGCCGTCGGGAGTGACAAAAGCCGTTTTTTCTTTAGATTCTTCAGCTATGGCAATTTGATGGTAGCCTGAAGCTAGGTCTAACGTTGTAAATAATGTGTGTCCCGATAATTGGTCTAAAAGGTCCTCAATCCGAGGTAGAGGGTAATGGTCCCTTTTGGTACGACTATTTAGGGCCCTGTAGTCGACACATAGTCGCTTCTCGCCTGACTTCTTTTGCACCAACACAATGGGGCTCGCGTATGGTGAGTGAGACTCCCGTACTATCCCGGCTTCTAACATCTGCTCAACCATACCCCTAACGTGCTGGCGTTCAGAGTGCGACAAGCGGTAGGGCCTATAGACGACTGGGGTGGAGTCCTTCAGATGAATTTCCATCTCAGTGACATTTGTAAACCCTAAATCATGAAGCGCATTCGAAAAACAATGTTCATATTTGCTAAATAGGTTGAAACACTTTTGTTTTTCCGCTTCAGTCACCTGTTTTCCAAATTCAACATTCGACCTTATTAAGCCGGAATCGCTGGGTTGTGTATTGATCATAAAAATACTTTTACCAGGTCTTACTATCACAGCTCTTACAACAAGGAACCCCGCTTTAAAATGTACTACTTGTTGGCCTACGCTTTGTACCAGTAAACGACACTCACTGTTGACCATCTCGTATTCTCCGGGCAGCAAATAGTATTCCATTCCCGCATTACCTCTAATAGACCCTCCTACGTAAATGTTTCCACTATAACCGTGATTTGACTTAACCGCGATAGTTTTCAGTAGACCTACTCCTAAGTCAAAGTTTTCAGTGGCAGAGAGAGCTATTTTGGACTCATCGCTTGATGCAACCCTTCCAAAGCGTAGTTCAGTAGCCGTTTTAACAATCCTTAAATGAGGCCTTTCTGTGAAACTGTGGCCTAACAATACAGGTACATTTATGAGTTCATCGTCCACTACGAATACTTCAACATTGGTCTCTAGGATACCTTGTACGTCTATAGCTACTAAAGATCTACCCTTAGGTAAATGCGGTACGTTCCCTAACCCTCTTAACATTGGCCCATCTACCGCTAGCCAGACAATACCTAACCTAGCGGCATCCTTTTCACGGAGTAATGTGGCTTGACTACCTAGATCAACCTGACACATAACTGATTTCCCGTCCATTTTAATCATTATCTTATACTTATCGTTTTCATTTTCCGAACATGTGACCTCTAGAACGCTTTTAGTTTTATTTTGACTATTTTCTTTGTTCATGTTATTTGTTTTCTTGGTGCAATCAGTAGAGCTATGACCAAAGAAATTACATTCAGAACATTTATTTATGGGCTTTGGGCATTTAAAACTCGGATGACCCGATTCGTTGCAATTAAAACAGACAATAGGACCCGTCCTGGGTCGGGCTTTAGTCATGTCATTATTCCGCGATACGTAATTTGAATTAGCAGATCCAGTATTAGAGTGACGTTTATCCCTAAAATTATTATCCCTTTTAAATTCAGTACCTTCCCTAGTCTGAGTTTTTATGGATTTAAAAAATTCTAGAACTTCCTCAGGCTTTTCAAGTTTTCCTGCTTGAGCGCTTAAACGGACTCCTTTGTCTTCGACGCCAAAAATCAAACAGTCAACCGCATCCCTACCAAAGATCTTACATCTATTAAGTAGGTTAATCTTGGTATAATAATATAATTCAAGTGAATCTCCATGGCGTGCCCTTCTACTCAGCATTTCGGTCAGCAGTTCAGCAAAGCTTTCAGTTGATGGAAAGGACTCTTTTAGTAATTGCTTCCACTCTGACCATGAATGCTTAATAGAAGGAAGCCCCTGGTACCAAGTTTTAGCGTGACCAGTCAATTTGGGCAGGGCATAGTGAACCGTTTGTTTATCGTTCCAGCTATAAATATCTGCGCACTCATCGACTTTGTTAATCCATACATCAATGGTCTGTTCTTTGACCATTGGATCAAACTCGGGAATAACGTTATGCAACCCATGAAACGATTCACGATACCCTGCCTTTTCCTTAAAAATATTTACAAATTGTTCAAGAAAATCAGCTGTTTCACTCCGCGGCTTTTCATGCTCACGATGTGAATCTCTCTCGCGTAAAGGGCTACGACTACGATGTTCTCGTGCAGCGCTTTGAACTTTAGGAGACCCTTTATTGGCATCCTTTAACTCAGTAACTTTTAACGTGTCTTCGCTGTCCCTAATTATCTTTCTTAAACCACGTTCCTTTTGTAATTCTTCCTCAAGAAATCGAATCCGTTTTAATAAATCATAACTCCCCCTTGAACTATCGCTGCTATGACTGCGATGACGTTTCTTAGCCCTTCTCCGACTATGGCTGCGGCTATCACGACTATTTTTACCTCGGTCGTGGCTCTGCTCGTAACTGCGATGATGCCGATGTTTAGCGTGTCTGCTGCGGCTACGACTACGTCTGAGCTCCCGTGAGCTACTACTATGATCACGTGTACGGCGATAACTTGAACGCTTGCTACGGCTTGAACTCTGTCGGTGTCGTCGCTCACCCTTACGCCTCGCCAGGCTGCTTCCACGATGTTTACTTCTCCGCTGACTCCGGCAACTGCTGCGCTGATCAGCATTCTCTCGAAGATCAGAATAATCGACGTCACGTGGCGGAGTCAGCGTCTCTCGCCGGCGTCGTCGATCAATGTCGTAGTCGTCATCACCTTCCATTTTCTGGAACTCGAAAATTATACCACTATGAAGCTGTTCAATATACGCACGCTTTAATAAATGGAATGTATCTTTATTTTAATCTGTTTTCAGGCTAATCATGTCATAAAATTACTTTCATTGGACTTTATTTTCCTCTCGACAGGTCAACATAACTTTACTAAGGTCATGGGTGAGTCAGCAATGAAGTAACCTTATTGAATTAACCAGGTAATCTATTTTCATCCGCGTCGGATTCGCAGATTTTCTGATACTGACGCGTTTTATCTTGGTATCGTACTGTATGTGATCTATAATTAACTTTATTTTGGTAATTCAGACGCAAATTTAACAAAAACACTTTTTGTGTAGGTATATTTTAGATGTTCGTCACTTTGCAGGTAGCCGTAGTTTTCTTGATTTTATATTACATAGGTAAGAAAAAATGGCAAAACTACCAACCAGTGTGTGAATGTCTTGCATACCAAATTTCAAGTAGTAAGAACGAAACAAACAAAACAATAATTAGGTCTGTTTACCTGGTACCACTTGCACATTTAGTGTTCTATTGTAGCAATTGCAATGTATCATTAGTACACATACACAAATAAATAGTTTTCTCGTGAAACTCAAGAAGTTTTTTTTTTTGTATAAACAACAATGTGAAATCAAATCGTACCTTGTCAATCCAGTGGGCGTAGCAAAATAGTATATTTTGTTGTCGTCCCTCTTCTGATATGTAAGGCGAGATGAAGAGGATAATCGTCGAACAAAACACTGCTTGGTAATTACTACACTTTATTACAGACAAACCAATCCAAGACTATATTTTACGTTACTCGTTAGTTGTTTACACATTAACCGTCCAACTTCGAATGGCCAGCTGTAACGATTTTAAAACGTTACGGTTTGTGAATGTTACCAGCTTAAAATATTAAAGTGATCGTTTACCATAGAGTGTTTATTGTTACAAAACTTACTCAACCCCTGGCTCGAGTTTTGACGGTTCATTAAAATGAATGCAGTATAATAAAAAAAATATTAAGAAATATCTACGCGTTTTTTTTTTCATTAAAGATGCAAAATTCTATACTAATCACATTAAACAATTGGAATTTCCTCCGTTAAATTGAACAATTAAATTTAAATAAATAAATAAATATCGTGGGATTCATGGAACAATCAATTGACACCAATTGACCAAGTCCCAAACTAGGCAAAGCCCGTACTATGGGTACTATATAGATAAATACATACTTAAATACATATTAAACATCCAAGAACCGAGAACAAACATTCGTATTCGTCATACAAACATGGATGGAACCCGGGACCTCAAGCTTCATAGACAGGGTCTCTAACCACTAGGCTATTCGTCCGTCAATAAAAATATACATAACTTAGGTATTACTTACTTCACTTGTTACTCTTTCGAACACTGAAGCGTCGTAATCTCTTGTATGTGCGTTTTAAATGTATATAATATTCTTCTTGGTCGATATCGGCCACGGCGACTGCAGCTCTGCTGATGGTAACGTTTGTGTGCTCTTCTGTGACACACGTAGCCAATTTTTAACCGACTAAAAAAGGAGGTTCTCTATTCGTCGTAATATATTTTTTTGCTAATAAAGGTACACTGGACACGTGATCACACCATTGGAGTAGTTATAGCTGATTGCCGCAGGTGGTCGGTCTTTCAGCTTAAATATACATAACAAAACAACAGTTTGTCACCGGTCGTTGCCTTGTCGTATGACACTTAACTCGTTACACGACTTAACGCAGCAAAACGTCGAATTCAATTGATATAATTGTAATACCGCAACAATATACTCGTGATGTAATAATAAGAACCTGTGTATACTGACTCACGACCTATTAATCAGTATTTGTATTTATAACATGAAACTACCGTGAGACTCAATCATAGTGAAATAAAAGCGGATCACTCACGTATATAAGTCGAGTTTAGCTCGACATGTTTCGGACTAATTTGTCGTCGTCTAGTAGTCGCGCGAGCAGAGCCGCGGCGTGCAGTGTGCGTCTCGCCGCCGCTGGGTCGTGCGCTCCCAGAGGAAGGACTACGAATTAGTCCGAAATATGTCGGGCTAAACTCGACTTATATACGTGAGTGATCCGTTTTTATTTCACTATTTGTATTTATATTTGTCTTCCTTATAAACCTGTCCTCCCTTCACATTATCATGATACTCGGGACTTAATCGCTTTAAAAGCATATATTTAAATTTGAATTTAGATACCTCGACGTTATCTTCCCTTATCCTGAAACTAGTTCTAACCGACTACAAAAAAAAAACAAAATGAAATAGAAATAGAAAAATATTTATTCAACGTACACAAGTGACAAGTATAAAAAAAAACAATTAAAGAAGTAAACAAACACGTTGAACAGGATCCCTCTCGGCATTGTGCCGCGGCTGGGGCCACGGCGCTGGTTTTCAGAGGGACCCCGATTAAAACTAAACCTTGACGACACAAACATGACGGTGAAAACGAAAGAGGTAAGTAATTTAACAAATAAACAATAAAGACAATAAGTAGACAAAAGACAGTTATACAAGAGACAAGTAAAGTTATAAAACAGATAAGAAAACTAAAATAATTTCATAGAACAGAACAAGGTTCAGCTATTCAATTGGCTGCATGGACCTCATTTCCTTTGCCTATCCTTTGTGGGACGAACATAAAAATAAAAAATAAAAATATGACAATAGGCAAGACATGACGCTTGACATGGACATCAACACGGACGGAAACGAGGCACATGATGCACGACAAAACAGTAAATCATTATAAAATAGGTAATTAAATCCTAAAGTATGTGTGCCTCCAAATGGATCCTCTAAAGCCATGAGTTTTATGGCCTAGCACAAATATGAAGTCGGTGCGGTGCGAGCGGAATATTCTTTGAATGAAGCACCGACTGCATATTTCTGCTAGGCCATGAAACTCATGGCTTTAGAGGATTATTTTATGTTTTTTTTTTTTCTGAGGTTTTTTTTAAAGGCGGTTTTACTTTTTATTAAAAGATTTATTATTTCACAATTTTAAGTTACGTAATATTTAAAATATTATCCTCCAACTCCTAACCGTTAAGGAATTGTACTTACCTTCCATCATCACCTCGTCAAAACGAGATGATGACTACCAGACGCAAATACTTGAATAGCTTTAGAAAATATGTGTGAAACACGGGATACGGTGCCTATAAAATTTGAGGGTTGCCCTCGATTTCCCTGGGATCCCATCATCAGATACTGACTTGTTGACAATGTGACCAACTATAAAGTATACCGGAAATCTGTCCAGCCGTCTTGGAGTAATCGGGGAACATACATAAAAATATATATTGTAGCTATATTCCACCTATATTTCGACGAATTGAGAACCTCCTCCTTTTTGTGAAGTCGGTTATTTATGAATAACAGCTAAAAATAAGTCACTTTATTTATAACAGCCAACTATAAATATATTGTTATTCGGTATCCTAACTTCCTAACTATCCTAACTAAATTCGAAAGTAACTCTGTCTCTCTGTCTGTCTGTTTGTTACCTCTTCACGGAAAAACCGCTGCACCAATCTAGATGAAATTTGGTAAGAAGATAGTTTGTATGTTGAGGAATAACATAGGCTACTTTTTATTCGGGAAAATTGTATAGTTCCCGCGGGATAGCGATAACCGAAATCTACGCGGACGAAGTCGCGGGCAACAGCTAGTATTAAATAAATTCGAAATAACAAAAACACAATTTTACTTACCTACTGCAATTTTACTAGTAGTTTATGCAACTGTTACATAATGAGGGTCCTTAAAACACGAGTGTTTTTAACTTGCAATGTATGTATTGTATGTAATATGTAGTTACATGTTTGTTGGGGTGGAATCTTGTAACTCAATTTTGAAGAAGGCCCCTATTTCAGTAACGTTACAATTGTCAGTTTTATATGACAATTCGAACTACATTTCTTTGCCAATACGAAGCGCGCTAAAACAAAAGCTCTTCGAATCAGCAGTTGACACCGAATTGTCATTGAAAACTGGCATTTGTAAAGTTGGTGAAATAGGGGCCAGATATCCTCAACCGATTGAGATGAGATTTGGAATACTTCATGTCAATCCGGTGACGATACAATAATCTGGTAGTGAAATTCTGGGCCGTGTTTTATAAAGCTACAAGTTACAATTTACAAGCGGAAGTCTCATTCTAGAAACTTTCTAGAAAGAGATTTCCGCTTGTAAATTATTAAAGCAAACATTATTATGATCTCAATTGGAAAATCTTTTTGTATTTTTTATTTATTTTTTCAAAATTTTTACTTTTACGGTCTTCCTGTGAGTATCAATTATATTTTTAATAAACTCACCGAAACATGAATACACAGAAAAACCAGAAAAAATACCAACCCCGGGAATCGAACCCGGAACCTCGACACTCCGGGTCGCGTGCCCACCCTTACACCACTGCAAAAAGTGATAAAAACGAGCTGAGATTTGAATACATAGGAGAAATTCGAGCCTTACCTAAATACCAATTCTGGTGTAAGGGTGGGCACGCGACCCGGAGTGTCGAGGTTCCGGGTTCGATTCCCGGGGTTGGTATTTTTTCTGGTTTTTCTGTGTATTCATGTTTCGGTGAGTTTATTAAAAATATAATTCAAACATTATTAGTTTAGGTAATTAAACACAGTGGATGAGTTCCCTCAATTGCAAATGCTGCAAAACACAATTTTATTTACGCACATATCATAAGTCCTCTCAAATGCGTTCAGAAACCGTAGAAAATGACCAGCATTGCAGCACGACGACGCCTGCTCGCCGCCAGCAGCCACCAACCGCCGGAAGCGGTAAAGTTAAAGTAGTATTAGTTTTCAAATTTGAAAATCAACGTAATTTACAATCATAGTGAAATAAAACGGATCACTCAAATATGTAAGTCGAGTTCACTCCGGCATGTGTAAATAATAATGTGATAATTTACAAACTCTTTATTGCATATAAAATGTTGTGTATAAAAGGTCTTAAAACTCTTAAGTTTGATGAGGTATTGCACAATAGATGTAGATATATTATTATATATAACATTTTCTATGTACGTGTATGTTCTTGTTGATAAATACTCTATGATAGGCAAAATTAAATATTGGAAATATTGCCAAACTTCGTTTAAAACCCAATGCTATTATAAGCAAAGATACGTCATATGCTCACAAGACAATCGAAAAACATGTTCCGAACATTTTGACATTTGCACGCAAGTTTGGACCTTATTTGAGAGTGATTGTGTCCAAAGAGGCTACTATTTGTAGCCTTTTCTGCGCTTCATTTTCGGCGAGCTGGTGACATATCTACCTCTTTTTTATATGTAATAATCATTGTTAAAACCTTTTGAAGTTTATGCATCTAATTCTGTTGCCTATGCGCGCTCTATAGTACCCATGAACACAACTACGATACAAACTCCATCGCTTGAACCTTCTTGAGCCCAACGGAGGCAGAACTTCCTTATCTTCAACTAGTTCATCACTATCAAGGGGTCCTTGTTTGTTAGGTGCGTCATCATCGATGATGAAATCATCCATGGCTTCACGTGGCGCAGCTTCATTACTTTTCAAATCATCATCGTTTTGTCTTGGCTCTTCGCTGTTTGATTCATCATCAGCTGTGTTGATTACATCTTCGATTTGGTCCAGTTCGAGTTCATTAGCAACTTTGTCGAATCCGTAGCCATGGTGTATTAAGGATTGGCTACTAATGTCATTTGTTTTTAATTGTTTCAAATTACCAGCGGTAGCTATTTGAAATATGCATCCGAGTGCCACAAGGATGTGTGTTTTCCTCATCGTATCTGTAACAAATAGGTTTGTTTTCCGTGAATGTATTTATAATAGGATTATTCATGTTTATATGAATGCATGTATCATGGATTCATATGTCACGTACGCAGTTGACGGATGATACAGTCGAGGAAATTATTTCCTGACCCACCATAGAACATTTTCATAGCAAACATCATAACGATTTTCCTTGTCAAGCTATGCGATGTCACTATGACGTTTGCTGTGAAAAGGTACCATTGTGGGTCAGGAATTAATTTGCTTGACCGTACAATGCAATACTGACTAAATATTATTCACACGTACACCCTTTTTAACTAATTAACTAGTTAGTAGTGCTGTATTTATAGGAATTCTTCTTGGGTTTTGTTTGAGCTTCGAGTAAGAGAAGAGCGGAACTTTCCGACACAATCATCTATTTATGCTTAATGGAAGGTTCCAACCTTGTTTCTAGTGTTATACAAAATGTAAAAAACCAGTAAAACTTTAAGAATTTTTAGAATTTTGAATACTTTATATTGAACACCACATAACGACAAAGACAGAAATAAAGGTACAGAAAAAGTTACCGGTAACCATGGCCTTATCGCTACAGAGCGATCTCTACTAGGCAACCATAATAGAAATATTGGATTGGGATATATAGGATTTAAAGCTTTCTTGCCACGTATACCTTGTATAGGTGTTTAGTTCACTAAAACTTCCTGGGTCATGTTTTATAAAGCTACAAGTTGTAATTTACAAGCGGAAGTCACTTTCTAACAAAAGGTGATAGAATGAGACTTTCGCTTGTAAATTGTAACTTGTAGCTTTATAAAACACGGTCCTGGTGTTCAGCCGGGCAAAATGTTAAAGTTGTGATAGATTTCAGCATTCACCATTTTTAGGGTTCCGCACCTCAAAGGGAAAAAAACTGAATCCCTATAGGATCACTTCGTTGTCTGTCTGTCTGCCTGCCAAGACCCTTTTTCACAGAAGCGCTTTGCGGTATCAAAATTGAAATGAATGTCTAATGTTAAGGGCTCTTGAAGTTGCAAAAACCGGCCAAGTGCGAGTCGGACTCGCGCACGAGGGTTCCGTAGAAAGATTTTAACGCTTTTCCCCAGTGTTTTAAGAAGTCCTGTGTTAGCAGAGCCCTGCTCTTAAACAAAATGTACGCGGTGCGGGGTCAACTTATATTGGTCTGCGAAATCTACAGGCAGACATAAATATTTAACATTTTAAGACTTTTCTGAGTGGTTGTGCTATAAGAGCTACTTTCATACCAAATTTCAAGTTTCTAGGACAACTGGAAGTACTCTTTAGGTTTTCAAAAAACGGCAATTTGTATGGAAACGACTTTTTTAACGACTGTATCTTTTGATTGCGTTGACTTAGAAGGTTGATTTTTTCACAGCTTCAAGGGACCGCAGGCTTGAATATTTGATATTAATTTCAGCATGCTACTTCCATGCGTTCCAGAGAAAAAGGGTCTTGACAGACAGACTGACGGACAACAAAGCGATCCTATATGGGTTCCGTTTTTTCCTTTTGAGGTACGGAACCCTAAAAAAACAAGTTTCTAAGCCCACGCGATCAAAAGATAAAGCTTTTGAAAGTACGTCTCCATAAAAAACCGTCGTTTCAGTTAAAAAATAAATTTGAAAAATAATTTCTAAAGTGATGGCTGTAAAAATTTTAGGGTTGCCTTCGATTTCCCTGGGATCCCATCATCAGATCCTGACTTGGTGACAATGGGATCACCTCAGAAGTATACCCTTTCGAATAATCATTTAATATTTTCAGAATTATCCTCCAACTCCTAACCGTTAAGGAGTTGTACCTTCCATCAGCTCATCAACATGAGATGATGACTACCAGACGCAAATACTTGAATAGCTTTAGAAAATATATGAAACACATGATCCGTCCCTATAAAATTTGAGGGTTGCCCTCGATTTCCCTGGGATCCCATCATCAGATCCTGACTTGGTGACAATGGGACCAACTAGAAAGTGTACCCTTTCAAACAAAAATTTTTTTTTTTAATTAGGTCCAGCCGTCTTCGAGTAATCGGGGAACATACATAATATATATATATATATATATATATGTATATATATATATTTTCTGACGAATTGAGAACCTCCTCCTTTTTTTGAAGTCGGTTAAAAATCAATACAAAAAAGTTGGTTTTAAATTAAAGTGTAGCGCCATCTCTCGCTTAATTGGTGAACAGTAGGAATGTGTTCCACACTGAGATGTGAATTCTCGTACAGAGATGTTAACATAGATGGCGCTAGCGAGTCGGTTAGGTTAGTGTTGCCAATTCTCTAGCCAATCTGACCACGGAAAAAAATGATTTGCAAATAAAATGTAAGAACCCGTCTCTTTTACCCGCACAAACTGAACTTAATAAATGACTTAAAATCATTGATGTACCAAAAATAGACGGATATGTCACCGCAAAACCCTTTTTCTCTGGAACGCGTGGAGGCAGCATGCTGAAATTAATATCAAATACTCAAGCCTGCAGTCTCTTGAAGCTGTGAGAAAGTCAAACTTCTGGTTCAACGCAATCAAAAGACACAGTCATTAAAAAGGTTGTTTCCATACAAATTGCCGTACCAAAACCGAAAGGGTAGTTGTCCTACAAACTTGAAATTTAGTATGAAGGTAGCTCTTATAGCACAACCACTCAAAAAATTCTCAAAGTCTAAATTTTTTATGTATGTCTGTACGAGGGCTGTTTGATAAGTACCCGTTTATGGAAAAAAAAAACTTTTTTTTTGTGTATATGCATTTATTTTTCTACGTAGTCACCTTTTAACTCTATACATTTGTTCCACCTATACTCAAGCTTCAATAAACCATCCAAAAAGTATGATTTTGGAAAGCCATTAAAATAGGCCTCTGTGGCGGCAATGACTTCGTCATTTGATCCAAATGGCTTGCCACCGAGCCATTTTTTTAGATTGGGAAACAAAAAGAAATCACATGGGACCAAATCTGGAGAATACGGGGGGTGAGACAATAGTTCGTAGCGTAACTGTGCTAATTTAGCCGTCACAACTCTGGACGAATGAGCCGGGGCGTTGTCGTGATGAAACAGTACTTTTTCTTTTTTAAATGGGGTCGTTTGTCATTCAACACGGTGTCAAATTCATCCAATAAATTGGCATAGTACTGCTCTGTTATTGTTTTTCCCTTTTCTAAATAGTCAATATGTATAATACCCTGCGAATCCCAAAAAAACGGTCGCCATGACCTTTCCAGCCGATGGGACGGTTTTTGCTTTCTTTGGAGCAGGTTCACCCGGTTTAATCCACTGCTTCGGCTGCTCTTTCATTTCCGGGGTGTAGTGGTGGACCCACGTTTTGTCCACGGTCACGAAACGACGCAGAAACTCCTTCGGGTTAAGTTTGAATATGGCCAAACACTGCTCCGAAGTAGTCAGTCGGTTCCGTTTTTGCTCCTCCGTGAGTAAACGCGGCACCCACCTCGCCGATACTTTCTTCATACCCAATTTTTCTTCTAATGTGTGTTGTACCCTCTCGATTGAAACGTTTACAGCATCAACGATTTCTCGAAGTTTGATTCGGCGGTCGGCTAAAACGATATTTTAAATTTTCTTAACCATATCGTCTGTAGTCACCTCAACTGGCCGGCCTGGGCGATCCTCATCAAAGACGGTTGTTCTCCCCCGCTTAAACTCGTTATACCAATATTTGACGGTAGTCATAGAAGGAGCACATTCATGGTAAACCGCTTGCATTCTTACTTTTATTTCACCACATGTTTTTCCTTCCAAAAATAAGAATCTAATTACAGACCAATACTGTTCTTTCTTCATTTTAACAATTTTAAGTTCACGCCTTCATGAATCGTTGTCAAATGAGAAAAAAAAACAAAAGAATGCCATTTTTTTTTATTTTCCCGCCTCTGAAAAATGGCTTAAAAAGGTGGTATACTTATTTGCGGCCAGTGATATTAATATATTTAGAAAACGGGTACTTATCAAACAGCCCTCGTAGATTTCACAGACCAAATAACCCCACACTGCGTACTTTTTGCTTTGCTGGCGGAAAGCAGGGAAATCTTTGTACGAAACCCTCGTGCGCGAATCCGACAAGCACTTGTCCGGTTTTTGAACCGAGGCCCAAGTACGAATATTCGTAACCTGCGCTGCATCACGTAAAATCGAATAATAATAAAATAATAATATAATAAATATCACGGGACAATTTGACACCAATTGACCTAGTCCCAAACTAGGCAAAGCCTGTACTATGGGTACTAGACAACGGATAAACATACATATATAGATAAACACATACTTATATGCATATTAAACATCCAAGACCCGAGAACAAACATTCGTATTCATCATACAAACATCTGCCCCGACCGGGATTTGAACCCGGGACCTCAAGCTTCATAGTCAGGGTCTCTAACCACTAGGCTATTCGGTCGTCATAGTAAACGTTGTCGAGTTTGTATGACGTTTGGAACAGCGCCCGCCCGTGAGCGTATTTGAAACTAAAATTTAGTATGAGGTTTCTCGATCTCGATACGATAACCGTAACGTTAAGCAGGATTCGAAAAGTCGTGCTCGACCCTCTGTACAAACAACACGAAAAAGACAAAGTGCAAGGTACCACATTCCATACGTAAGTAAATAATATACTCATATTTTGTGTTCTAATATTACATATGACGAGGATAATTGCGCAGCGACAACGTTGGGTCATTGAAAAAACCGGTCAAGTGCGAGTCGGGCTCGCGCACCGAGGGTTCCTTGAAAAAATTTCCCGCTTTCTCCCAGTGTTTTAAGTTGTCCAGTGTTAGCAAAGTCCTGCTCCTAAGCAAAATATGACGTTTTTTAATACATTTGTGAAAACATGAAAAAGAGGGGGTGGCTTGGAAAAGTAAAAAGCACTAGTACGGTCGAGGAAATTAATTCCTGACCCACCATGGAACCTTTTCACAGTAAACGTCGAGGTGACATCGCATAGCTTGACAAGGAAAATCGTTACGACGTTTACTGTGAAAATGTTCTATGGTGGGTCAGGAATTAATTTCTTAAAGAAAAATGCAACTTTCCGCATGATACAAACAATACCACTTTTTGAGCTTTTTGAAAAATATCTAATCTAATATATTACATATTTACCTCGCTCGAATCCTTCGCTCACACGAATCAACCACTCTGAATTTACTTAATGCTTTGATTCCGAAAATGTTTCATATTTATATAGCAGAAATATGAGGAAAAGCGACTTTAGGTATACCTATCCTCGTTAAACACCGTAGTTAAACACCTACTAATTATCCTGTATAACTATAATACTACAAATGCGAAAGTAACTCTTGTCTCTCTGTCTGTCTGTTTGTTACCTCTTCACGGAAAAACCGCTGCACCAATCTAGATTAAATTTGATAAGAAGATAGTTTGAATGTTGACGAATAACATAGGCTACTTTTTATTCTTGAAAATTGTATAGTTCCCGCGGGATAGCGATAACCGAAATCTACGCAATACGAAGTCGCGGCACAGGGGCGACGGCGGCCTGTCGGTGTAAGCTTGCGCGCCGGCGACATTACGATGGCACGTGTACGCATCTAGAGGGTTGACAGTTTAGCTACCGCGGCACAAGGAAATGATAACTAAATACTTAGTGAAAGAAGTTTAACTGTGTAAAATTTAATATTGTGCATGCTTTGCACATTTTGTTTCACTATATCTTGCGTAAATTTTTGTTGTATTTTTGTTTATTTTTTTTTGACAATCTCTTTCTGAATTTGGCATATTTTTGACATTCAAAATGTAATTATTTTCAATAAGAAGTAAAGGAATGTATGTAATCTAATGTTAAATTAAAATATTATTGTTCAACGTGTTCACACATTTTATAAATTGCTTGATTAATTATGCTTTATATTTTTAAGATAAGTATAATATTTTAAACATTTTATTATTTTCATTAACATCGCGAATATTCGAAATCGTATGAACAGTTCTCTCATAAAATCCAAAGGGAAGCGACCATTACGACGTTACGGCGCGACTAGGCGGCCCTCCGTTTTTAACCGACTTCAAAAAAGGAGGAGGTTCTACGTTCCACTGTATGTTTTTTTTTTTTATGTATGTACATCGATTACTCCGTCAATTGTGAACCGATTTTCAAGATTCTTTTTTTATTCGAAAGGGTATACTCCTGAGGTGGTCCCATTGTCACCAAGTCATGATCTGATGATGGGATCCCAGGGAAATCGAGGGCAACCCTCAAATTTTATAGGCACGTATTATGTGTTTCATATATTTTCTAAAGCTATTCAAGTATTTGCGTCTGGTAGTCATCAACTCATGTTGATGAGCTGATGATGGAAGGTACAACTCCTTAACGGTTAGGAGTTGGAGGATAATTCTGAAAATGTTAAATCAACGTAAAATTGTTAAATAATAATCTTTTAACAAAAAAGTAAAACCGCCTTCAAAAAAAAACCTTAGAAAAAAACGTAAAATAATCCTCTAAAATAATAATAAATGAAATAAAATAAAATGCATTTATTTCGGACAATAGAAACTAAAGCCTAAAGTTTTATGGCCTAGCACTAACTAGCAGAAATATGAAGTCGGTGCTTCATTCAAAGAATATTCCGCTCGTACCGCACCGACTTCATATTTCTGCGGCCATAAAACTTTAGGCTTTAGTTTCTGTTGTCCGAAATAAATGCATTTTATTTTATTTCATGGCGTTCGCGTTTCGCCTTCCATACCCCGCGCGACCCGCGCTCGCCCCCGCTCGCGTCCTGACACGCACACAATAACAACGCAGTAGTTTACTACACACGTGCGTCCGTGTCGTTTCTTTTTACGTTAGTATATATATTCTTTGGTCGCGGGCAACAGCTAATATGAACTAAAAATAATTACTTTGCTCACCCGCGACCACTGACCCGACCCGTGTCGACTGTTGTGGTCGCGGGTGGTCAAAGTAATTGTTTTAGTTCATAAATATGGACCTCCGCAAAGTAACGCCTTATTCAATAAACGTCACTCGAGCCTCCATTAGCTAAAATAGATTTTGTCTTCTTCTTACTAACGGAAATGTCAATGTGGCAAAAAGGGACAAACGAACTTTAACGGCATTTTAATAGGTTTATGAATAACAGGGTTATAATATAACTTTTGGCAATCGGTAATTTGAAGTTTTAAATTCAGTTAATATTGTGTTGCGGCCAGTTACGTTACCGCTAAGGTTAGTCATCGTTACATTTAGGTAAACCGCAAGTTATTGTCATGCCATGAAATGGCATAAAAATTATGAATTCACAAATAACACATTCGGTTGACGTCAAATATAATTTGATTATTATTACTGGCTGTTGCCCGCGAATTCGCGTAGAATTTGTATACTGCTATACCGCGGAAACTAAGTATAAGAGCTTCTCTAAGGAATCTTAGTAACAAAATATGTACATTATCTCAAGCGATGCGTCAGGCATGATGACGTTTGTATTTTTAGGGTTCTGTACCTCAAAAGGAAAAAACGGAACCCTTATAGGATCACTTTGTTGTCCGTCTGTCTGTCTGTCAAGACCCCTTCTCTCTGGAACGCGTGGAGGTAGCATGCTGAAATTAATATTAAATTTGCAAGCCTGCGGTCCATTGATGCTGTAAAAAATCGACCTTCTAAGTCAACGCAATCAAAAGATACATTCATTAAAAAGGCTATTTCCGATTTCCATACAAATCGCCAAAATCCGAAAACCTGTAGTGTACTTCCGGTTGTCCTAGAAACTTGAAATTTGGTATTTAGGTAGCTCTTATAGCGCAACCACTCAGAAAAGTCTCAAAATCTTAAATTTTTATGTCTGTCTGTAGATTTCGCAGACCAGTATAAGTTGGCCCCACTCTGCGTAAATTTTGCTTAACATGCTTATATAGATAAATACATACATAAATGTCTTAGAGAAAGAGTTGTATTTTTGTAGATTTCATGGCGGGGGGCTGTACCCCCGAGCCACCCCTCCCCCCCCTCTCTTTTCTTTCTGCAGCATAGTAGTTCGCTTTTAATCAATGTCTTTGCGGAAACAGTTGTATTTGTAACCTGTTTAAAGCGGTGGGCTGCGCCCCCCGAGCCCCCCTCTATGCTTGCTTCAATGTGGTGGCTCGCTACTTAGAAATGTCTTGGAGGAAAGAGTTGTGTATACTACTAATCAATATTCTAGAGGCTATAACAGTTGTATTAGTGCACTTCTTGTTGGGGGGGGGGGGGGGGGGGGGGGTTGTATGTTCGGGGGAGGCCTATGTCCAGCAGTGGACGTCTTTCGGCGGACATGATGATGATGATGACTTCTTGTTGCGTGGGGCTGCCTGAAAGCGGGCCCCGGCAGTACAGGAATCAAACAGTTACGAAAATGAAATTTATTTTCATCTCTCATACTCGGAAAGTTAGGCATATCTTATCTAACATACGGGAGGAAAGTTATGCATGGCTCCCCTAGGGAGTTAAAAAATTAAAACAAAAGCGCTGGATGGATGGCTATGACTATGACCTATACAGCATATGGAACAATTCTTATGTTTTTATTATTATTCGTTATTGTTGCCTATTATAAAAAAAAACTTCTTAGGTACTTACCCAATAATTATTAATACAACATTACGTAGTATTTTCCTTCATAAATTATACTTAAATGACAAAAAAATACGAAAAAAGTAAACTACGTTAATTAATAATTAATCTACTATTGTTCTCATGATCCTATACCTCCTATACTTGAATGAAGGCACTTTTTCTGTAATGTAATAAAATCCACCGCTATCTTCGTTCCTACTACACATGAGATACTATTAGTAAACACCTAAGTGTTTATACATATTACATATGTGTTTTTCAGCCTATGTATGTATCTTTGTTCCTTTGTGGCACTCTAGGGACCGAACGCATTTGCTGATTTTAATAATTAATTCATTCATTAAAACGAACCCTGTATACCTATCGCTATTGTGTTAAGCAGAGGTCTAAGTGCCATACGAAATTAGTGGTGCAGAGACCTCTCTATAGTGAAACTAGCTGCAGCAGGCTTATTATTTTACAGGAACGCGACATTGTATAGACATTATCAGGCCCCTGTTTCACCATCTTTACAATTGTCAGTTTTATATGACAATTCGAACTACATTTCTTTGACAGTATGAAGCGCGCTAAAACAAAAGCTCTTCCAGTCAGCAGTTGACACCGAACTGTCATTGAAAACTGGTAAAAGTTGGTGAAATAGGGTTATAAGTTTGACCTGTGTATCTGTCTGTGGCATCATAGCTCCCAAACGGATGGGCCAATTTCGATGCGGTTTTTTTTTTAATGGAAAGCTAGTTTAATCGAGATGTGGTTCTCAGCTAAGTGTCATTAAAATCGTATAAGCCGTTTTTGAAATATTGAACTTTGAAATGACAATGTCGGGGGTTTTTCTACTTTTCTAAGTTGATTATGTAAAATGAAGGTATTCTTCTTTGTTGCAGACACAGAGCAGCGAGAAGAGACGTGGCCGTCTGGAGAAGCAGCACTCGTTTATAGATGCAGGTATGAGACATAATGAAAATGGGATATTCACCGCGATTGCCTCATAGGTTTGATGAGCTCCCGATATTTCGACGCAACAATACAATACAAATATTCTTACACAGGCAATTTCTGTTGTGACGCAGTTACATGCATCATGATCACGGGCAAACCTATAAGGTAATCGCGGTCAATATTCCGTTTTCATTATGTCTAATGCAATTAACCGCTAATCATTTATAGTATATTGTATGTTGCAACCGCCCGGTAAGTAAGGAATTACGATCGAGGCTCTAGTAGAAGCCCGAAGTCGAAGACTGAGGGTTTTCTGAGTCGAGGTTCGTAATTCCCGTACCGCCTGTGAAACATAAAATATTTTTCATCACATTTGCGAGTAAACAAATAAAATCATAGGACAGAAAAAACTTATTTATTAAAATTTTTAGTCACTACAATTAGTAAAATTAAGACTAACGATTTTTTCGGGGAGTCTTATTTATTAGTAATATTTTCTTCATTATTAGAAATTGTGATATTTTTCGATGTAGCTATCTGACGCACACTATATTTTCTACGAAAGATCTTGGAACCTTATTTTTGGTGGGTGGGTTTTTTATGAGCAGCATATCACCTTGGTTCAATGTACTTGGTAGTTATTTCAGATAGCTCTTGTCGCCTACAAGCTCCAGTGACTCCTAAAATAAGAGCGACCTGAAATAAATATAAAAAATGTTTATAGTAACGTTAATGAAATAAATCCTCGATAACTTATTTATGTTAAAAACACAACACCAAAAAATAATAGAAGTTAACCTTTGTCGCTAAATATTTTTCATCGGGATCATCAATTTCATCAATTCTCCAACATACGCCAGCAAAACATTTTCATAAAACTAACTTGTTTTCTTTTCGTTTCTTCATTTTATACATAAACTGGTCGTATGCAGCTAAATACTGCTCCATAGACTTCTTCGGTACAAGATTTTCATTACTTCATTTCATTGTTTTTGCTGCATGGATAATATCTGGCGGTGTTGCATTTAAATCACACTCTTCGGACGACGACGACATTTTTAATATCTTTTACCTCAAATACAAAATGTTAATAATTATAATATATAGCTTTATACTACACTAGTCAGCATAACTATTAATACGAAATTTATGTTTTTTCTTAGCGAATGGCGGGCTTTTAACCCATACCGCAGATAATGCAAATGTTTCGTTAGGAAACGTTAAGAGCAAATACGTATACAGCCATGACGGGAGTGTAAAAAAATAAAATAATTTCGACGTTTTGATACAAAAAAACTATTAAAATCGATTATTAAGAACATTAGTTGAGTATATAAGTAATATGTAGAGAGTCTGCAATTAAATTCCTGTCTGGATAACGTTTTAAGATAGTTTTTTCAATTTTGAGCTGATGTTAACTCTTTGCTTGAACTTGAACCTGCAGACTTGTGTGCAGTGCTATAAATTAAAAAAAATATTCAAAAATTCATGGTAAGAAAAAGGGTCGAGGGTTTTATATGGGGCATTACAGCAAAGTTAACCTGCATGTTATGATACTGTTTACGTGCATTTGTGATGAAATAGTAGTTTATGCAACTGCTACATAATGAGGGTACTTAAAACGCGAGGGTGTTTTTATGGAACGAGGCTGTAGTGTGAGTCCCACACTCCTGAGCGCCTCACACTCACACTCTCCCAATATGTACACCATAAATAGTCTTAAGCCTTATATACAAAAGACAGTATTTACTCATAACTCGAGCCTATTACTTGTCCCCAAACACCCGCCTTCACAAGTCGAAGCTGAGTTTCATAATAGGATCACACGAGTGTTTTAAGGCCTAATTATGTGGAGTAGCATACATTTACTTTATCTACACACATATTATAAGTACTCTAAGATGGGTTCAGAAGCCGAAGGCATGTATCATACCCATACCTGTCACGAATTTGATTGTTTTTTTAAATCATAGACAAACATACCAGAGCTGACCTTTCGTAAACTGTTTTTTTTTTGTGTAAAAAAAATAATAATCACATGTTTAATTATACATGTCGGACTGAACTCGACTTATATACGTGAGTGATCCGTTTTATTTCATTATGATTGTAAATTACGTTGGTTGTCAAATTCAGAAAATCGAATTCGATGTCGTAATGACTATTACTTTACTGCTGGATCTGCTGGTCGTGGTGAGGCGACGATGTACTGCAATGCTGGTCATTTTCTACGGTTTCTGAACGCATTATAGAGGACTTATGATATGTGTGTAGATAAAAACTGTTTATCTACACACGTATCATAAAGTCCTCTATAATGCGTTCAGAAACCGTAGAAAATAACCAGCATTGCAGCACGACGCCTCCCCCGCCAACCACCACCACCACCACCACCAGGTCCAGCAGTAAAATAATAGTCATTACGACATCGAATTCGATATCGTAATGACTTTTCGATATCGAATTCGATATTTCGAATTTGAAAACTAACGTGATTTACAATCATTGTGAAATAAAATGGATCATTCACGTACATAAGTCGAGTTCAGTCCGACATGTATAAATAATAATGAGATAATTTACAATAAAAAGAACTGTTTACGAAACGTCAGCTCGGTATGTTTGTCTATGACAAAAAAACAGTTGAATTCGTGACAGGTATGGGCATGATATGCCTTCGGCTTCTGAATCCATCTTAGAGTACCTATGAATAAAGTATGTACAAAGATAGATAAAGTAATGTATGCAACTCCACATAATTAGGCCTTAAAACACTCGTGTGATCATATCATGAAACTCAGCTTCGCTTCGTTTCATAAAAACACATTCGTGTTTTAAGGACCGTCATTATGTAGCAGTTGCATAAACTACTATTGATGCATGATCTCAATTGTAGTATCTTTTTGTATTAAAAAAGTATTTGTTTTCGGTTTACGAAGTCATCGCATAGATGGCGCTAGTCACTGCAAAAAGTGATAAAAACTAGCTGAGATTTGAATGCATGGAAATAATTCGGCCAAGACCTATATGCCAATCTTGGTGTAAAGCAAGGACGATAAAACCAAGAGGGCTGCCAATGGCTATACAATGTCGCGTTCCTGTAAAATAATGAGCCTGCTGTAGCTAGTTTCACTATACTTAGTAGGTCTCGACGAATTTAGAAAACGAATTTAGATGGCGCTTTTGTGTTAGCCAGAGGTCTAAATGTCATACCAAATGAATGGTACAGAGACGCCTCCGTAGTAAAACTAGCTACAGCAGGCTTATTATTTCAAACAAGGAGGATAGTATACGGAGTGTCAAAGCCCATACTTCGAATCGTTGTAGGACCTTGTGCGAGGTCCGTCCGGATTGCTACCACCATCTTACTCGTTAATCCTGCCGTTAAGCAGCAGTGCTTGCACTGTTGTGTTCCGGTGTGGAGAGTAAGACAGCCGGTGTAATTACGGGCACAAGAGGCATTTCATCTTAGCCCTCTAGGTTGGCAACGCATCTGCAAACCCTCCGGAGTTGCGGGTGTCTATGGGCAGTGGTGATCACTTACCATCAGGTGACCCACTTGCTCGCTTGCCTTCCTCGTTGTATAAAAAAAAAAAAAGTTATGTTAAAATTCAGGCAATTTCTAGATGGCGCCAAGGTCGTAGCCAGCGGGTCAAATAATAACAAAACAGCGGTTCTAATGTGTCACTCAAGCAAGGTAGATGGCGCTGAATGTAATAAGAACGATTCAAAGTATGGGCTTTGTCAATTTTGTTTAATTTCCATGATCCTTGTTTCAAAGGAACGCGACATCGTATAGACACTGGCAGTCCTCTTGGTTTTATGGTCCTTGGTGTAAAGGTATGGCACGCGACCCGGAATTCGTGGATCCGTCGATTCCCGGGGTTGGCATTTTTCTGTGTATTTATGTTAGATGCAAGTTGGTCGAATACGGACTATCGCGATTCAAAATTTCTCTAGGATCGCTTGTTTCGAGTGGGGTCTATCTGTTCTCAATGAACACGGGCTGTAGCTTTGTCATGGAGGGGCATAAATAATCTTTGATTGATAGACAAATAACTTTTTTAACATCAAGCTACCGTGAGACTCAATCATAGTGAAATAAACGGATCACTCACGTATGTCAGTCGAGTATAGCTTGACATGTTTCGGACTAATCCGTAGTCCTTCCTCTGGGAGCACACGCCACGCCGGTGGCGAGACGTAAACTGCGCGCCGCGGCTGTGCTCGCGCGGCTGCTCGGCGCAGCTGACGGCGGCTCACAACTACCCTCGTTTTCACCCTCATTTTTATTATTGACAAAAGTGGGGTAGCACACTTCACCAATCACTTCACTTTATAAAGGCTCAGAGGAAGGACTACGGATTAGTCCGAAACATGTCTAAATAACTTTTTATAGCTCCATGAGAAAGCTACAGCCAAGACCAGACACAACACACAAGTTTACCGATTATAAAAAAATAAACGAATCACTCACGTTTGTCAACTATAGCCAGACACTCTCAACCTTATTGCTGAGGATCTGGACATTGTTTTGTGCTTTGAGTGATTTTACAAAAATAGCATTGTTGAAAATATGTTACTCTAATTAACCTAAATGTAAAATTTATATTATAATAGTTGGAAAAAAAATAAACTGGCCTGCCAATGCTAACTGTGGTGTAGCGGCGTGGCACGTGACACGGAATGTCATGGATCTGGGTTCGATTCCCGGGATTAGCAATATTATACTTTCATATTGTTTGTTATTGTTTCATTGAGTATTTAAAAAGTATATTAGTTTATGCAAGTGTATAACTATTCGGACTGTTAAACCGCAATGTTTACTCAAGTGTTTAAACTTTTCACTATAAAAATAGGCGATATTTAAATGTGCACATCGACGGTACTGACTCAACCTCGTATAATAAATCTTGGACGAAATTGAAATAAGCACTCTAGACCGCGAACTTAAAATGGTTATTCCAATTTCGACAAAATTAATATACGAGGTTGAGTCAGAGTACCGTCGATCGTTGCGACCTTGTATCGCTGTACATATGTGTGAAAATTTTCCACTGCCAAAGTCCATGGAAACACTTATCCAAACGACCGTCTGCTTTAACCCTTTGAACGCCAAGAACGCCTAAAGGCGAGCCGACGTGCCTACGACGCCACCAACGCTTATAGGCGTCCGGCTGCACAGTGCAAATGCGACCTATGAACGTATGCTTTAGGTTTAAGTCCGCGTTAACGTTATGCCAACTTGGCGTGTGCATGACAACTTTTGTATTCGTCGTTGGCGTTCAAAGGGTCAAGTGTAAATATGCCATAAATTTTTGTGATGAGTAATGGAAAATGGATAGCATATTATAACAAGTAGGTAGTGTTTATAATTAGAACAAAATAAAAGCAATTTTTTGATAATTATTTTAATTAGCACAAGCTTCTTTTTTATAATCAATAGACTCACAATTAAATACATAAATTGAAAAATAATTTATTGAATCAGGCGTTACTTTGCGGAGGGCCATATTTATGAACTAAAAACAATTACTGTAGCAGTGGAGGTGGACGTGTTGCATGGAAACATACGTTTGCAGCACAGATATAACTATTTGTCATTAGTGGTCGCGGGTGAGCAAAGTAATTGTTTTTAGTACATAGATACTTATTAGGACTGGGCCCTCAATATCTTTAGTAAAACACACTTTGAAAGCATCCAATATAAATATGACAGATGCTTAAGTCTTTTCAATTTTTCAAAAGATACCCATTATCAATGACATAGTTGGAACCAGTGACGCTCCTAGCTTTGTCACTCGCTAAAAGCAATATCACATCAGCTATCTCTTCATTCTTTGCTATGAACCCCAGAGCGGTACGCACAGCTCCCTGCTTCACCTTAGCTGTATCCTCATAACCGTAAACGTTATTGATCAAAAAATCATTGTCTACTGGTCCAGGGCTGACAGCGTTAACTCTAACCCCCGAAGAAGCCAACTCCAACGCCGCACACTTCGTGAAATGATTCAGAGCCGCCTTAGAAACATTGTATGGAATGAAGCTAGGAAGTTTGGGGACACTTTCGCCAGCTACACTGGATATGTTGATGATGTTTCCCTTCGTCCCCACCAGATAGGGCGCCGCCAAAGCAGTGAGTTGTATCACCGATCGAACGTTCACTTGGAAGACTTCGTCGTACGCTTGTAAGACTTTACCATTGAGGATGGAGCCTTCGATGAAGAATCCAGCATTATTGACTAGCACGTCGATCTTCCCGAATTTTTCCACTGTTGTTGACACCACGTTGTCCACCTCGGATTCTTTAGACAGGTCGGCTTTTATAACCAATGCCTTCCTTCCGAGGGTTTCGATCTGTTGAGCGATCTCCTTGAGTATCTCTTCCCTGCGTGCCACAATGGCCACGTCAGCTCCTTCCTTAGCGAACGATACAGCGGTCGCAGCACCGATACCTGAGCTGGCTCCAGTGACGATCACAACTTTATCTTTAAAACTCATGTTGTCAAAGATTTGTTTTTTTTTAGAAACGCAAAGTCTTAGATGAGACAGTTTCTGATGTCGTCAAAGTCGACCGTTCCGAAAGGCGGCCGTGAACAGAATAGACGGATTCGCGGTTGAAGGTTGTTTTTGTCATAACAGATGTTTAATTAGAATGCGTGCCGAGTTTGTTTTTCGCGCATAGGTTGAAATCGTTGGTGTTTTTTTTAGTTTACTTCTTGCACAATGTTATGCAATAGTCTGTGTAACGTACGTAAATCTAATTAGGATTTTTCGGTTATTTTGGTCCCACGAAAGACTTGGTGACCAAGGATCAACCAGCCTAAGTATCATTTTCTTGAGAACTCATTCCGAAAAAAAAAATGTTTTCGGAATGAGTTCTCAAGAAAATAATACATTCGTGTCATCACGGTTGTCATAGACTTCAAAATCTCATCACCAGTTGTGTGGATGTTCTCTTCTGTTATACGAATTTAATGCTACAGAGACTTCTTTATTTTTAACATGTAACTACCGTGAGACTCAATCATAGTGAAATAAAACGGGTAACTCACTTATAAACACACTTGACGGGGCGGTGTGCGTCTCGCTGCCGCTGGATGGTGCGCTCCCAGAGAAAGGAGCATGTCGTACTAAACTCGACTTATATACGTGAATGATCCGTTTTTAGGGTTCCGTACCTCAAAAGGAAAAAAACGGAACCCTTGTAGGATCACTTTGTTGTCCGTCTGTCTGTCCGTCTGTCTGTCTGTCAAGACCCTTTTTCTCTGGAACACGTGGAGGTAGCATGCTTAAATTAATATCTAATACTCAAGCCTGCGGTCCCTTAAAGCTGTGAAAAAATCAAGCTTCTAATTCAACGCAATCAATAGATACAGTCATTAAAAGGCTATTTCCATACAAATTGCCGAAATCCGAAAACTTAAAGGGTACTTCCAGTTGTCCTAGAAACTTGAAATTTGATATGAAGGTAGCTCTTATAGCACAACCAAAGGCTATTTCCATACAAATTGCCGAAATCCGAAAACTTAAAGGGTACTTCCAGTTGTCCTAGAAACTTGAAATTTGATATGAAGGTAGCTCTTATAGCACAACCACTCCAAAAAGTCTCAAAATCTAAAATTTTTATGTCTGTCTGTAGATTTCGCAGACCAATATATTTTGACCCCACACTGCGTACATTTTGCTTAGGAGCAGGGCTCGGCTAACACTGGACTTATTAAAACAGTGGGGAAAAGCGTTAAAATCTTTCTACGGAACCCTCGTGCGTGAGTCCGACTCGCACTTGGCCGGTTTATGTCAATCAGAACTCTTTAGAGTGAAACTAGCTAAGTAGCTACAGCAGCGCTCATTATTTTAAAGGAGCGCGACATTGTACAGACATTGGCAGTAATTTTGATATTGTCATTCTTAGTAGGGTTGTTGACTAGATGTCAAAATAAAATCATTTTACATTTTCACTTATCAAGCTTCCGAAAATGCTCATAAAACACCGATGCCTCACTTATTACCAGATTTCGGACAGGTCATAGCAAAAACAGATATGGAAATGGAACAATACTCAATAGAGTCGATACTTAAGATTATAATTATCTAAAAAGGATATCATCGTAACTTAACATTAAACCTTATTTAGTTGCGTACCTGTCATGGTTTTGTCAAAGTGGCATTCTTAAAACAGATTTGTGGTGACAATTTAAATTAGTAAAATTGTTTACTTATTATTTACTCAATACAACCATCATCACCCTTAAAAAAAATGTTAATGGAAGCACCTTCACAAACATATAGTGAATTTTGGGTTACTGTTATTAATGTAATTGAAAAGTATAATTAAATAATACTGTACATAATGCGACTCTATTAATCTTGTTTTATTACCGTGTTGCAATTATTTTGCTATGACCTGTCCGAGCTCTGCTTATTACTGCAACTAAAAGTCAGTTTCACGTCTAGTTCTGTAATTCAATACAAACTTCGTACTAACGGGTCCGGTCAAATCGTTTTGACATTTCAAAAAAAGTTGCTGATTTGACCAAGCGGCGACATCCCTGTTGAAGTTGGGCACTCTAACCACTATGAAGATTGATTGATAAGAGAAATGTTTTGTCATTGCTTAGACGCGGAGTGCCGGTGTGACGATGGCCGCGACAAATGCTGCTGCGAGTGTCGAAGGCATGAGGCCTGCGCCCACGGAGCTGCTAGCGAAAAGGTCAGCTTCATCGCCATCATCGTCATTACCTTCATCTTTGTCATCATCACCATTTACTTACATCATTATTTACTTAGAGTTGACCTAGTCTCAAAAACTGGACAGCCTGTATTAAGGGTACTGGACAGACAATGGATAAACATACTTATATTGTATAGATAAATACATACTTATATTATTATTTGATGCAATTTTTAACCCCCGACAAAAAAGAGAAGAGTTATAAGTTTCACCTGTGTATCTGTCTTTGGCATCATAGCTCCCAAACGGATGGGCCGATTTCGATTCGGGGTTTCAACTTTTCCAAGGTTATCAGAGATTAATTTATTTTAACGTTTCAAATTACAGCTTGTAAGTCAACAAGAGCAGAAATCAACTCCGGTCCCGCCGAGTCCGGTCAAAAACCGCTACGAACAAAACGCAGACCAATCAACCAATGAGACGGTGCCAGCGGAACCATCAGCTAATCAGCGACCACCTTACGACGCTCCAGCCAATCAGATCGCTGTCGTCGAACCATCCACTCAAAGACCTGAGATAACGACCAATCAGGTGCAAGCTTTCGAGCCTGCAACCAATCAAACCTTCGAACCAGCTATCAACCAAAGACAGTATGAAACTCAGGCCAACCAACGGTTTGAAAACCGAACGTTTGTTACTTCGCCGCATCAAAGGCCGCCGTCTTTCGATTCGGCCAATCAGAGGCCGCCGTCTTTCGATTCGTCCAATCACAGACCGCCGTCTTACGATTCAGCCAATCAGAGGGCGGCTAACGAGATTGCGGCCAATCACATGCAGGCGGCGAATAACCTGGCCAGTCAGGAGAGCGTTGAAGTGCAATATGTGCAGTACGCGTACAGCAAGGGGTATAGGAATGATGAGGCAAGTTTTTTTTTGAAATGCGTATCTTGAATGAACACCATTGATGGCTATTTTTATCCCTACACACGCACTAGGTGGCAGCACTATGGGAGGCTATTTTTTCCCCACACACCCAGTCGGTGGCAACACTATGGGAGGCTATTTTTTCTCTACACACCCAGTAGGTGGCAACACTATGGATGTCTGTTTTTTCCCTACACACCCAGTAGGTGGCAGCACTGGGAGGCAATTTTTTCCCTACACAACCAGTAGGTGGCAGCACTATGGATGTCTGTTTTTTCCCTACACAACCAGTAGGTGGCAGCACTATGGATGTCTGTTTTTTCTCTACACGCACTAGATGGCAGCACCGCGTATGGCTATTGATGGTAATGATTATTCAATACCCCCGTCCGCCGGCAGGTGACGCCGCCGCCCCAGCTCGCGCACCAAGCGGTCCCCGCGGCCGCGGGCGGCGCGTACGGCGCGGCCGCGGGCAAGGCGGCCGCCCCGGACCCCGCCCCGGACCGCGCCCCGCGCCCCGTGTCGCTCGCCAACGTGATTTTCCCGGGACACATCGCGCAGGCGTACCCTTACATCAATCAGGTCAGGATGGTAAGTATATTATTATTATTTGTATATTTATTTTTGTCTCAAGTTAGGTTTTTACAATATTTATATAAAAAGTAATAAAACAATATTAATACAAAATATAAAAACCTAACCTAGGGTGCCGCCGGCAGCGAGGCGGGGCCTAAGCTACCGGCGGTCAGGGCGACAGAGAGAGGAACCTCCTGACTATCCGAGCCGTGTCCAGGAGTACCGCCTTCTGTATCTGACCCTTGACCCAACCACCTAGCGAGAGCCTTTTAAGGTGATGGTCAAGGCTCTTCGCTATTAGACCGTTCGCCGAAACGACTATCGGGACAGTGATCGTCGAATCAACAGGCCACATGGCGGTAACTTCGTGAGTCAAGTCAAGGTACTTGCTGACTTTGTCCTTCTCGGCCTTCACGAGGTTTACGTCATGGGGGATCGTGATGTCGACGAGCACTGCCTGGCGCTTCGATCGATCTATCAGCACGATATCAGGTTTATTGGCGACAATAGTCCTGTCCGTGATGATAGATCGATCCCAGTAGAGCGTGACACGACCATTATTATTATTTATTATTAGCCTAATTTGTCCCACTGCTGTGCAAAGGCCTCCCCCCAATACTTCCATTGCTTCCGGTCTTTAGCAATTAGCGGCCAGTCCTTCAAAATTCAAAATTTTATTCAGCAAATAGGCAGTTGAATGCTCTTTTACGAGTACGTCTTTTTTTTTGAGTCTACCAACGCTTTCGGAAAGACCATGATTGACCATAATTTTCAAGAAGGGGTCCAGTTCATCCCGCCATCGCCATCTAGGTCTACCGGGCCGTCTCTTCGAGTTTGTGGGACGGGAATCTACTCGGTGGCCACCTTGGCCCACAACTCGTCCGGCATGCGGCAAACATGACCAGCCCTGTCCCACTTTAGCCTAGATGCTCGTTGACCTACGTCTGAAACTTGATGATGGCGCGCAGGGCGGTGTTGCGGATTCGGTCCATTAGTTTTACGCCTAGCAGATGCTCTATTATAAGTATATTAAATAAATAAAAAATAAAAAAAAATATCATGGGACAAGCGACACCAATTGACCTAGTCCCAAATCAAGCAGAGCTTGTGTTATGGGTACTAGACAACGGATAAACATACTCATATAGATAAATACATACTTAAATACATATTAAACATCCAAGACCCATGAACAAACATTCGTATTCATCATACAAACATCTGCCCCGACCGGGATTCGAACCCGGGACCTCAAGCTTCGTAGTCAGGGTCTCTAACCACTAGGCTATCCGGAAATATATTATATATTAATATGTTATTATTATTATAAGCCTGGCGAAGCGTCCCACTGCTGGCCAAAGGCCTCCCCCCATGTCCTCAACGCGTCCTGATCTTTAGCGGTGTCAGGCCAATCGTTAAGAAAGACATCCAGATCATACCGCCACCGTCGTCTAGGCTTGGTGAGTATATAGGCGGTAGTATTCCACAGTATGATCTGGAACCACTCAAAAACACCAAAAAGTCATAATTCCGGAAGCATTTTTAGTCCGAATTTTCATTATTCCGAAGCCTATTTTCTAAAAATTGCTTCTAGGAGCAGCAGCCGGTGTACCAGCAGGCGACGCCCGAGGAGCAGGCGCTGGCGCCGCCCCCGCACACCGGCGGCCCCGCGTTCCGGATCGGTGAGGCTCCAATAACCCAGTGTCCCCAAATGTGCTAGTGCCTCCAAAGAAGCCAGTGTCCTCGAATAGGCTAGTATCCCCAGATAGGCTAGTTTCTCCAAATAGGCTACTGTCCTCATAGCCTAGCATTCCTGAAATGGGTTAGTGTCCTGATAAATGTGAGTTCACGAGCCTCCACTTCCGAATTTAGCCGTTTATCTTTTTGATTTTATATTGATTTCGTAAATCCTTTCGCCTCTCAAATTCAGTTCACAATCGAAGCCATGGCCGAAAGCGAAACTGCACTAAAAAGGGATTTTTCGAAATTCCTACGCGATAGGGAACTAGCCTATTTTGAAATAGTTTACTAATTAACATTGACTGTTGATATTGCAGACCCGAGCTACCCCTACCCGCTGCAGTACAGCGCGGCGTGCGGCCAGTGCGCCGCCATCGAACAGCCGCAACATCGCGGGTAAACACACGCACACATATACATAGCCGGAGAAATAACAGGCGCTTGAAGCATTTCATATTAGCCCTTTGGGTTGGCAATGCACCTGCGCGACAGTGGTGATCGCTTTTAAGCGATAGACCGCCTATTCGGCCTATTATCTACCTTACCTGTTTTTTTTTTATCTCCTTGTACTGTTATTGTGGTGTTCAATAAAGAATATTTGTATTTATCTTTTATTAAATTAATACCTGAATATTGTTACAGTTACAACATAAGCTATGGACAGCTCGAGCAGCCGATGTTGCAGCAACCATACCAGGCCAGCAACATGTTGCTGCAACACAACGTGCAACACTACCCTGTGAGTTACAACCTAGGCTACGGACAGCTCCAAGAGAGGGGTGTTATAAGTTTGACGCATGTATTTCTACCTCTGTGTACTGTCTGTGGCATCGCAGCTCCTAATCTATGATTCTTAGCTTAAGTTTCGTAAGAATCGGCTCAGCCGTGTTTGAGATATTGTATTTTTTGTTTCCAGTATCAAGAAGCGATGCAGTGGGGCTCCCCCGGCCCGCTGGCGGCGCCCGGCAAGCTGCTGCTGCACGAGCTGTGCCCCGGCTACCCGCAGTACCCCTACCTCTACCCGCAGGTAGGTACCGGACAGGCTACCCGCGGTACCCCTACCTCTACCCGCAGGTAAGTACAGGACAAGCTTCCCGCGGTACCCCTACCTCTACCCGCAGGTAGGTACCGGATAAGCTTCCCGCGGTACCCCTACCTCTACCCGCAAGTAGGTATGCTGTTGCCCCTTGTCATAGGGCAATTACCCCAGGGCAATGTATTTATGCCTCAGCTGAAACGGAGGCGCTTCGCTCGCGTTTCGCGTTCGCTTGGTTAATAAGGTCTATATTTTCTCCCATACAGTTGAAAGTCATAATCAGTGATCGGAATTGGAAGTGCCATTTCGCGGGACTTCGGTGCGTAAGATTAGTACGGATATAGTTTTTAACCCCGGGATTTGATATGAAAATTGTCAAGTTTGTGTTTGGTTTAAAAAAAATGTTAAAACCAAACTTGAAGCGGTCATGTCTCGAAATCCGGATTTAGATACTATAGGAGAATACACAGAAATCGTTTTAAAATAAACCGCATCTGATGACATTTCGGTTAGTTAACTTGCCCCGCTGACATCAGTAGAGGTTGAAAGGTCATTTTCTACATATAAATGGATATTAGACGTCAAAAGAAATAGATTGATAGTAGAAAATATTAAAATGTATGGTTTGTTACTATGATTTCAAAGAAAGTAAGGAAAAAGATGTTAAATAAATAACTAATAATTTAATAATGTTCATTTAATATAGTGATGTTGATGTTTCGTGTTTTATTTTATGATTGTATTATTGTTAATTGTAACTGTGAAACGAAAGTAATTTTAAATACAGTACAGTAGTTTTTGTACAGTACATTTTTTTTACTTCCAAGTCTTATCCATGTTATGTACAATGTTTAAGGTCATCCACTCGAAATGGCACTACCTGTTACGATCATTGGTCATAATGTAATGCTTGTCACAATTTATCACGAGTCACAACTCTTTTTTTCTCTGAAACTGTCAGTTGTTTAGAAATATTATAAAATAAACCTAAGCTAACCTATACTGTTCTACAGGATGATCATTACAAAATTCCAGATTTTTTTTACGGTTTCAGAGAAAATAAGTGTTATGACTAGTGACAGATGATGACAAACATTACATTATGACTAAAGATTTTTGACGAGATAAAGGGGTTCACAACACTGTTCCTGTCTCTAAATAAATATCATGGGACAAATTGACACCAATTGACTTAGTCCCAAACTAGGCAAAGCCTGTACTATGGGTACTAGACAACGGATAAACATACTCATATAGATAAATACATCCAAAACCCGGGAACAAACATTCGTATTCATCATACAAACATCTGCCCCGACCGGGATTCGAACCCGGGACCTCAAGCTTCATAGTCAGGGTCGTTAATCACTAGGCCATCCGGTCGTCAAATGTTTGTGATGTTTATTTTAATGTCCTAACCCTTGTGTTTCCGTCGTCAGATGATCCCCCAGCCGTACCCGGTGCTGCAGCCAGTGTACCCGCTGCTGGAGAAGCGCGCGCGCGCGGCGCCGCCCGCCCCGCCCGCTCGCCAAGACAGCGACATCGCAGCCCGCATACAGCAGGTGCGCCCGGTCACCAGACATGGCTCCAGCGGTCAACTATGTGTAGGACTGTAGGCTATGTATCCAGTAATCCGACATGAGTCCGGCGGTCAACTATGCATACAGTTGAAGGCTATGTACACAATAATAGCTGTAAGCTGTGCCCGGTAATCGGACATGGGTCCAGTGGTGGGCTCTGTATACAGCTGTAGGCTGTGTACCCAGTAATCGGACATGAGTCCAGCAGTGGGCTCTGTATACAGCTGTAGGTTATGTACCCACTAATCGGACATGAGTCCAGCAGTGGGCTATGTATACAGCTGTAGGCTATGTACCCAGTAATCGGACATGAGTCCAGCAGTGGGCTATGTATACAGCTGTAGGCTATGTACCCAGTAATCGGACATGAGTCCAGCAGTGGGCTCTGTATACAGCTGTAGGTTATGTACCCACTAATCGGACATGAGTCCAGCAGTGGGCTATGTATACAGCTGTAGGCTATGTACCCAGTAATCGGACATGAGTCCAGCAGTGGGCTATGTATACAGCTGTAGGCTATGTACCCAGTAATCGGACATGAGTCCAGCAGTGGGCTCTGTATACAGCTGTAGGCTATGTACCCAGTAATCGGACATGAGTCCAGCAGTGGGCTCTGTATACAGCAGTAGGCTATGTACCCAGTAATCGGACATGAGTCCAGCAGTGGGCTCTGTATACAGCTGTAGGCTATGTACCCAGTAATCGGACATGAGTCCAGCAGTGGGCTCTGTATACAGCAGTAGGCTATGTACCCAGTAATCGGACATGAGTCCAGTGGTGGGCTATGTATACAGCTGTAGGCTATGTACCCGTAATCGGACATGGGTCCAGTGGTGGGCTCTGTATACAGCTGTAGGCTGTGTACCCAGTAATCGGACATGAGTCCAGCGGCGGGCTATGTATACAGCTGTAGGCTATGTACCCAGTAATCGGACATGAGTCCAGCAGTGGGCTCTGTATACAGCAGTAGGCTATGTACCCAGTAATCGGACATGAGTCCAGCAGTGGGCTCTGTATACAGCTGTAGGCTATGTACCCAGTAATCGGACATGAGTCCAGCAGTGGGCTCTGTATACAGCAGTAGGCTATGTACCCAGTAATCGGACATGAGTCCAGCGGCGGGCTATGTATACAGCTGTAGGCTATGTACCCGTAATCGGACATGAGTCCAGTGGTGGGCTATGTATACAGCTGTAGGCTATGTACCCGTAATCGGACATGGGTCCAGTGGTGGGCTCTGTATACAGCTGTAGGCTGTGTACCCAGTAATCGGACATGAGTCCAGCGGCGGGCTATGTATACAGCTGTAGGCTATGTACCCAGTAATCGGACATGAGTCCAGCAGTGGGCTCTGTATACAGCAGTAGGCTATGTACCCAGTAATCGGACATGAGTCCAGCAGTGGGCTCTGTATACAGCTGTAGGCTATGTACCCAGTAATCGGACAAAGTCCAGCAGTGGGCTCTGTATACAGCAGTAGGCTATGTACCCAGTAATCGGACATGAGTCCAGTGGTGGGCTATGTATACAGCTGTAGGCTATGTACCCGTAATCGGACATGGGTCCAGTGGTGGGCTCTGTATACAGCTGTAGGCTGTGTACCCAGTAATCGGACATGAGTCCAGCGGCGGGCTATGTATACAGCTGTAGGCTATGTACCCAGTAATCGGACATGAGTCCAGCAGTGGGCTCTGTATACAGCAGTAGGCTATGTACCCAGTAATCGGACATGAGTCCAGCAGTGGGCTCTGTATACAGCTGTAGGCTATGTACCCAGTAATCGGACATGAGTCCAGCAGTGGGCTCTGTATACAGCAGTAGGCTATGTACCCAGTAATCGGACATGAGTCCAGCAGTGGGCTCTGTATACAGCTGTAGGCTATGTACCCAGTAATCGGACATGAGTCCAGCAGTGGGCTCTGTATACAGCAGTAGGCTATGTACCCAGTAATCGGACATGAGTCCAGCGGCGGGCTATGTATACAGCTGTAGGCTATGTACCCGTAATCGGACATGAGTCCAGTGGTGGGCTATGTATACAGTCGTAGGCTATGTGCCCAGTAATCGGACATGGGTCCAGTGATGAACTGTGTATACCTATGCAGCTGTAGGCTATGTGGCCAGTAATCGGACTTGGGTTCAGCTGTGGACTATGTACTCAGTAATGTCACATGAGTCTAGCGGTGAAATATGTATACAGCTGTATGTTAGGTGCCCAGTGACCGGACATGGCTCCAGCGGTGGGCTATGTACTATGGGGCGTAGCCCAGGAAGTGGGCACTGGACGGTGACGCGTCCTAACCAGGAAAACTAATGGTGCTCTGTAAACACTGATGAATTCAAATAAAAGATGGTAATTTTAGTCAGGACTGAATTTCTACTAATTTAGCAGGGGCTTAAAGCTAAAACAATTTTTGTAAATCAACTAGCTTAAACGAAGGTTCCAGCCCGACCCGTCCGCTGTCTGGGAACCAAGTGTTCCTTTATTTTGATCAAATTCTTAGTTTAAAATGAACAGATCAGTCTAACTTGCCAGGACCACACCATGCACTTGTTGCATCGAGGCTAACACCCTACAGTACCCAGTAATCGGACATGAGTCCGGCGGTGAACTATGTATACAGCTGTAGGCTATGTACCCAGTAATCTTATTCTTTAAAACTATGTGGACTAGAAGATGATGTAATGTCATTATTATTGTTTCAGATCAAAGAACAGATGTCGCACCTGAACACCCAGGATAAGGACCGCGCGGGCAACGGGCTGCTGGGGCGCGCGCCGCCGGGCACCTACCCCGCACGTATGGGGTGCGTGTCACCAGTGTTTTACACCAACGCAAAAATAGGGGTGTTATAAGTTTGACGCTGTGTGTGTGTGGCAACGTAGCTCTGAAACTGGTGCATCGATTCGGATGAGGTTTTTTTTATTTGAAAGCAGGTTTTCTAGCGGTTGTTCTTAGCTAGGTTTCATAAAATTACAATTTCTTCAAAATCTAATATCCGTAACCGTATTCGAAACCGGTAGGTATAATGTTATTTATACATGAAACTTACCTCGAGATTCAATCATAGTGAAATAAACGGATCACTCACGTATATAAGCCGTGTTTAGCCCGACATGTTTTGGACTAATTCATAGTCGTTCCTCTGGCAGCGGCGGTGATCCGTTTTATTTCAATATGATTGAGTCTCACGGTAGTTTCATGTTAAACATGTCAAAATTGTTACCCACTTTTTAATAAATAAATGGGACTAAAAAACAATTACTTTGCTCATCCGCGACCACTAATGACAAATAGTTATATCTGTGCGGCAAATGTATGTTTCCATGCAACACCTCCGCCTCCACTGCTACACGAATCAACACGTGCCACACAGACCCAACTATCACCACCACCACTATACTAAACGTTTCGGCACTCTCCACGAGGCCATTTACGACTTACATAAAAGGGTAGTTTGGAATTTATAAAATATTAGTGGGTACGTTGGTATTGTCATTAACTAAGTTGAGTACATGGTTTACATATGTCAGTAGTGGAAGTGGTGGCATGTTGAGCGGTTGTTGTTGTGCTTCGTAAATGGCCTCGTGGAGAGTGCCGAAACACGTCAGCGTTTAGTATAGTGGTGGTGGTGATAGTTGGGTCTGTGTGGCATGTGTTGATTCGTGTAGCAGTGGAGGCGGAGGTGTTGCATGGAAACATACATTTGCCGCACAGATATAACTATTTGTCATTAGTGGTCGCAGGTGAGCAAAGTAATTGTTTTTTAGTTCATAAATATGGACCTCCGCAAAGTAAAGCCTGATTCAATAAATTAATAAATGGGACAATTAACACCAATTGACCTAGTCCCAAACTAGGCAAAGCCTGTACTGTTGGTACTAGACAACGGATAAACATACTTATATAGATAAATACATCCAAAACCCGGGAACAAACATTCGTTTTCATCATACATACATATGTCCCGACCGGGGATCGAACCCGGGATCTCATGCTTCATAGCCCTTTATCTACGGGGCCTTGAACGCCACTGTCATTTTCACCCCTCAATACGGGCATGTTTTGGCGGTTGGACAATGCCACTATACAATATGACCGTTATTACCAAGGTACAAGGACTACTTTTGTTCATAAAAACATCCCTTCCTGGAACAACTATAGTTGACACCCGTAATGCAGCGGTGTTGCCTTAGTGGCAACTCTGGTTGACACCCGTAGGCAAAGGGATAGTCAGGGTATCTAACCACTTGGCTATCCGGTCCGATCCGGTTCGGTCGGAATGCTAAAATAACCCCCCTTCCCCCTGCCGCCTTTGTACTTGAATTTGTTTTTTTTTTGTAAATTATGTTTGTATCCTGTTTATTTTTAGTACAATAAAGTGTTTAATTACTTATATAAGAAGTATAGCATGTGTCCCGTGCGCAGGCGCCCCGCGAACGATGAGGCTCAGCTGACGTCGGCGGCGCGCGCCATCGTCAACTCCATTCGTAACATGCAGGCTAGCACTTGTAAGTATTAATATAATGCCCTTATACAATAAACGTCGATAGCCGTGATAGCCTAGTGGTTTGACCTATGGCCTCTCAAGCAGAGTGTCGCGGGTTCAAATCCCGGCTCGCGCCTCTTGAGTTTATCTGAATTTATGTACGGAATTACGTTTGTAATTTATCATGAGCTTTTCGGTGAAGGATAACATCGTGAGGAAACCTGCACACACCTGCGAAGCAATTCAATGATGTGTGTGAATTTCCCAATCAGCACTGGGGCCGCGTGGGTACTGTAGCCCAAGCCCTCTCATTCTGAGAGGAGGCCTGTGCCCAGCAGTGGAACGCAAAAAAGGCTGGTGGTGATTCAAAAAAGTCACTCGAGCCTCCATTAGCTAAAAATCTTTTAACGAAAAGTAAAACCGCGTTCATTAACACATACGATAATCCTCTAAAGAAATCAGTTTAATGGTCTACCACAAATTTGAAGTCGGTGCGGTGAGAGCGAAATATATATTCTTTGAATGAAGCACTGTCTTCATATTTGTGGTAGGCCATTAAACTGATGGCTTTAGAGGGTTATTTTATGTGTTTTTGAAGGCGGTTTTACTTTTTGGTAAAAGATTTTTTATTTCACAATTTCAAGTTAGTTACGTTAATATTCAAAAAAATCTCCAACTCCTAACCGTTAATGAGTTGTACCTTCCATCGACACCTTATCAACACGAGATGATGACTGCCAGACGCAAGTACTTGAATAGCTTTCGAAAATATAAGAAACACGTGATACGTGCCTATAAAATTTGAGGGTTGCCTTCGATTTCCCTGGGATCCCATCATCAGATCCTGATTGTCACCAACTAGAAATTATACCCTTTCAAACAAAACATGAATGTTTGAAATCGGTCTAGCCGTCTTCGAGTAATCGGGGACCATACATATAAAAAAAATCCCGACCAATTGAGAACCTCCTCCTTTTTTGAAGTCGGTTAAAGATAAGTTTTGTCTTTTCCCGAGGATGTTCATCATTTGCTCATAGAGTGTGTCCGGACTGAAGTTATTAGGGAGGGTTTATGTTGTACTAGCTGTCGCCCGCGACTTCGTCCGCGTAGATTTCGGTTATCGCTATCCCGCGGGAACTATACAATTTTCCCGAATAAAAAGTAGCCTATGTTATTCCTCAATAGTCAAACTATCTTCTTACCAAATTTCATCTAGATTGGTGCAGCGGTTTTTCCGTGAAGAGGTAACAAACAGGCAGACAGAGAGACAGAGTTACTTTCGCATTTATAATATTAGTTAGGAAGTTAGGATTAGGATGTTTCGTAATGTTTAGTAAATTTTATGCAGGATTTTGAAACTTTTTTTTGTCCGAAACTTTCTAGAGAAGCTGCCAAGATTATTTACAAGCGTCTTTTGAAATAACTGTACCTGTTTGTGTTTTTAAGTTGTGCTGTTATTTCTATATATTTCTATTGTCCCTTACGCTAACATGTTTATTTCTGAACAAAGCCCTTTAATAAATTAAGAGCTAAAAAGATAAAAAAAAGGTTTTGTCTTTTTTCTTATTAACGGAAATGTCAATGTGACTTTAAAGGACAAACTAAATTTAGGGGCATTTTAGTTAAAATAGGTTAATGAATAATGGGGTAAGCGTTTCCCAGAATGGCGCGGTCAGCGGTTTTCCTCCACCACAAAAACACATGATAGCTAAATTACACATGTAATTTTGCACATAAATTCCTAAACGCTGTTTTCCTATGATGTCGTAATTTAAAGTATACGTATAGATGCATTACAGAGACCGTGGAATTGCATATGTGGTGGTATTGTGTGTTTATAATAATTCTATATTTGAAATTTCCCTTTTCCCGTACTATTAGTATAAAAAGAGGCTTGTAATAATTATATTGATGAAGAAAATTCCAAAATAATGTCAGTGTCAAATTAATAAATAAAGTAAAATAAATAAATATCATGGGACAAATTGACACCAATTGACCTAGTCCCAAACTAGGCAAAACCTGTACTATGGGTACTAGACAACGGATAAACATACTTATATAGATAAACACATACTTATATACATATTAAACATCGAAGACCCGAGAACAAACATTCGTATTCATTATACAAACATCTGCCCCGACCGGCGATGGAACCCGGGACCTCAAGCTTCATAGTCAGGGTCGCTAACCACTAGGCCATCCGGTCGTCAAAATATTAATAATAATTCTAATAATATTCATATAAATATATATATTAATATTAATATTTTAATATTAATTCTAAATATTATTTACGTTGTGCTTATATTGTAACGGCTGATTCTCCTTTTCGTGCGAACCATACAACCACTACAAACTAAGAGAGAGCTGGAAAGAGATTGGGATTGAGAGTTGCCAGATCAAGGGTAAACATTATTATTCTATTCAGTCTAGTATTCCTTGCAAACCTTGGTTTTTCAGAATGAAATTTGGCAAAAGAGCCACCAGCTGCCTCATTCGAATGAGGCTGGGTCATGTATGCACTCCTGCCAATCTAGCTAGGTTTAATCTAGTGGATTCTGATGCTTGTGAGTGTGGTTTGGGGATTGCAGATACTAGCCACATATTTCTCTCCTGTCCCCTCCATGACAACACTTTTCTTTATGATAATCTCATATCCTACCAAATTCCTCTGCCTACATCCATCTCTGTCTTGTTAGCGTCTAATGATTTAAATATATATAATTTGCTTAATGTGTTTATAAGTAATAATGACATTAAAATTTAGCCAACTTTCATATTTTAAGTAATTCTGTATGTACAATATATTTATTTCATCATCAATATCCATTAGGTATGTTCCTACACAATCCCACGTAATCCTATCCTGATAATTTACTCCAAATTCAGTATTTTTTCTTTTATTACGTTTCCCTAACTTTACCTGTCTGTGGCAAGCCAAGAAGAAAAAAAAAACTACTACAAATGCAATTCCAAGCTCTCGTTAATTCATCTTTAATCGTAATGGTATTCGTTCATCTGGTCAAAAAACGTTTGCCAAACTGATTCCACACACACTTACCTACACTCCTGTGAAGCAATTCAGTTATGTGTGTGAAGTTCCCAATCCGCACTGGGCCCGCGTGGGACCTATAGCCCAAGCCCTCTGAGATGCTGGTGATGGAAAGGTTAGTGATGATGATGATGAAACTGATTCATTTCCCAAAATGCTTTTTTTTTTTTCTTTCGGTCATCATCATCATCATCATCATGTCAGCCAAAAGACGTCCATTGACATAGGCCTCCCCCAAGGCTCGCCACTCAGAACGGTCTTGTGCTTTCTTTCAGTAACTGTAAATATTTCAGGATTTATTTCAGGGCCATCTCGTAGAGCCCTATAGGTTAGGTTAGTTTTATAAAAACCCTGAAATATGTACAGTTTCGGAAAAAAAAAGCATTTTGGGAAATGAGACAGTTTAGTTTTGTAGTGGGAGAGCCATACTTTAGCTATTTGCTGCCGTACGAATGGACCGGCTCGTCTGGGGAAGTACCACCCTCTCGCAGAAAATCAGCGTGAAGCAACAGCACCCCTGTTGCGTTTCGTTCGGTCAGTGAGAGTGCCGGAGGCCCGAGCAACGGACTAGTGACTCTCTTGGGGTTGCTGGTTCTCATGGGTGGCGGTCATCGCTTACCATCAGATGACCTGAATGATAAAAATAAAAATAAAGGTTTTTTTGGCAAACATTAGTAACTAAACGAAGAATAATGTCTTACCCTGTTATTCATAAGCCTATTTTAACTAAAGTGCCGTTACAGATCGTTTGTCCTTTTTTGTCACATTGACATTTCCGTTAGTAAGAAGAAGACAACACCTATTTTAGCTAATGGAGGCTTGAGTGACGTTTATGAATAAGGGTATTATTCTATACAATTTTTTTTCTCGTCACACAGACCAACAGGAATACCGAAGGCAACACAGCGAGGCTGGCGGCTACAGAGAGAGGGAGAGGCGTCGCGACGAGCGAGACGACAAGAGACGGCCGCCGCTGCCGCGCCAGGTCACAGATGTTAGTTGTCTTATTATAAATAAAAATAAATAAATATCGTGGGACAATTGACACCAATTGACCTAGTCCCAAACTAGTCAAAGCCTGTACCACAGTCTATACAGTCGTCCGACGAAGGCCTCTGACAGGTCAGTCGTGCGGGGGGTGCGGGGTGCGGGGCGGGCAGGGCGAGCCCCCTTGCATACGCCGCCACTGCCCGATTAGTTAGGAACTTTCGCCCTCCTTGGTGCTTTGGCCATGCGGTTGCGGTGTCGGCATTTACGCAAACATCAAAGGCGTCGGACCACTGGTAGGTAATAAGCTCTTTACATTGTGTCTGTACTATGGGTACTAGACAACGGATAAACATACTTATATAGATAAAAAATACATACTTGTATACATATTAAACATCCAGTACCCGAGAACAAACATTCGTATTCATCATACAAACATCTGCCCTGACCGGGGATCCAACCCGGGATCCCAAGCTTCATAGTCAGGGTCTGTAACCACTAGACTATCCGGTCGTCGAGGTATTTATACCTTATTATTGCGGGTGGTAGGAGATATTCGCGTATGGTGTTTGGCTTTGTTGCCGTCGTCCGCTGCGTACTAATTTTCACTAATTTGTATTTAGTTATATGCATAACTAGCTTAGGTATGCCCCGGGGGCTTTACCCCGATACAATATTTCAAAATGGGCTAGTTCCGTATCCTGTGGGAATTTTGAAAAATCCCTTCGTGCACCTCAAGGATACCCAAGGTATGTGTATAGGCTGTGCTGTCTCTCAGTCGTTTTATAAATATAAGAGACTAGCTTATGCCCCGTAGCTTTGCCCCCGTGAAATATTTCAAAATGGGCTAGTTCCCTATCCCGTGGAAATTTCGAAAAATCCCTTCTTAGTGCACCTCTAGGATACTCAAGGTATATGTTTGCCAAATGTCAAGTCTCTAGGTTCAGTGGTTTAGGCTGTGCATTGTCTGTCAGTCAGTCACGGTATTGTTTTATAGGTATAAGATTATTGCGGATGGTAGAAGATATTCGTGTATGGTGTCTGGCTCTGTTGCCGTTGTCCGCTGCGTGTTAATTTTTCACTAATTTAATTTATTGAATCAGGCGTTACTTTACCAAGGTCCATATTTATGAACTAAAAACAATTAAGTACTTTGCTCACCAGCGACCACACGTGAAAAATAGTTATGTCTGTGCGGCAAATGTATGTTTCCATGCAACGCCTTATCAAATTATAATTGCATCACTTGTCTGTACGTTTCGGTTTGGATTTTTAAAAATAGTTTATAAAGTGCATGAATAATAACCTAACCTAACCAACTTAGAAAAGTTGAAAAACCCCCGACATTTTCATTTCCAAGTTCAATATTTCAAAAACGGGTGAACCGGTCTTAATGAAACTTAGCTAAGAACCATCTCGATTAAACTAGCTTTCGATTAAAAAAACCGCATCGAAATTGGTCCATCCGTTCGAGAGCTATGATGCCACAGACTGATACACAGATACACAGGTCAAACTTATAACACCCCTCTTTTTCGTCGGGGGTTAAAACGTAAACTAATATTGTGCTAAGCTGAGGCCTAAGTGCCATACGAAATGAACAAATTATTATTATTGTCTCAGCAACATGAAATGTTGTCAATTATGATATGAGCGATCATTAACATGGTATCTTTTGTCCCCAGCTGTCCCCGGGGAACTGGTGCCGGCGCTCCCCCGGCCCGGTACATCCAGGTCAGTCACCCCTGTCTTTTTCGAATTAACTAAATGAATGAATATGAGTAGGAGTTAAATTTTAATGTCAATGACAATTCAACTCCATATCCATTCTTAATTCACCGTTAGCGACACACGGGAGCTACCTTTCAGAGTATAATGTACAATTACGCATAATGTACACTACATACAAAATGTAACAACCTGTGAAATGTGTAATATGCGTAACTTGAAACAAGCGGAACGTGCATGAAACACAATGTGCATTCACGAAATGTGCATAAAGCGAGGAGTGCGTAAAATATTTTTTCCCCTCACTACCTCGGAAAGCCGTGTTTTATACTTTAATACAAGCGGGTAAAATCTCGTTTTATCCACTAGTGGGGACAGTAATTTGACCTTGGAGTGGAGCGTGTTTAAGTAGCTTTTGACAGATAACAAAACGTAAAACGCTCATAATAATGGTTAAATAAATGATAAATGGTTTGAGAATTTAACAAAAAATACGAAATTTAGCTTTATTTAATAGTCCTTAAAATTCTATATGAAGCGTTTGTTTTTTTTTTTATATAATTATGTTGAATATAATTCTGAACGTACAAGTTGAATCGATGCAATTTCAAAACGCAACATTGTTAACAAAAAAATTCTCACCGACTCCGACTCACGTAACAATACACAACTTACAGAGTTTTCTGCTATAATATCGTGAAAAAAATAGTGATGAAGATTTATTTTTTATGAGCTGTTTTTTTGCATGTTGCGCTTTCCTCGCTATAGTGAGGTGAAAATATTTTTAATAAGTTTGAGTCTGAACTGTGTTGATTTTTATCTTTTTGTACATTTTGCATGTAGTCCTACATGCATTTTGCACATTTGGCGTATTGTACACTTTACTGATTGTTACATTTTGTGTGTAGTGTACACACATTTGGCGTATTGTACACTTTACTGATTGTTACAATTTGTTTGTAGTGTACACACATTTGGCGTATTGTACACTTTACTGATTGTTACATTTTGTGTGTAGTGTACACACATTTGGCGTATTGTACACTTTACTGATTGTTACATTTTGTGTGTAGTGTACACACATTTGGCGTATTGTACACTTTACTGATTGTTACATTTTGTGTGTAGTGTACAAACATTTGGCGTATTGTACACTTTACTGATTGTTACATTTTGTGTGTAGTGTACACACATTTGGCGTATTGTACACTTTACTGATTGTTACATTTTGTGTGTAGTGTACACACATTTGGCGTATTGTACACTTTACTAATTGTTACATTTTGTGTGTAGTGTACACACATTTGGCGTATTGTACACTTTACTGATTGTTACATTTTGTTGTGTAGTGTACACATATTTGGCGTATTGTACATTATTTTCTGAAGGGGACAGCTATAAAAAATGAAACATTTAAAAAATAATAATAAGTAGAAGTTATTCAATAGTTCGTTATACAGCTTACATTAACAATAATAATAATAAGTTTTGTTGGTTGTCCTCAGTTCTAAACCACCCGAGGCGGCCACACCCGGACACGAGAAACGCCAGGCGCTAAACATATCTTAGAGCTACGACGCAACATACAGACGAACACACATTATACGCTGTTACTGACTATGCATACTTTATAGAGGTATTTTGATTCAGTAAACTTGTTAAGGTCACTTTAGTTTGCTAGATTGCGGAAACAATTCCGACCGGAACACTCACGTGCGAAAGAGATGTCTGTGCGACATGTATGATTTGAAATTACTTCTATGCGATGTGTTTATTTAGTAATAGTGTATGATGTGGCTATCTGTATGTTAGGTAAAATAACAAATAATAACACGTTTTAACTTGAATCGACTTGGCCAGCCGTGACAAATATTTTTTAAATTGACATTTAAAACATTCTTTGATTTTGGAACCAACTAATAAACCAAAAACTGTCACATTTTTGACTTGAATCGCTTAAATATGTAAAAAAAAATATGTCAAATTTTAGTTCCTCTTTTCTCCGTTTTCTAGACTTTTTTTTTTTAGCATTAGAAAGAAGGTGAACAATCTTGACATGTATACCGTGGGACTCATAGTGAAATAAACGGTCAGTCGAGTATAGCCCGACATGTTTCGGACTAATCCGTAGACCTTCCTCTGGGAGCACCGAAACATGTCCGGCTATACTCGACTGACATACGTGAGTGATCCGTTTATTTCGCTATGATTAAATCACATTGTCGTTTAATTGTTACTTGCTGTTACTTAATCTGTACAATTGGGTTTCAATAAAAAATCAAGTCGTGGTTGTTTATCTTTTTTCTAATGTAGAAATAAGTAATTATACTTAGCTCTGGTGAAATTTTCTGAATTGTGAAAAAATATAGGTGTTATCATTCTAAGAGGAGGCCTGCGCCCAGCAGTGGGCCGTAGGCTGCTGCTGATGATGATGATGATAGGTGTTATCAAATCAAAGGATGATTCATAGTGTTACGCCAAAGGTAAATCGCTGCTAGCTACAAGATCTCACATGGAAAGGAGCTAGTCATTTTTTTTAAACCTAAATTTCATAGACTATAGACTATTTTTTTTATTTTTTTTTATTATTTATTCCGAGGCTGCACGCTAATTGCCTTTGGCTACGGACGTGTCCAGAAAAATGGTACAGTATGGTATCTTCATGGGTGTGAAAATATTATTTTGATAATACTAGTGACACTTACAAGTGCTTTGAAAAAAAACTGTTCAGTCTGTGAGCGTTTAAAATAGGGTTCGGGTTCTTTTTTTTATACTATAAGGAATAGCAAGTGGGTCATCTGATGGTAAGTGATGACCACTGGCCGTAGACACCTGCAACCCAGGTAGCCTTGGAAATGAATGCTCACAAGGGGGGTGTGGAGGGAATGGTTGAAAGCAGAAAGTTTGACTTCGGGACTTTGTTTGGACTAGTTAGAGGGTTAACATACTAAAAGTCCCCACTCCTCGGAGGTGAGCCCTAGGGTGGGGGGCCCAAAGAAGGTACCGTTTTTTGGTTTTTTGTTCATTTCGCGAAAACGATGTGTCATACCAAATTTCAACATACAATGACAATGCAAAGAAAAATTCGTTAAGCAGCTGGACTTGAACCAGCAACCTCGGTAATCCGTACCACGCTCCACCAATTAAGCTATACTTAACGTTGGTGTACCTAACGAATTTTTCAATGCCTTGTGTCATATTTTTATTTGGAAGATCTCTCCTCAGCGCCATCTATGAGTAGCTTAATCAAGCGGCTCACCCACTACGGAACTTCTACAGTTACGCATTAGTGGCAAGAGATGGAGCTATTTTCTGAATCAATGAATTTTTCTTTGCTTTGTCATTGTATGTTGAATTTCATTCTATGAATGTTTCATAAAAATAAAAACAAAAATTATCGATTATTATTCGATTATTTTCATTGATACCAAATTTCGTTATACTACATAATGAAAGCTGATAAAATTTACTACAACTTAGTTATATATACCTTTTACCTATTCTCAATCGTTGTCTTAGATATGAGCTCCGAAAACCAGTAGAAGTATACTAATATTACCAACTACCGTTGAAAATTTATACAAATTTCAGTTAATTAGTGCATAACCCATTATTTTAAGTATACTCAGCTGAAAATATATCAGATGTTATATCCGTAGACTGCTATTAGTCGATACCTATGCTCTTATTCATCAGACTTGGAACTCTGGGCAGAGTTGGTGTATCCATCGACTATAACATTACACGTGTTCCCTGGGTAGTTACGCTTTATGAATTTTAGATAGTATTACGTACAGTGGCCACTATGCCTCCTCTTGGTCAAATCTCTTTATGAATGAGGAATCCTCCACCAAGTAAAATGACAAGGTTCTGTAGGTGACATGGCTTGCTAGTTGCATCAAACATGGTGTAGATGGCTGATTTTTAGATTTTCTTAATCCCATTCACATTAAGGAGGGTCAAAATTAATACGTAAGGCAAAAACCACATTTTTGAAAAACGACTGTTTTTCGAAGCTCACATCTACTCGTAGACAACGATTGAGAATAGGTAAAATGTTTTTACGACCAAGTTGTAGAAAATTTTATTAGCTTTCTTTATGTAGTGCGACAAAATTTCGTATGACCCGTCGTTTCCGAGATGTAAGCAAAAAACCAAAAAACGGGTCCCCCCCCCCCTCCTCCTAGGGCTCACCTCGGAGGGGGGGGGGGACTTTTAGTATGTTTGTCTCCTAACTAATCCAAACAAAGTCCCAAAGTCAAACGTTCTGCTTTCGGCCATTCCATCCACAATCACTCATTGACCACACTAAGGGGGTTTGCAGATGCGTTGCCAACCTAGAGGGCTAAGATGAAATGCCTCTTGTGCCTGTGATTTTACTCTCCACACCGGAACACAACATGCAAACACTGCTGCTTAGGGGCAGGATTAGCGGGTAAGGATTCGTATTGACATCTCTTTCTTTGAAGTAATAAGCGCCATTAACAGCCGAAGTACGGTCGAGGAAATTAATTCCTGACCCACCATGGAACCTTTTCACAGTAAACGTCATAGTGACATCGCATAGCTTGACAAGGAAAATCGTTATGACGTTTACTATGAAAATGTTCTATGGTGGGTCAGCAATTAATATCCTCGTCTCTATACCATAAAACCAAGAGGACTGCCGTGTCTATACGATGTCGCGTTCCTTTGAAATAAAGCCTGCTGTAACTAGTTTTACTACGAAGGGGTCTCTGTACCATTAATTTTGTATGACATTTAGACCTCTGGCTAACACAATAGCGCCATCTATGAACTGAAAGAAAAAAACGAATTTAGATGGCGCTATTGCCAGAGGTCTAAATGTCATACAAAATTAATGGTACAGAGACCCCTCCGTAGTAAAACTGGCTACAGCAGGCTTTTTATTTCAAAGGAACGCAACATCGTATAGACACAGGCAGTCCTCTTGGTTTTATGGTCCTTGGCGCGCCGCTTAGCTACCTCGGACAGGTCTTATGGATGCGTAGCCTCAATTTCCAAGATGAAATGTTTTTTTTTAACACGTAATTATCTCCCGAGTATTAACATAATTCTATGTTGACAACATTCATGGAAATACCATATTGGACTTTTACGATTGACATGATTTTATCGTATTTTTATTTAGATATAAATAAGTTTATGAAGTTACCATCGCTGTGAAGTTTAAGGATTGAAATCAAATGCGATAAAATTGTGCCAGGGAAATTTAGGTCTAACAACTTGTTTTTGTAATTCATCTCTGTGTTTAATTTAAAAATAATTAACAGTTACGTCTCATTTGTCCAATAGAGAAAAATAATTTAAACAAAATACGCAATAACATAAATAATGATATTGAGAGAACAATCGTTTCTTAAAATATAGGCATTTTTTTTTCTCATTTCTCGAAGTGTCACTGTGTCTTTCGACTATAATCATATTCTAAATGTAAGAAAACTGAAAAAGATTTTTTATGTGTCAGCGATAATTTTGGTATCAACGCCATCTAGTGTCAGTTCGGTTATAACTTGAGTTGCTTAATCGCCATAGTAAAAAATCTTCTCTGGTCTTCGTACTTACAATATATCTGTTATTATACTAGTTTATATTCGCGACTGGTGTTATAATTTTACCACAACATTACACGTAGGTATTATAAAATTGTTTTTTTTTTTTATTGTTTGTTTGCACGAGTAGGAAACTGTAAATTTACTAAACCTATTTGTAATTTTTTAAATCATGATTCGTGGTATTTTTTTTTTTTTTGTAAAAAAAAATTCTTTCAGTTCTAGCATTAGCAGCGTTTATTGTAAGAAACGTAGAAAAAAAAATTATTAGTATTTCAAGTCAAGTCACGTTTCTGTTACATTCGATATTATAAGATCTGCTGTGCCTCTTTACATCAATAACGGAATTCCTTGATCTTTTATCATAATGATTTGGGTAGGGAAAAAATCTTAAGCAAGCACAGTCGCGGGCGTGAACTAGTATAAGTAAAATCATCGTTAATCGATAAGAACCTTCAAAATGTTAAATATCTCTTAATATCTATCAATAATAGTTGCGTTTGTCGTCTTTTTCTATTTCAGTGTAACAGCACTAAACTGATTTAACATTTAGTTACCAAAAGTTGTCACTAGATGTCGCTAGGTACATTTTTAATATGTGCCAGTATTGTTTTATTATACTCTTAGATATTTTGCTGTCAGAGATAGTAATTTTTACAAAACCTAAGACTTGCCTGAAAAAAATGATAATTAAATCAAAGAAAATTTGGGATGATTTTTTTTTTATACTTTACAAGAACGAGAAAACCAAAAACTGCCGATGTCTGTACAATGTCGCGTTCCTTTAAAGTAATAAGCCTGCTATAACTACTTTCACTATAGAAAGGTCTCTGTACCATACATTTCGTATGCCACTTAAACCTCTGCTTGACACAAAAGCGCCATCTATATTACTTCTTTCTTTGAGTTCATAGATGGCGTTATAAAGTTAAGCAGAAGACTAAGTGCCAAACGAAATGAATGGTACAGAGGCCTCTAATGTCAAACGTGCCTCACGCACGCCTTCTAGCGATATTTCTTCTACAACTAAACACATATTCTAACTGAAGTGATAAATGATAATACTGATAATTCAAATTGTTTCTAGCGCCATCTGGAGGTACCTCTTTTCTTTACTACGGTCAGATCAGTTAATGTTGCTACATCACTATAGTGCTACAAGGCTCTTGTGCGTTTCACGTTCAAGAGAGGGCGCCACTATCCTTGTGTAATATGAATATGACAAACTGTCAAGTGACTTTGCAAGGCGTTAGTTCCACTCTTGGCCGCGTCCGTCTGGAGCCTTGTAGTACCGTTATATGTTGCTTGACGGGCACTTGATTTGACAGGTGTCAATTTGGACTTTGGCGACTGTGGCGGTATTATTTTGCTAATATTAGTCGCAAGCGCCACCTGTATGAAATTAATGAAATCACACTCAATCCAAAACTTTTTATCAATGACAAAAGATGGCGCTAATCTTAATAGAAGACAGCTTTTAGTCCTTATTAGGGTGTGCAGCCGCCAGTGCTATGCGATATCGCTAATAGGGTTCGAGAATTAACCCGCCAATAGGGTTATTATGGTTTCCTGACCTCGCTGAGTGCAGCTATCCTATCGGTGGAATTTGCTAGCTTCGCTCAGCGCAGCTATCCTATCTAGGGTTGCCAATCGTACTATAATTATAATTGTACTAAGTATGTTTTTACTCTGTGTACTATATACTGTTGAAGTAATATATAGTACGCAAAAATGCTGTATTTCTTATTACATGCGGTTCGGGTTGGCCGTTTTTACTATTCGCTCCGTGCAAATCAGGTCGCAGTCAGGATTTAAAACGTTTTTCTTTAAAGCACTATATTTTATTTCAATGTACTGTATTTTTTATACCTTGAACTGGAAAGTACTTGGCCCAAGAAATAGTTGGCAACCCTGATCCTATCGGTGGCTTCGCTGAGCGCAGCTAGCCTATCGGTGGAATTTGCTAGCTTCGCTAAGCGCAGCTATCCTATCGGTGGAATTTGCTAGCTTCGCTCGGCGCAGCTATCCTATCGGTGGAATTTGCTAGCTTCGCTAAGCGCAGCTATCCTATCGGTGGAATTTGCTAGCTTCGCTCGGCGCAGCTATCCTATCGGTGGAATTTGCTAGCTTCGCTAAGCGCAGCTATCCTATCGGTGGAATTTGCTAGCTTCGCTAAGCGCAGCTATCCTATCGGTGGAATTTGCTAGCTTCGCTCGGCGCAGCTATCCTATCGGTGGAATTTGCTAGCTTCGCTAAGCGCAGCTATCCTATCGGTGGAATTTGCTAGCTTCGCTAAGCGCAGCTATCCTATCGGTGGAATTTGCTAGCTTCGCTAAGCGCAGCTATCCTATCGGTGGAATTTGCTAGCTTCGCCCAGCGCAGCTACCCTATTGGTGGTTTTTTTCCACCTCAAAGCTTCCTCGCGCAGTTCCGGTGGATGTCCAACCTTACACCTGTCAAGTTAGCGCCCGCATATCACAGTGCGCTTGACAGTAGACAGTTTGTCTGTCAAAGCAACGTCCCGTAGAGCAGTATAATTTATATGGAAGTTTATTGTAACCTGTAGAGAGTATATAATTGTTAATATTAAAGATTTTAGCGTATTGCACTGTTTTATTTCGTTCTATAAACTTGAACCTTGTTTCAAAATTGGTAAAAAGGAACTAAAACCAATTATAGGTAAAGTGGGAAAAGCTTTCCCCTGACCCTATAATTGGGGATGGATGAAAATTTCAGAATTGCTTGTTTTTTTTTTCTGGTGATAGGAATAACCCTTCTTAGTATCTGATAAAAGTTTGAGATTTTTCTTTTGCTTCGTTAATTTTTGAAAATTAAAACATCTTCCTCCATCACGTTTTAAGCCCAGGACGGCTGATTTTGAGTTTTCCTTGGTCCATCGCATATTTCAGAAAAACATCTGTGGTAAACAATGACATTGACATCTGACAGCTGTCGTCACAGACATAACCTACATAACTTTGTTTGTTTTCGCTGCCTACGCGATCATCGTTCGTTCAGGCAAGCTATTGGCAATGTCCGGAGGCAAAAACAGTTCGTATAATAATTAAATTGGAAAAACCAGTGTGATTGTTTTTTTTTTTTACAAAAAAAAAAAAGTTTACGAAACGTCAGCTCGGTATGTTTGTCTATGATTAAAAAAAAAACAGTCAAATTCGTGACAGAATGGGTATGATAAATGCCTTCGGCTTCTGAACCCATCTTAGAGTACTTATAATATGTGTGTAGATAAAGTAATGTATGCAACTCCACATAATTAGGCCTTAAAACACTCGTGTTTTAAGGATATTGTAGCAGTTGCATAAACTACTATTATGACCTCGTCATAAGATTGATTTTTGCGTGGTCCGTGGGAAAGGTTTTCTACTACGTCTATACTTTGCTAGTCCGGGAACTAGAAAGCTGCGCCTACGCCTATACGACATATGCATATCTTCATGCAGCATGCTTAATGCAGGTACATGTGGACTCCTGGCAAGGAGGCCGGGGCGGCCGGAGGGTGCCGCTGGTGCATCCCGAGGGATCCCGGTACCTAGCAACCCGGTAGGAGGGCAACACCGGAGTGGTTTTAGAGGGTATGCTTCTCCCTTTCTCTCCTTTACGGAGAGAAGGAGGCGAAGAGAGCCCCACATAACCACCAGACTTTCCCCAGGTCTGGTGGTACTCGTAACGAGTTTCCACTCCATTAAAAATAAGGTATATTTGGACTACGGTGATTGTAAGGTGGGTGAGCACTGAAGTATTGTTTTCATTTAAGAATATTTGAACAGGAAATACATTTATCCTATTTAGCGCCGATTTTCCTCGAACAAAATAATTGATCATTATTACGTGTGATGCAGGATAACTAGCTAAATTATTTAAAAAACAGAAAAAACCGACCACAAAAACAATATACCTATCTGACGAATCTAATGAGACACCTCGTAGGTAAATGTTGAAATCCGTCAAACGGTGTAGACCGCAGAGCATGCCATGGTAGTTTATGCAACTGCTACATAATGAGAGTCCTTAAAACACGAGTGTGTTTTTATGAAACGAGGCGAAGCTGAGTTTCATAATAGGATCACACGAGTGTTTTAAGGCCTAATTATGTGGAGTTGCATACATTACTTTATCTACACACATATTATAAGTACTAAAAAAAAATCACATACATATGTCGGACTGAACTCGACTTATATACGTGAGTGGTAAGTTTTATTTCACTATGATTGTAAATTACGTTGGTTGTTAAATTCGAAAAATCGAATTCGATATCGAAAAGTCATCGAATTCGATGTCGTAATAACTATTACTTTACTGCAGGACCTGCTGGTCGTGGTGGTTGGCGGCGAAGGCGTCGTCGTGCTGCAATGCTGGTCATTTTCTACGGTTTCTGAACGCACTATAGAGGACTTATGATATGTGTGTAGATAAAAGAATTAGACATACACATAATAATATGCTCGAAAAACAACCCTCTTTCGGCAGTTGGGTAAAAATGTTCTTTTAACACTGATTGCTGTAGCATGGGTACCAAATGGGCAAGTACTCAGTACTGTACTTTTATTGGTGTCAGCGCCATCTAGTAACAAACTGTAAGAACTGCGTCATTGTGGCGGTACCCTGCCTATGTTGAAAGTTTTCGAATAGGGCAGTGTTTGAAGGTTGCTAATGCCCCTACTCGCCGCTAGATGTCGTAGCACGACACTTAGGTTTTAGGACAATATTATCGTAACCAGCTAACAGTTATGAGAGGGTGACGATATTATGGTAAGAGCTGTTTAGGGTTACGTAGTTAATAAGGAACCCATATAGAGCCGTGTACGTCTGTCTGTCCACGACATACATAGCTGAGAGGCTCTTGGTATATACATACTGGCTACATACATAATTATTATGGCATGCATACATACATAATTAATCACGCAGAAAAAGTGGTTGAATAAAATAGGGAAATAAACGCAAAGGCTCTGCTTTGCGAATTAGACTCACGTGTCGGGCTGAACTGTATAAGTACGTGAGTGTTCCGTTAATTCACTATGATTGAGTCTCACGGTAGGTTTCGTGTTAAAAGGTAAGTAAATAAACATAAACACTTTAATGTCCAAAAACCAGGAAAAAACACGAGTTACAAAACGATAAAATTCGAGTACAAAGGCGAGCAATGAATTGATAACTATATGATTACAAAAAAAAAAACGGCAAAGTGCGAGTCGGACCCGCGCACGAGGTTTCCGTAGAAAGATTTTAACGCTTTTCCCCAGTGTTTTAAGAAGTCCAGTGTTAGCAGAGCCCTGCTCCTAAGAAAAATGTACGCAGTGTGGGGTCAACTTATATCGGTCTACGAAATCTACAGACAAATAAAAAAATTAAGATTTTGAGACTTGTGAGTGGTTGTGCTATAAGAGCTACCTTCATACTAAATTTCAAGTTTCCAGGGCAACTGGAAACCTTTAGGTTTTTGGATTTCGGCAATTTGTATGGAAATAGCCTTTTTAATGACTGTATCTTTTGATTGCGTTGACTTAGAAGGTTGATTTTTTCACGGATTCAAGGGACCGCAGGCTTGAGTATTTGATATTAATTTCAGCATGCTTCCTCCACGCGTTCCAGAGAAAAGGGGTCTTGACAGACAGACAGACAGACGGACAACAAAGTGATCCTGTAAGGGTTCCGTTTTTTTTCCTTCTAAGGTACGGATCCCTTAAAAAGTAACGAAATTCGAGTAATAGTATATTGTTTTGAAGTGATTCATTATTTTAGAGTTATCTATCTTTATCCGGTATCTTAATAAATGAGCTAGGTCCAATTCTGTTTGCCATCACTTACCGTCGCTTAGTGTCAATAACTGTTATCACAGCTGATAACAGCATATCAATTACTCTAGTTAAGTATATAGGTTTCAGGAAAACAGTGGGCCGAGGAAAAATTAAACACCCTTACAACATCAGTGCCCTAAGCACGACTTAACGAATGCTGCGTCACGTAAAATCGAATAGTAAACTATAACGAGTTCGTATGACGTTTGGAACAGCGCCCGCCCGTGAGCGTATTTGGAACTAAAATTTAGTATGAGATTTCTCGATCTCGATACGATAACCGTAACGTAACGCAGGATTCGACAAGTCGTGCTTAGGGCACAGAATACAGAATAAACCAGGGCCGTGTTTTATAAAGCTACAAGTTACAATTTACAAGCGGAAGTCTCATTTTATCGCCTTTTATTAGAAAGAGACTTCCGCTTGTAAATTACAACTTGTAGCTTTATAAAGCTTGGCCCAGAAGCCGCGTTCAGTCATAGCCGCGGAGTGAGTCCATTTTCGTCGGTTTTTTTTTTTAATGTATATTCCCCGATTACTCGAAGACGGCTGGACCGATTTCAAAAATTATTTTTTTGTTCGAAAGGGTATACTTTCTAGTTGGTCCCATAGTCACCATGTCAGTATCTGATGATGGGATCCCAGGGAAATCGAGGGCAACCCTCAAATTTTATAGGGACGTATCATGTGTCTCATATATTTTCGAAAGCTATTTAAGTACTTGCGTCTGGTAGTCATCATCTCGTGTTGATGAGGTGATGATGGAAGGTACAACTCCTTAACGGTTAGGAGTTGGCGGATATTATTTTAAATATTAACGTAACTAAAAATTGTGAAATAAAAATATTTTAACAAAAAAGTAAAACCGCATTCAAAAAAAAACCTTTGAAATGAACCGTAAAATAATCCTCTAAAATAATGATAATAAAAATAAAATAAAATGCGTTTATTTCGGACAACAGAAACTAAAGCCTAAAGTTTTATGGCCTAGCACTAAGCAGCAGAAATACGAAGTCGGTGCTTCATTCAAAGAATATTCCGCTCGCACCGCACCGACTTCACATTTCTGCTGCTTAGTGCTAGGCCATAAAACTTTAGGCTTTAGTTTCTGTTGTCCGAAATAAACGCATTTTATTTATTTTTTTTATTTATCATTATTTTGGAGGATCATTTTACGTTTTTTTTTCTAAGGTTTTTTTTTCAAGGCGGTTTTTGGACCTACGGTTTGGATTTTTAGAAGATCAGTAATCTGGGCAACTTTCGGAGCGATTATTTCCGAAAATATTCGCTTAATCAAAAAAGTTGCTTAGGAACCTCAAAGTGTTTTTAAGAGCTGTCGAAATATGCCATAAAAGTGCCACATGTTGATGTTGCTGAAATATATATCTTTGTTACAAACTTATTTAACAAACTAAGTAGCGGCTTCTACATGTAAACACACCTATATTCCAAATCTAAATAATATATCTCTTATAATTTTCGAGCAAATGAGCCCGTGCCATACGAACGGACGGACATCAATCAATCAATCAATCAAATCAATTTATTTGTCGTGTAATGTTGACATGACGATACTATAAGGGTTCCGCTTGCCATTTTCGCTACGGAACCCTAAAAATTACATTCGCGACATCCCTAGTACGAAGCTGCGCCTCTGTGGTATTCATATTTACTTGTATATTTATTAATGTGCTACCAGGAAATAATGAAGCTCCGCTCCTGTGGTATTTGCTCGCGATATGGACCCATTTGCGTAACCGCAGACAAACAGACAGATAATAATATGGCCGGTAATGGACAGTAAGTGCTACCGTATAACGATAGTGATATGTGATATCGTATATTAGTAATACTTAATAACGTGGAGTGGTGTTTATTATCTAAGTAATATTTAGGGGAAAAAATCATTTTTAAAAAAGCTTATTTTGCCAACTGTACTCTTTGAAGTCAATTTCGATTTCATTTATTCTGAGCCGTGATAGCCTATTAGTGGTTTGACCTATGGCCTCTCAAGCAGAAGGTCGTGGGTTCGAACCCCGGCTCGCACCTCTGAGTTGTTCGGAACTTACGTGCGAAATTAGGTACATTTGTAATTTATCATGAGCTTTTCGGTGAAGGAAAAATATCATGAGAAAACCTGCACGTTCCTGCGAGGCAATTTAATGGCGTGTGTGAAGTTTCCAATCCGCACTGGGCTCGTAGTGGGAACTATAGCCTAAGCACTCTCATTGTGAGCGTAGACCTGTGCCCAGCAGAGAGACGTAAAAAAAATCGTAAAAAATATTTTGAGGGTGGCAACACTTGGCTTTTTTTTAAATGCTTTTTGTTTTTGTATGGAGGAAACCAATGCCACAAAAATACTTGCACTATTACACTAGAGGCTCTGCTTAGCGGCAGGGTTAGCGAATAAGACGGTGGTAGCGATCCGGACGGCCCTCGCACAAGCTCCTACCACCCGTAGTAGGTTTTTTTTCAACCGAATTCAAAAAAGAGGAGGAGGTTCTCAATTCGTCGGAATATTTTTTTTTATATACGACGAGGAAGTCAAACGAGTAGTGGGTCACCTGATGGCAAGTGATCACCACTGCCCATCGACACTCGCAACCCCGGGGGGGTTTGCAGATGCGTTGCCAACCCAGAGAACTAGGATGAAATATGTATATTATGTATATCAGTATGTATTTATGTACTGTGTACTTATGTACTTATGTACTTATGTACTGTGCAATAAATAAATAAATAAATAAATATTTATCTATATAAGTATGTTTATCCGTTGTCTAGTACCCATAGTACAGGCTTTGCCTAGTTTGGGGCTAGGTCAATTGGTGTCAAATTGTCCCATGATATTTATTTATTTATTGAAATACCTCTTGTGCCCGTAATCAGGTGCAGGTAGTGTAAAATGATATTACCTATTTTGGCATCAGTCATAACATAACCCAACTCTAATGCCTTTAAACACCCAATTATCCAAGGAGGAACGGTACAGCTCATAACAAATCTATATCACGTACATCAAGCATGTACTGTACATATTTACGACAATACATAACGGCGGGTAAGTAGGCGCGATTAAAACAATTAGTGCGGGCGGCGGCGCGCGCGCAGCCACGGGCGGAGCGGGAGCGGATTACGTAGGAATACGTCATCATCATCATCAGCCTATTTACGTCCCACTGCTGGGCACAGGCAGATTAAGAGGGCTTGGGCTATAGTTCCCACGCGGGCCCAGTGCGGATTGGGAACTTCACACACACCATTGAATTACTTCGCAGGAGTGTGCAGGTTTCCTCACGATGTTTTCCTTCACCGAAAAGCTCATGATAAATTACAAATGTAATTTCGCACATAAATTCCGAAAAATTCAGAGTGCGAGCCGGGGTTTGAACCCACGACCCTCTGCTTGAAAGCTGATAGGTCAAACCACTAGGCTATCACGGCTTTACGGCACGTAGGAATACGATAGCGTGTAAATTGTCATTCTTTGGCAATGATATTATAAGTAAATATAGGTCATATGCTCACAAGACAATCAGAAAACATGTTCCGAACGTTTGACGTTTGCGCGCAAGTTTGGACCTTATTTGAGAGAGATTTTGGCTAAAGAGGCTACAATTTGTAGCATATTTTCGCGCTTCATTTTCGGCGTGCTGAAGACATATCTACCTCTTTCTATGTATATGTAATATCATTATTCTATGGAACTTGCTAACTCAATGTAAACAAACCGCCATAGTAAATTCATCATTAGCAAGTTCTATAGAATGACACTATAGTGTATCAACGACCAAAAAACGTTTCGATCGCGTTCGCGCTTACGTCCGAATTACTATGGGCGAATTGGCAGCGCCACTAGCGGCACGTATCGACAACGAACAATTCTCATACTATTTGACACTTTAACGCAAACGCGATCGAGAAGTATTTTGTGCTTTTTGATTACACTAAGTCCACAGAGCGCCTAGTGTAATCGCCGACCAGGCCAAGAAATACGTTTCGATCGCGATCGCGTTTAACAATTCTCATACTACTTATTTGACACTTGAACGCAAACGCGATCGAGACGCATTTTGTGCTTTTTGATTACACTAAAAGCATATAGGTAGGCCGACCACGAGTTTTCACCAAGAATCGAGTACCTAAGTAACGTTACCGTATTCGCCATCGAGAAAACACCAAAATTTTTGTACCAGAGGGTCGAGCACGACTTTACGAATGCTGCGTAACGTTACGGTTATCGTATCGAGATCGAGAAACCTCATACTAAATTTTAGTTCCAAATACGCTCACGGGCAGGCGCTGTTCCAAACGTCATACAAACTCGACAACGTTTACTATTCGATTTTACGTGACGCAGGTTTCGAAAAGTCGTGCTCGACCCTTCGATACGCTCACGGGGCGCTATTCTTATAACTTCATACAAATTTTCTCGATGGCTTTATCCGCTCCCGCCTCCGCTCATGCCGCAGCCGCACCCGACGGGTAATGTCCCGGCTAACGGCTCCCTCGGCATATCTTTAATCTGATCGCTAATTGGATGGGGAGCAGGCGCGGACTGGGGAAGTGGGAAAATTTACCCGATTTCGTGGAAGTGAGTTTTATTTTTAACCCCCGACAAAAAAGAGGGGTGTTATAAGTTTCACATGTGTATCTGTGTATCTGTCTGTGGCATCATAGCCCCCAAACGGGTGTACCGATTTCGATGCGGTATTTTTTTCAGTCAAAAGCTATTTTAATCGAGATGGTTGTTAGCTAAGTTTCATTAAAATCGGTTCACCCGTTTTCGAATATTGAACTTTGTAATGACAATGTCGGGGGTTTTTCAACTTTTCTAAGTTGGTTGGGTTATGGAACTTTTGTATGAAGCTGCAGTGCGCGGTGAAGCAAAGACCTGCGTTGTTGTACAAAAGAACGGCCAAGTGTGAGTTGGACTCGCGCACTGAGGATTCCAGAGCCTTGCTCCTAAGCAAAATGTACGCAGTATGGGGTCATTTTGACGGCCGAATAGCCTAGTGGTTAGAGACCCTGACTATGAAGCTTGAGGTCCCGGGTTCAAATCCCGGTCGGGGCAGATGTTTGTATGATGAATATGAATGTTTGTTCTCGGGTCTTGGGTGTTTAATATGTATATAAGTATGTATTTATCTATATGAGTATGTTTATCCGTTGTCTGGTACCCATAGTACAGGCTTTGCCTAGTTTGGGACTAGGTCAATTGGTGTCAAATTGTCCCATGATATTTATTTATTTATTTATTTTATATTAGTCTGTGACATATACAGACAGACATCAAAATTTAAGATTACGAGATTTTTCTTAGCTGTTGTGCTATAAGAGCTACCTTCATACCAAATATCAAGTTTCTATGACAACTGAAAGTACCCTTTAGGTTTTCAAAAAACGGCAATTTGTATGGAAACAACTTTGATTGCGTTGACTTAGAAGTTTGATTTTTGACAGCTTCAAGGGACTACAGGTTTAAATAATTGATATTAATTTCAGCGTGCCATCTCCACGCATTCCAGAGAAAAAGGGTCTTGACAGACAGACGGACGACAAAGTGATCCTACACGGGCTCCGTATTTCCTTTTGAGGTGTGGAACGCGTATTTTCAACCCCCGACGAAAAAGAGGGGTATTTCAAGTTTGACATGTGTATCTGTGTATCTGTCTGTGGCATCATAGCTCTTAAACGGATGAACCGATTCCGATGCGGTTTTTTTCAATCGAAAGCTAGTTTAATCAAGATGGTTCTTAGCTAAGTTTCATTAAGTTCACCCGTTTTTGAAATATTGAACTTAGAAATGACAATCAATTTCGGGGGTTTTTTCAACTTTTCTAAGTTGGTTAGGTTATTATTTCACTTTATATGTATGTATTTGTACATAATACAATAGTATCAGAGTCAAGTGCGTCTCTCTGTCTAGAGTGGCTGCTCTAATCTACGCAATTAGGAGCCGACGCGGCGCCGCGGAGGTGACGCCAGGAGCTGACACTAAATAAGAAGACTATTTTTCCACATCTCTGATTCCCCTCGTGTTGCAGGTGTCCATGGGCGGCGGTGATTGCTTTACATCGGGTTACCCGCCTGCTTCGTTGCCCTGTGTTATATAAAAAAAAGTAAAAAAAACTTTAACTTGCACTAGCACTACTGCCATGATGTTTTTCTCCCTTCCAAATACAACAGTTTTTTTGGTAGCGGAGAGGACACTTGACTCTAACGAAAACGAGCACTTTATGTAAACAAATAAATTATAAATAAATATCGTGGGACCATTGACACCAATCAACCTAGTCCCAAATTAAGCAGAGCTTGTGTTGTGTGTATTGTAATTATGTAAAAATGTAAAAATTAAATTTAAATTTAAAAATCCCCAACGTGAAAAAAAAACTATAAAAAAAAAGTTTCTGGGCCTGGTCCTTGGATTGATCCTTTTTTAATTGTAGGTCCTTTTGTCACGTTTTACATAGGTATACTTAATTAACTTTTCAAGATATCAACGGGCTCCCGGATTCTGGTTCCCAATTTATCCATACTGAAGACATCAACGGTGCTCTCACGTTTTTGATTTGAACTTGACAAAAACCTCCGGACATTTTTATTTCAAAATGTAATATCTCAAAAACGGCTCAACCGATTTAATTGAAACAATACGTGTCTAAGAATAATCGCTGCAAACCAGATTTCGAATAAAAAAAAACCATACAAATCGATTCAACCTTTTAAGAGCTACGGTGCCACAGACAGACACACAGCGGTCAAACTTGTAACACCCTTCTTTTTGCGTTGGGGGGTTAAAAAAGGGGATGAAGAACAAGAAAACAATAAAAACATTTCATTTCGTTTTTCATTTCATTTCATTTCAAGAAATAAAAAAAAATTACTTAACTTTTCCAGACGCCACTCCCGGCCCACTCGAGCAAAGTGCCGACAGCGATCTCTGAACAAATTAAAGACAAGAACACGACTTTTATACCGACTGCGGAGCTCCGTGGGGCGGAGGTAGCGGGTTCGATTCCAGCCCAGCGAGATTAACAATAATTAACCATGAAACATTTTCACTTGTCGTATAGGCCGAACATGTATTTTTGTAGCATCTTTTGTATTAAAATGTTCTGTTTTTTTTTCTACGACAAGGAAGGCAAACGAGCAAGTGGGTCACCTTATGGTAAGTGATCACCGCTGCCCATAGACACCCGTAACACCGGGGGGCTTGCAGGTGCGCTGCCACCTAGTGCTAAGATGAAATGCCTCTTGTGCCCGTAATTACACCATCTGTCTTACTCTCCACACCGGAACACAACAGTGCAAGCACTGCTGCTTAGCGGCAGGATTAGCGAGTAAGACGATGGCAGCGATCCGGACGGACCTCGCACAAAGGTCCTACCACCCGCAAAATACTAACGGTTCCGGTCAAATCGTTTTGACATTTCGAAAAAAGTTGCTGATTTGACCAAGAGGCAATATCCGTATTGTACTTATTCGCTTTCTATCTCATTAATGATAAAATAGTTTCTAATAAAATAAAATAAACTTAGCGATATTCGATAGGTTTGTAAACTGAGTAATCTATTCTGCCAAAATCGCGTGGGTACTTTTCTTGTAGGTAAACACAATTTTTCAAATTTCCCATGATTTGTGTGTTTAAATACTCACTGTAAAGTGTGTCAAGTTCTGCAAACAAAATTTATTGATAAGACGAGAAATATGTTGACCGAATAAACATAGAACTTGTCATTTGGTGATAATTTGTGTCATGAGAAAGAAATGTGTAAATAAATATTCGCCAATTCATTTATGAATATTTAACAAGTTACCGATTTGAAAGTCTAAAAAAAAACCTGGAAAATAATAAATTTAATATTTATTCAATAAAAACAACCAATCACAAAAAAAATATATAAATGAACAAACTAAAGGTCAGCGCAAGGCTTCGTCAATAGGATTAATTCATGATCTCAATTGGAAAATCTTTTTGTATTTTTTATTATTTTTCCAATTATTTTTATTTTTACGGTCTTCCCGTGAGTATCAACTATATTTTTAATAAACTCACCGAAACATGAATACACAGAAAAAAACCAGAAAAATACCAACCCCGGGAATCGAACCCGGAACCTCGACACTCCGGGTCGCGTGCCCACCCTTACACCAGAATTGGTATTTAAAAATACCAACCCCGGGAATCGAACCCGGAACCTCGACACTCCGGGTCGCGCGCCCACCCTTACACCAGAATTGGTATTTAGGTAAGGCTCGAATTTTTCCTATGTATTCAAATCTCAGCTCGTTTTTATCACTTTTTGCAGTGACTAGCGCCACCTATGCGATTGCTTCGTAAACCGAACACAACGCACCTCTTCGAAACTAATCAGTTTACCCAGGCTCAACGAGATGGCGCACTAAAGCAATCAATTCATGATCTCAATTGGAAAATCTTTTTGTATTTTTTATTATTTTTCCAATTATTTTTATTTTTACGTTCTTCCCGTGAGTATCAACTATATTTTTAATAAACTCACCGAAACATGAATACACAGAAAAAAACCAGAAAAATACCAACCCCGGGAATCGATCGGAAATAGGATTAATAATTTATTGAATCAGGCGTTACTTTGCGGAGGTCCATATTTATGAACTAAAAAACAATTACTTTGCTCACCCGCGACCACTAATGACAAATAGTTATATCTGTGCGGCAAATGTATGTTTCCATGCAACACCTCCACCTCCACTGCTACACGAATCAACACATGCCACACAGACCCAACTATCACCACCACCACTATACTAAACGCTGACGCGTTTCGGCACTCTCCACGAGGCCATTTACGAAGCACAACAACAACCGCTCAACATGCCACCACTTCCACTACTGACATATGTAAACCATGTACTCAACTTAGTTAATGACAAAACCAACGTACCCACTAATATTTTATAAATTCCAAACTACCCTTTTATGTAAGTCCTAAACTACCCTTTTTTAAGAAATGAATTCCAAACTACCCTTTTTATTTTTATTTTTAATCTATAAGAAAAGGTGGATAAAGGGAACAGGTCGGGCGTATATAAACTCACTTGTGGCGACTGTAGTCAAGTATACATTGGACAAACCGGTCGAAGCTTTGATACTAGATTTAAAGAGCATGTCTCGTCATATAGGCATGATCATCCAGAGAAATCAAACTTTGCCAAGCATTTATTAGAAACGAATCATTCGTTGTTAGACTCAGATACGTACGAAATTTTACATTATTGTGATAAGGGTTTGCGGCTATCGGTTTTAGAACAATTGGAAATAATTAGGTACAACAACATGGGGTCTATTATTAATGAACAAGTTAATTTGGTTTCTTCGCCTTTGTTACGACTTGGTTCTAATTTTAATAATGTGTCATAGTAATAATGAGAACATGACTTCTCTTTTTACCGTACTCGGTTAAAAATAACGGGGTACCTGGCGTAGATTAAAAATAAAAATAAAAAGGGTAGTTTGGAATTCATTTCTTAAAAAAGGGTAGTTTAGGACTTACATAAAAGGGTAGTTTGGAATTTATAAAATATTAGTGGGTACGTTGGTTTTGTCATTAACTAAGTTGAGTACATGGTTTACATATGTCAGTAGTGGAAGTGGTGGCATGTTGAGCGGTTGTTGTTGTGCTTCGTAAATGGCCTCGTGGAGAGTGCCGAAACGCGTCAGCGTTTAGTATAGTGGTGGTGGTGATAGTTGGGTCTGTGTGGCATGTGTTGATTCGTGTAGCAGTGGAGGTGGAGGTGTTGCATGGAAACATACATTTGCCGCACAGATATAACTATTTGTCATTAGTGGTCGCGGGTGAGCAAAGTAATTGTTTTTTAGTTCATAAATAGGATTAATGACAAAATTATTTTTGTCATCATATTACTTATGTAATAGAATTAACATAAAAAGTGGTATCCGCAACATGGTTCGTCAACAATTAATACTAACTATAAATCCCCTCCCTGTATCGTGCCCGGCTCAAAGGTCCCCATTATACTGGCTGCATTGCCTCGCTGGACTGCAATGGAAACCCGTTGAGCCAGCCACGACCCAGAGCGGGGATCGCAGCCGCTATCCCCGAGTCGGCGACCTAGCTGCCTAAATAAGTCTAGTGCCTCCGAACCCCAGGGCCCAGCTGTCTCGACCGCAACCGGCACAAAGTCATAAACCGGCTCCAAGGCAGAATACTTTACGTGCTTTAGCTTCGCGGCATTTTCAGCCGCGGAACCAGCTAACCGCAAAGTTTGTCTTAAATGGGACGCCGCAAAAGTGCTTACACACGTGGCGTCCCATAAAAGACAACGGCCTTTCCGCCAAGGAACCAATGTAAGACCGTTCGGCCGCTTGCCGTCAATCCTGCTAAGGCCCGGGGGCTCGAGCACACAAGGCACATTAGCCGACCATAGCCCGACGCACAATGTCGTTGATGGCATGATGTCTCGGAAAACGACCCGCACACCTCTGGCAACTCAACCCATGGTGCCCGTCCTCCCCCACCATCACCCCACACACACAGCGGTGCGGCTCGCATACCTTGCTACCCAACCGAAGTGCCACTGCTATCCTTAAAGAGTTATTATCGAGCAGGGCACCCAGTTGGGGAGACGGAAACGCATGCAACCACGCCCCGACTCAGGTCTAGAGACAGCCTTCAGCCGAGCAACATCCGTACCCGAGGCATCCGCCAAAAAGGAATCATATACTTACTTACTTAAAAAAAAATAAAAATACTGTCTACTATAGGTGCATAATTATGTATACATTATACGTAACTTGGATAAGTTGAAAAACCTAATATCTCCAACTCGGCTAAGCAGATTTTGATGAAACTTAGCTAAAGACTATGTCGATTACAGTAAATCATGTTTCGATTAAATTACCCGCTTCCAAATCGGTCTATACGTTTAGGAGCTTCGATGCCACCTCAGACACGCAGACACACTGAGATACAGATAATCATGTATTCATGTCAAACTTTGTAAGTCCCATATATTTTTATTAATAAGAAAAAAATGAGTTGCAACGGATGTGAAAGAGATCCCATTTAAATTTAGTCAAGATCGAAAACGACGAAGTTTAAATGCAATCTCCTTCAAATCGAAATGGTTTTTAGCTAAGTTTCATCAAAATCGGTTCAGCCATTTGTCCCTATTTGGCATCCAATGGGAGCAAAGGCTAGAACCACGATTACAACCACATGAACATTACCGATGCTTAATTGGTAAAAAAAAAAAATTGGTCAAAGTTCCAATTTTCCAAGTATTTATAAAAGCTTTTCCAAAGTGAAGCTACCCTCCGTGGGAGGGAGACAGCGGCCCGCCGTGTCGGTGAGCGAGCGAGACGGCTGCGGTGGCGGCGTTAATCAAGTGCTGTTGTTCGGTGGACGCAGGGACGTATTGGGTGGAACAATTTTATTAATTGAAGTTTTTTTGTTTGTCTGGTTTTGAAAGCTTCGGCCGTTTTCAAACCGAATTTGCGATACCGATGCGATCAGACTTTTTTTTTCCTTGTTCGAAACCACGAGTAGGCACGTCACTTTTTGTCGCTCCCTAGTAAACTATTGCTCTCCACCACTCTAAGGTTGGCTGGTAGAGATCCATTCAAGGGATAAGTACGCCTTTGTACTCTAATGTGATTGTTTGTAACTTGTGTTTTTAATCCCCGACGAAAAAGAGCAAAAGAGGGGTGTTATAAGTTTTGACCTATGTATCTGTGTCTGCGTATGTCTGTGGCATCATAGCTCCCAAACGGAATGGACCGTTTCGAATATTTCGATGCGGTTTTTTTTTAGCCAAGTTTCATTAAAATCGGTTTACCCGTTTTTGAAACATTGAAGATGTTTTTCAACTTTTCTAAGTTCATCATCATCATCAGCCTTTTTCTTTTACGTCCCACTGTTGGGCACAGGCCAGTTTCTAAGTTGGTTACTTCTATTTCTAACAGACATTTGCAGTTGGCCTTTACTGATTACCGGAGTGAGAGACGAGCAGCCACATGCCCACCCGGGCTGCTCTGCTTAGCAAGGCGATAAGTTATTAGCAAACATTCTTGCAGATCTTAAGCATTACAGGGCATCATTCCGCTACCCTGTCCAAAGGTGGCACAGCGCCATCTATGGGATTACAATCGGAACTATTTCAACCTATAATCTACAACATCCTATTAACATACAGTGTGTCCACATCACGATTTAAATCAATTTCAATTGCCCCGCGACCGCAAATCCGTAGCAATGATCAACTTTCACATAATAACGTTCCCACAATCGCGTTATCGTGTTTGTTCGTCTGTCTGTTTGCCCTGATAGCCGTTCACACGCAACAGGTTGAATTGGTTGCGGGGCGATCTGCCATTTTGTTTTTTTTTTAATCGGGGTTTTGGACCGTATACTTGCAAGTGTGATTTAACTTTAGTCAATCGGGGTGTTGCCTCTTGGTCAAATCAGCAACTTTTTATTAACCGACTTCAAAAAAAAACTGAGGTTATCTATTCGACACGTACCTATAAATAAATAATAAATAAATAAAATAAATATCATGGGACAATTTGACACCAATTGACAACATTTCATATTTTTCACACCTGGAAATTAATATAGGTATCGAAAGGGCTTTGCCTCCTGAGCACAACACTATATTTATAAAAATGTTGTATTACTTATTTTTTTAAATACAAGAGAATAAAATAAAATTACCAATTCTACCAAAACGGCGCAAGAATGGGTGTAATACTTTTGTCTTTTTCACGAAAAAAAAATAAGTAACAATCACACGTAGGTTTGACAATGTCAGATAAATTTAACATCTTGGTTTTGTTTTTTTGATCGTGACAAGACAAAGGCAATTGATCCATCCTGGCGCCGTTTCGGAGTTACGTCCTTTTGGAATAAGTACCTTTTAATAAATTAATAATAAATTAATTACAAGTCCTAATGAAAATTTAAAACCGTAGGTTTGCTCCTCTTTCAAAGTAGAATACAGACAATTAATCAAATTACAGTCTCAAAAATATGAAATGTTGTCAATTGACCTAGTCCCAAACTAGGCAACTAGGGTACCAGACAACGGATAAACATACTTATATAAATAAATACATACTTATATACATATTAAACACCCAAGACCCGAGAACAAACATTCATATTCATCATACAATCATCTGCCCCGACCGGGATTTGAACCCGGGACCTCAAGCTTCATAGTCAGGGTCTCTAACGACTATGCTATTCGGCCGTCTATGTATGTAATGTTTTCGGAACTGCAAGATATTCACACATTATGATAATCTATTAGGGCTTTCAAAACAATAGACCAAATTTTATCGATGTACCTATGTATGACGACCCGATGGCCTAGTGACTAGTGGTTAGCGACCCTGACTATGAAGCTTGAGGTCCCGGGTTCGAATCCCGGTCGGGGCAGATGTTTGTATGATGAATACGAATGTTTGTTCTCGAGTCTTGGATGTTTAATATGTATATAAGTATCTATATAAGTATGTTTATCCGTTGTCAAGTACCCATTGTACAGGCTTTGCCAAGTTTGGGACTAGGTCAATTGGTGTCAAATTGTCCCATGATATTTATTTTTTACTTTATTTTTTATAAGGGTTCCGTGTACCCATTTTGGCTCCGAACCGCCTAAACGTTGCTGGTTTGATCAACTAGATCATTCATCATCCTCATTACTTCATCTCAGATGATAACCTGATTTGTTTCATTTGCAACCTTACGTTAAAAATCTTAAGATTGAAATTAAACTGTATCTGTTGCAGAGTTCCTACGTTTCACATCTGAAGTCCAGCATACATCAATAATACACAGTTTAGGCTTATCTCTGGCACAAATACGAGATAAACATGTTTTTAAAAAGCAAATAATTCATATTTTACAGTGTTATCTGACAGCTGTCATGTCGGCGCGTTACGTTTGACAGGTGTCAAGTAAGTGGGAAATCGGTCGGGAATTATAAATGCGCTAATAGATAGTAAGATGGCATCATCTAGACTAGAGTCCCGTGGGTGCTGCCCCCCGACTACGAAGTGCAAAATCCGGACTTCGTATCGTGCCGTCCCTCTCAAGCTAATTTAACACGAGAGTGAGCGGGACGATAAGATGCGAACTTCGATTTTCGAATTTCGTAGTATGGGGGCTGCTTTGCTTCGGGATTATTTCCGGGATTGCCGAAAACGGAATCGCTACCACCATCTTACTCGCTAATCCTGCCACTAAGCAGCTGTCCTTGCACTGTTGTGTTCCGGTGTGGAAAGTAAGACAGCCGGTATAATTACGGGCACAAGAGGCATTTCATCTTAGCTCTTTAGGTTGGCAACGCATCTGCAAACCCCCCGGGGTTGCGGGTGTCTCTGGGCAGAGGTGATCACTTACCATCAGGTGACCCACTTGCTCGTTTGCCTTGTCTAGTTAAAAAAAAAACGGGATTTAGAATAAAACTAAGTTTTTGCTGTCCGAGAAAGCTTGCGGGTCAGGATCGCTACCACCAAATTACTTTTTAATTCTGCCGCTAAACAGGACATGACGCTATGTGCCAATCTATTCACTTCAAAAATCAAAACCAAACTTTTATTCATTAAGTAGTGGTCCGGGAGCCCACTGCATGAAACCCTACATGTCAAATCAAAAGTGACAGTTGACGTAGGCACTAAGCTAATCAGCCATTAAATGTCACAGATTTAAAAAATATTGCTAGCTGATGATAGGAAATAAAAATAAAACAGCTGCAGTTCCTCGATTACTAAGACGACTGCCGAAAAATTTATAATTTGCACCTCTTCAAAAAACTTTACTCAGCCAATTAATCCTTAAAACACTAGGTACTCGTGTGATCCTATTATGAAACTCATCTTCGCCTCGTTTCATAAAAACACACTCGTGTTTTAATAAGGATTATTATGTAACAGTTGCATAAACTACTATAGGCTTGTATGTTATTATTTAGTTATTATTAAGAAAATCAATACATATAATCGTCCATTTATGTAGGTACAGTCGAGTTCTCCAATATCTGTATAGCCAACGGTTCATAAATATCTGAACACGGACCTTATGTGACTGGCAATAAGGTCTGTATATAGATATTTTTGAACTGTTGACTGTGTAGATATTGGAGAACTCGACTGCATCTTATTTCGAAAGTGTAATTAGACCTGAAGGTGTCATTATGTATACTATGGGAGTCATTATACTCACGAAACAAAAGCCAAAGTGGGCCGTTAACCTTATCATTACCATAACGTTACAAAACTTACCCAATTTCCTTGAAATACGGCTAAGTGCGAGTCGGACTCGCGCACCGAGGGTTCGAAATGTAACTTTTTTCAGATTTTTACACTGACGTGTGTTGTGAGTTGAGACCTCGCTTCGTGAAAATTTCATGTCTAGGGACAGAAAGACAGACAGATTGACTGAGAGATGGACGGACAACAATGCGATCCTTCAAGATCTTCTGTTTTCCCTTTTTAAGTACGATACCCCAAAAAAGCATCGTATTCAGTCCCCCTCAATTTGGGAGCCATTTAAGTCAAATTCGCAGAGTTTTCAACTTTTGACATTTATCAAGCGGCCATTTTGAAGACGTGCAGAGAAAGCAGTGCCCTAAGCACGACTTGTCGAATCCTGCGTAACGTTACGGTTATCGTATCGAGATCGAGAAATCTCATACTAAATTTTAGTTCCAAATACGCTCACGGGCGGGCGCTGCTCCAAACGTCATACAAACTCGCTAAAGTTTACTATTCGATTTTACGTGACGCAGGATTCGACAAGTCTTGCTTAGGGCACTGGTAAGTAGGAATTTTGTAAAATACCTATAAACTTGGTTTGGAGCCGCTTCTTTTCTTGGAAAACTTAAAAATATTTTCGTTTTCTTGTTGTCTTAAGGTCTGAATGATAACGAGATTCAGATTCAAACCCAACGAATATTTACGAAATAAGTGACAAAATGAAATTTCGTAAGTACGTAATTCAATTTGTAAGTAAATATGAAACTGCCTTGAAAATGTAAGTAAGTAAACAATAATGCCATTATTCATAAGCTTAGTTAAAATAGGTTTTGTCTTCTTCTTACTAACGGAAATGTTAATGTGACAAAAAAGGACAAACGAACTTTAACGGCATTTTAGTTAAAATAGTTTTATGAATAATAGGGTAAAGTATATTGTACTGAAAACAGGGAAAAACACAAATTACAAACGATAAAATTCAAGAACGAATGAGGACTTATTAATTGAAAACCATCACAATAAAGATTTAAAAAAGCCGAACTTTCTAAGGATATATTTTTCCACACTGGTGTGGAAAAGTAATTTTTTGATTTGCTAATTGTCAAAAGTTGTGTCCAAACTAGTGTTTAATAGAAAGAGACCAAAGAGGTGTGACTTTATAATTCAACTTTAGAATATAAACCATTACTTACATCACGTACGAAAAATAATAAATAATTATAGGGCTCTTTCTGCATTATTATAGAAAACTACGCTCAAATAACAACTCTCTCGTACCCAGCCAAAACAATAAAGATAATACAAAAATCCCTATTTGTAACCAAAACGCTAAGCTACTCGGCAGCATCAATTACGGAACACAACGTCACCTCTCGCTCGCAACTTTTGACATAAATAACCAAAGTTATCCTCTGTCCCTCTCCCCCGTACTAGCAAACTTGCACGCGGTCCCTCTCTCGCGGGCTCGCATTGGTCGAAAACTTAACGCCCGCCCCTAATTTTGTGAAACAATGGGGAAAAAAAGTGTATTGTCTCTGTCATGGCATAGCGATGGTAACTGGATAGCTAGGTTTAATTTTTAACCCCCACCGCGAAAAGACGGGTGTTATAAGCTTGATGTGTGTATCTGTGTGTCTGTACGTGGCGTCGTAGCTTCGGAACAGATAGACCTAATTGGATGCGTTTTCTGTCGAAATTAGTTCTTAGCTAGAGTTTCATCAAAATTGTTTGTTGTTGAAATTAAAATGTCGGAGGTTTTTCATCTTCACTAAGTTGTTTTTAATTAATTAAGGGAATTTATGGAAACAATACAAAACAATAACTCTCTATTAAAATGTTGTGCGCTGACCCATTCGTTTCTCTGTTAACATTTTTAGGTAGGTATAAGTACAGTCAGCATCACAAGTAGCTTGTCACACAGATAGACATACGTTAAACTTTTAATTCCTTTTACATTATTACTTAATCATATTTATGTGAAATATAATAATAGGAAATTACATATTCTTACCTGTAATACTTTTAAGCATTTTTATATGTTAAGCATCATGGATAATAATTTTAATAACCCATAAATAGTTATCTACTAACATAAATTTTAAGATCACTTAACAGTGATACACCGATACAATACATTATAGTTCAGAATTATACTGAATTATATTCACCGACTTATATACTATTTGGTACATATTACTTTTATACTATTTGGTACATCAATGATTGTATTATATTACATTAGGTACATTATCATAAGTGTTAGGTTAGGTTATTAGATAACAGTTTTAAATGATTCGCGGTTAATTGCATTAGACATAATGAAAACGGGATGTTGACCGCGATTACCTTATAGGTTTGATGAGCTCCCGATATTTCGATGCAGTTGCATGCGTCATGATCACGGGCAAATTACTCAAACCTATAAGGTAATCGCGGTCAATATCCCGTTTTCATTATGTCTAGGTTATTAGATGCCAGTGTTGGTCGAAAAAAAAATTATTACTAGATTAGTATAATTCTGAATGTATTGCATGGAATTCTATAAACTTAAGGCAATAAACGACTTAATGATACTGAGTATACCATATACAACCCTCTTTTTACGCTTGGGTTTAAAAAGACAAGAATCATCAGCATCAGTATCAACATCCACCGCTGTCTTAGGGCATGCCATTTCTTTCCCGCAAGTTCCGTCCCTATCCCGCCCTCTAGCGATCCGGTCACAGGCCGACTCTTCTTAGCTCGAGTGCTAAAGGCCGGTAAACGCTGTTTTAAGTAGAAATCTGCCTGAAACCTAATTATTCGGTTTTGAGCGGACGACGGCGAAATACTCGGGTTTTTGTTTTTTTTTTTTAGATGTATAGTGGTTCCTTGTGTTTAATAAGTTGGGCGGGTTTTCTTAATTTAGCCAAAGCGAACGCGTAAAGCATCTCCATGACATTTGATTAAATGTCTGAAGCCGAATTTGCATTACGAAACTGGTCCGTGACATTAATTTCATTAACAATTTCACGTGTAAATGTAAACGTTAAGTTTTACAATGCATGCATCGATTTCACGACACTAGTTTCGATAAAACTAGTATCATGCACCTAGTTTCGTAATGTAAATTAGGCTTAAACAGATGCTGTCAATTAAATTTGGCAATGGAACATGATTTTTAAATAAAAATTATTGAAAGCATACAATACTTATAATATGAATTACATTAGCTTTCCCCTTCATCTCAACTATGTCTGTTCATTGAAGTCATTTTACGTATTAAAAGATGAAATAAGACTAGCATTTTTTATTTCCTGTTCTCATAAAGAAATAAGTGAGAATTATGTTCTTACCTCGGTATCAACAAAGTTGACTGGCATTTCAAAGTCAACTTGACATTGACACTAGTCAAAAATAATTGATATAACTTAAATATTTGTTTGGGTTATTTGTGTACATAGACACGTTTAGGTCATAAGTTAAATCATAAGTTAAACATGATCTCAGTAGGAGTATCTTTTTTGTATTTTTTCTCCCAATTTTTTATTTTTACGGTTTTCCCGTGAATACACAGTTTTACCAATTGTCCTGCCATTACATAGTAAAATTTAAATCCAATTTCTGTAATTATTCAAGCAATTCACAGGACAACCAACAAAACAGATTAAAAATCTTTCCGACCACAAAATTATACATTCAAAAGTCAAAGAAAATAACAACTAAAACACCGATGTTAGCACCATTGTCCAAAACTCAACACCGAAGCGAGACACACTATACAAAACAAGTTAAGAGTAAAAGAGACGCAAACTGGGTGGAGTTACGTTGTAACCAGTATATGAAGACTTTCCTCGGCTGGTTATTCTTAAGTTATTTGGATGTCAGAGGGGATTTCGTATGGAATTATGGAGGTCTTCTTAAATTAGTGGCGTAGCACCGCCCTCCATACAAGCAAAATGAGTAGATAATAGGCATTCGCGATATTTTTAATTCAGTTGTTACCTACTTTTGCGCGCGGTCGGTGACGCGCCGAAATTTGAAAGACGAACGCGTTTTTTTTTTTCATTGTGTGTAGATTAAGTGCCAGTGTTAGTTTGGTGAAGTTTTTTTTTTATTATAGTTTTGTGAAGTAAGTTCTTATTTGTTTTCAGTAACGTAGTTTTTATGAAATTGTTTAAGGTAAAAAATTAAAAAAAAAAGCAAGAAAAATACATTGTGTTCTAAATCCGAATAGGTACCTACATATTGTCAAGGAATAAAATCATAGTTAAATGAATATTTAAAAAAAGTTAAACTAGATTTAAGTAATTTTGTTTAACGTCCCACTGCTGATCACAGGCCTCCTGTCAGCATGAGAAGGCTTGGGCTGTAGTTAAATTTTCGTACTAACAAATCTTTTCAAAACAGCATTGATCTGCTCTATTTTAAAAAAACTTGAACTAACATTTAAACAATTTATAACGAAGTATAAGTACAATATTTACACTAAAAAAATATAAAATGTGAACAAAAAACAACAATAAATTACTTAATAAGTTCTATCAGAAAAAAAAATATCATGAAACCAAAAACTTAAGTATTATTTTGTTTAAAATTAATAGAAATCTTATTCCTATCGATACCGATAGGTATCATGTCGTTAACGCGAACGCGATCGAGACGTTTTGAGCGTCTAGTGTAATCAACGGCCAAAAAACATCTCGAACGCGTTTTTGTTAGTGTCAAATAGTATAAGAATTGTTTGTTATTGTTACGTCTGGTTACGTCCCGCTAGTGTCGCTGCCAAATTGCCCATAGTCATTTTAGACGTAAACGCGAACGCGATCGAGACGTTTTTCGGTCGTTGATTACACTAGACGCTGTGTCAAAAATCACACTAGATGCTCTGTACTATATCTCTGCATCAACCACACACCACACATATGGTTTGGATAATGCAACTAAATACTTTCTCGTATGCCTAGTAGGTTATCAAATGATAACAAAACTAACTTTAGGTAGGATATAAGTAGGTACCCATAAAAAAGTTCGTATAAAGCTCCCATTATTACGTGATAAGAGCAAATTAAGTTACAACTTATCAGTTAATTTAATATCGGTTATCGAATGGTTATTACTTATTATAAGGTCGGCGGCAAACATACGACTTCACACGTAGATCGCGACGTTCGACTTGCGAACGTGTGTAAAAATAATAAACTTTTTCTGTAAGTAAGTAGGTAAGTACTAACTCAGTTTGTTTTAAGATTTGAATTAACTGTCAAACTGTCACACACTTTGAAACACTAATGAGAAAAATACATAACATAACATAACATTTGTCAGGTTTATTGTTTTTTCCATAGAAGCTATACAACACAATTTTAAATAGTTTTGTAATATAATTAAATGCCTACTGAATTTTTAATCATTTTAATTTTACGGTTTATTCTACTTTTATTATATTTCTCGTTACGTTCACTAACATTAGAATTAACGGTCAGATTATCACACACAGTTTTCGGTAATTCGAATAGAAGACAATTGGGAAAAAAACATCTAATAAAATAACATTTATTAGCATTAACACAGAATACATAATAGTACAGGTAGCGTTAGCCATTGTTTTTCTGTTACAAGATTACAGTTGAATAGTGTCTTTACGTGTGTAAATTTGCCCGCTGAATTTCTAATGGTATAAAAATTATAACCAAACCAAACTTAGAAAAGTTGAAAAACCCCCGACATTGTCATTTCAAAGTTCGATATTTCAAAAACGGGTTTTGATCCGAACCGATTTTAATGAAACTTAACTAAGAACCATTTTGATTAAACTAGCTTGCGATTAAAAAAAACCGCATTTAAATCGGTCCGTCCGTTTGGGAGCTATTATGCCACAGATAGATACACAGAAACACATATCAAACTTATAACACCCCTCTATTTTGATCGGGGGTTAAAAATAAACGGAGTACAAGTAGGTTATAATTTGATTGTAGTACCTATCATTGGTAAATAACTTATTATTTCCCCGTGTGTGTGCGAGCTAAACTTAAGTGACGAGCGACGGTCATTATCTTGGAATTAAAGCTGCGCTATCTACCAGATAAGCTGCGAACAGGAGCTTTCGGAAATCAATTATAAATATAATATACCACGCGGTTATCTGTTCATTAAATTTAAGATTAGTCTCGCAGTAAACACTGGAAATTTGTTAGTTTTTTATTGGAAAATAGTTTAATTGGCTAGTTAAATCAGCAGAATTAAAAGTTCCTTTTTATTTAGGCCAACCAACTGGCCCCTATTTCACCATCTTTACAATTGTCAGTTTACAATGACAATTAGAAGTACATTTCTTTGACAATATGAAGCGCGCTAAAACAAAAGCTTTTCAAGTCAGCAGTTGACACCGAACTGTCATAAGAAGAGCTTTTGTTTTGGCGCGCTTCATATGTATGTATGTATGTATGTATGTATGTATATCTCTTTATTGCACATAAAACAAAAAAATACAGATAACAGAACAAAAGCAAATGTACAAGGGCGAACTTATCCCTTAAAGGGATCTCTACCAGTCAAAGAAATCATATTCATAGTCATATTGTCAAAGAAATGTACCTAGTTCAAATTGTCAGTGTTAAATGACAATTCGGTGTCAACTGCTGACTTGAAAAGCTTTTTACATTATCATGATACTCGTTACTTAATCGCGTAAAAAACTTTTATATTTAAATTTGAATTTAAATACCCCGACGTTTCGGACGCGACGTTGCGTCCATGGTCTCGAAGGGACTGAAGAGGCGGGTATCAACATCTAGCTGCACGGGCTCCTCGAACTACCCGCACTATTTAAATTCAAATTTAAATATAAAAGTTTTTTACGCGATTAAGTCCTGAGTATCATGATAATGTGTGAAAATCGCGAAAGTTTAAATCAATACATTGAAAAGCTTTTGTTTTAGCGCGCTTCATATTGTCAAAGAAATGTAGTTCGAATTGTCATTGAAAACTGACAATTGTTAAGACGGTGAAAAAGGGCCTGATCTATACTTACAATACAAATAAAGTACAATACAATACAAGAACTCTTTATTGAACACCACGTAACATTACTTCAAAGCCAATTACTTAACTGAGAAATACTTAATTTACATAATAAAAGCAATTTACAATGACATTAAATCTAAGCTTAAACTAAATAAACTACAACTTAAAACTAAATTAAATCTAAATAAGGCCCCCGTGGCATAGTGCCCAAAAGGCTGGCAGCGTTGCCTCGCTGAACAGCGATGCTGATTCTTTGAGAGAGAAAACTGCCAGCCCTTTGGTCACAAGTTGCACCAACTAAGCGCTTTTGTAACTCAGACGTGTTAAATCTCATTACTTAACTTAAAACTGAATACCAACCTAAACACCTAGGCAACCTAGCTAACTTTTCTAAGCTGAAAAACCGCCGACATTTCCATTTCACAATGTTTCAAAAACGGGTGAACCGATTTTTATGTAACTTAGCTAAAAACCATTATCGATTAAACTAAACTAGTCTGTCCGTCTGTCCGCGGCGTATCTCAAAGACTATTGGTACTAAAAAGCTGTAATTGGATAAACTAGGCCGAAAAAGTGCTGGATTTTTTTTTTTTAAGTATTTTTTGCGTACCTCCCCTACACGTAAAGTTGGGATGATTATGATTATTTTTTTCTCTCATCTACTCCATAGTGTGGGTTTAGCGTTGGATGTAAGTTTGACCTGTGTATCGTGTGTCTGGTGTATCTGTGTATTTGCGTATTTGTCGGTGGCATCATAGCTCTCAAACGGATGGACTGATTTCGATGCGATTTTTTCCAATCGAAAGCTAGTTTAATCGAAATGGTTCTTGTTTTATTTCATTAAAATCGGTTCACCCGTTTTTGAAATATCGAACTTTGAAATGACAATGTCGGAGGCTTTTCAACTTTTCTGAGTTGTTTAGGTAATTTTACTACGAACTGACCAGTGCTATCCCCTATCTCACTTGATGGAAGGTGCAGATGAAGCCAAAGGTGTCATTCACTGGTTCAGTAACAGCCTATGTAGACTATACCATAGCCCATATAATATTTTTCTTTCCCAGGCTATGTAACGCCATGTCTTCCCAAATCCTGGCGCAGTACCGCCGCGACTCGGCCGAAGAGCTCAATATAGAAGAAAACAGCCGTTCAAACAGCCCCAAAAACATGAAATACTACGAGGAAAAGACTACCCTGAACACCACGAAAAAATCCTTCTGCATCGACGCCTTACTCTCCCCAGAATCAAGTCTGCAAGACAAGATGACGCATCAGAAATACCTGGCGTTCATACAAAACAAGAACTACATCACGAGATATCAGGAGAACTATGACGCCCAGATTGAGCAGAATACTATAAGCAAGTTTCCGGAGTCTGGGTCTGGGCAGAGTAGCCCCAGGAGCGGTAGTCCTGGATCTGATGATGGGAACAGGTCAGGGAGTTACAGTCCGCCGATCTCGCCGGGAGTCGAAGGGGGGAGTGAGGATTACGAGAGCTACAGGCCTGGTGAGTTGGTTTTTTAGTTGTTTTCAGGGTGCCGTGCCTCAAAAGGGAAAACGGAACCCTTTAGAAGGATCACTTCGCTGTCTGTCTGTCTGTAAAGGTACTTTTTCTCTGGAATGCATGCAGAAATTAATATAAAATACTCAACCCTGCAGTACCTTGAATGTGTAAAAAATCAAGCTTTTAAGTCAACGCAAGACACTTCATAAAAAAGGTGCTTCCATACAAATTGCCCTGATATCGAACTCTGTAAGGGTACATCCGATTGTCTTAGAAACTTCCGGTATGAAGTTAGCTCTTATGTAATAGTTGTAGCACTTAACAAATGATCAGATAAATCTGAAAATCTTTTATTTTTGCCTGTCTGTCTGTACTCAGTACAGATCTCTATATGTCAGTGTGCGGTCATTATAAAATGACTCCACACAGCGTACACCTTTCTTAAGGGCAGGGCTCATTCAAAACACTAAAAAAAGCGGGAAAAATCGTCAAAACTTGATTCCCGTAATAGACGAATTGTACGCAACCATCGGTCCTCGAGTCCGACTCGCGCTTGGCCGGTTAATTTACTACTTTAAACCTACTCAACATGGTATAAGGTTGAAATTTCAAAATACAAGCAAAGTAGTTCTAATCTTTTTTGTACGTAACTGGTTGGCGGTTACGAGAACAAAAGCAGATGATAGAATTGTATCACCATTGTGATTGCTGCTAAGTGGATGAGCTCAGTTAAAAAATTCAAACGTTTACAAGTGTGCTTTCATTCGTTATGTCGCTTAGGTCGCGACCCTGTGCCTCTTCAGTGCCCACCTCCTGGGCTACTCCCTACGTTGTACGTCACTTACCACCTCTGTCTCCCCAGGGATCGTCCCCAAGCCAGGGCTCCTCCCGCAGCCCCCCGTGATGGCGCAGTCCCCGCTCTTCAACTACCAGATGCCGGGGCCGCTGCCCTCGGCCTTCCACCACCCTGGCGACCGGGTGCTCCACCACATGCAGCTGGAGTGGCTGGCGAGGACCGGAATGTTCTACCACAGGATACCGGAGCTTGGAGGTGAGTTCTGCTGTGGATAAAGTATTTGCGGAGTCTCGTATGAAAGATAACCTAACCAACTTAGAGAAGTTGAAAAACCCCGGCATTGTCATTTCAAAGTTCAATATTTGAAAAACGGGTGAACCGATTTTAACGAAACCTAGCTAAGAACCATCTCGATTAAACTATAGCTTTCGATTGAAAAAAACCGCATCGAAATCGTTTGGGAGCTATGATGCCACAGACAGATACACAGGTCAAACTTATAACACCCCTCTTTTTCGTCGGTGGTTAAAAACAACCATTAATGTCTTTTTTAAACGACAAAAAAGTTTTTTTCTATTTAAGTGATTTTGATGATTCTCTATTTGTTTGAAAGGGTGGAGGGTGAGGGGAAGGGACTTCAGAGGTGGTCAAATAAAAGTTGTAAATTGTGAAATAAAAATCTTTTAACATAAAAGTACGGTGCGGTATTATGCTTTGAATAAGGCACCGACTTCATATAAATTCGTGCTAAGCCATCCAACTAGTGGCTTTAGAGGGTTATGTTTTTTAACCGGCTTCAAAAAAAGGAGGAGGTTCTCAATTCGTCGGATTTTTTTTTTATGTATGTTCCCCGATTACTCGAAGACGGCTGGACCGATTTAACCGAACCGAAAAAAATTTTTTTTTGTTTCAAAGTGTATACTTTCTAGTTGGTCCCATTGTCACCAAGTCAAGGTCTGATGATGGGATCCCAGGGAAATCGAGGGCAACCCTCAAATTTTATAGGGACGTATCATGTGTTTCATATATTTTCGAAAGCTATTCAAGTACTTGCGTCTGGTAGTCATCATCTCGTGTTGATGAGGTGATGATGGAAGGTACAACTCTTTAACGGTTAGGAGTTGGAGGATAATATTTTAAATATTAACGTAACTAAAAATTACGAAATAAAAAATCTTTTAACAAAAAGCGAAACCGCCTTAAAAAAAACCTCAGAAAAAAAAACATAAAATAATCCCCAAAAAGCCATGAGTTTTATGGCCTGGCAGAAATATGAAGTCGGTGCTTCATTCCAAGAATATTCCGCTCGCACCGCACCGAGTTCATATTTCTGCTAGGCCATTAAACTCATGGCTTTTTGGGAATTATTTTATGTTTTTTTTTTTCAGGTTTTTTTTGAAGGCGGTTTTACTTTTATTAACGCTAAAAATTTTTTTTTTTAAAACCTATATATGCGTTGGCGGTACTGAAAGTGTTAAGAATGCCTGCAGGTGGCTTTGAGCAATCTGTAAAATATAAATTCAAAGCGAGCTAAAAACACGATGACAACCAACACATCAAAGCTATTGATAAAACAATCCGCTAATCACTGCACTAGGGGAGGTGTTGGCTAGCAGGTGACTTGTGGCGCGAGCAGTAAGTCCCCTCGCAAATAAGGCCCGCGTCCACTGTCAACAACGCAGTGGACGAGGGCTTTATCCACGGGGTGGATTAGCAGCGGTGTGGTGAATGGGACATATTTATGGGGTTTCATGGTTATACGCGTGGAAATTTTCGTATTTCAAACTTAACATGAATTGGCACTGACAAAAATCATCTACGAGTACTACAGAAGGCTTCTTTATACAATAAACATCGTGGGACAACTGACACGAATAATACCTGGTCAAAAATTATGGGTACCAGCAAAGATAATGTATACCTGTGGGGCTAGCACGACTGGCCGCGACTTAGTTTGTCGCGCGAGACTAATTACCCGTCTCGTTGCATTCTGAGCGACAGAAAAGGATGGCCAGTTGTTCTCGCGCGAGATAGAAGTCGCACTGTGAGTTGTGCTAGACCTACAGGCAAGGCACCGGATAAACATACTTATAGGTATAATATACCTAGGTTCATAAACATCTAAGTGTACAACGCTATAATGTGAAGTTTAAAAAAAACCGTTCTCCCTTACATTACGAGTATTGTCAACCAGCAGAGGCAAATAATGTATGGGAAACGGTTTTTTTTTTGGTTTCGATGGACTCTTTCCTTCTATCCTTGTATAGTTCTGTGGTAATTAGCCTAATCGCATGCACTATTGCGCTCCCCTCACACGAAGAGAGCTGCGTCGACATGTGCGGCGATTCGGTGCTAGTAGTTGACACCCCTAGTGTCAATAGTCAACAGGGGTAAACTATTGTGGCGGACACTTTTTTAACCCCCGACGAAAAAGAGGGGTGTTATATCATAAGTTTGACCTGTGTGTCTGTGTACCTGTGTATCTTTCTGTGACAGCATAGCTCCCAAACGGATGGGTTTCGATGCGGTTTTTTTTTAAAACGAAAGCTAGTTTAATCGAGATGGTTGTTAGATAAGTTTCATTAAAATCGGCCCGCTTTTGAAATATTGAACTTTGAAATGACAATGTCGGGGGTTTTTCAACTTTTCTAAGTTGGTTAGGCTATTAACTTTGTTTTACCGTGATAGCCTAGTGGTTTGACCTCTATGGCCTCTCTAGCAGAGGGTCGTGGGTTCGATCCCCGGCTGCTCGCACGCACCTCTGAGTTTTTCGGAATTTATGTGCGAATTTACATTTGTATCATGTACGTATGTTTATCATGAGCTTTTCGCTCACTCGCACACTCCTGTGAAGTAATTCAATGGTGTGTGTGAAGTTCCCAATCCGCACTGGGCCCGCATGGGACTATAGCCCAAGCCCTCTCATTCTGAGAGGAGGCCTGAGCCTAGCAGTGGGACGTAAAAAAGGCGGGTGATTGATAAGACACTTTTTAGATATGTCATTTTTGCTTTGGATTTTTGAATACATTTAGAGGACACAGAACTATTTCATAGAACCGAGTGAATGAGAGCTATCGCTATCGCTCTGAGGTCTTCTGCCATTCTCTGCCAATGTGAGACAATACTGGCCTATGATTGGTGGAAATTTAGGGATAGACCTCACCCGACTCTAGCGGTCCCAGCGGATATTTGACTCGCGGTAGCTGTCATTGTATAAGTATATTATTATCATCATGTTCATCAATAATGATTTACTATCAATAAATAGCAATCAATCACGAATTTAGAACAAACATACGTTTTATCTAGATCTGGTACCACTTACTGAACTGATAAGATTCGTCTCGAATTTAGGTAGGTACCACAGAGGCCCGAGTACGAATATTCGAATCCTGCATAACGTAATCGAGTAGTAACGTTATCGATAAATTTGTACGACGTTTGGAACAGCGTCCGCCCGTTAGCGTATTTGGTGCTAAAATTTTATATGCACTTTCTCGATGGCTATATGATAACGATTCGAATATTCGTGCTTGAGCCTCCGACATAGCTTTGTGGCTGTCACTTTACAGAATAACACCCCTGCTGAAACATGTTGATATTGATAACTATCAGCAATGTAAGTATGATTCACGAGTTTCTCAACCGTCTCATTTTAAGATAAATCATCTTATTTTTACAGAGTTATCTCGAACTGACACAGATGTATGATTAATCTTGTTTTTATGTATTTGAGAGTGTGTGCTTAAGAAGGCGTTTGGACTAAATATCTGAGTTTTTTAAGTGTCGACTTTATCGGGTTGTGAAGTAGAGTCTAAACGAGTGAGATTCGAATAACCTGCCATATCGTGATGAAATACATCTTTAGAGATATTTAGCGGACTTTGGTTCGTGTTGCAATTTTATCTTGGAAATACTTTCCAGATTCGAATTTAAAATGAAATGCTACAGACAAAAACGACAAGGTCCAATCTAGGCTTAAATATAGTAAATTAACAATCAGATTTAGAAGCATACATAAAATGCATACGAGTTCGTTATTTAATCTATAAACAAACATTTGAAATAAAGACGTGAATGATTTTATTTCGCTATGATTGAGTCTCACGGTGGTTTCATGTTAAAACACTTGTTTATTCCGGAATAGAATTCCATAATTATGATTAGACATAAAACCATTTTTATGGTGACATAAGAATAATCCGTCTCCATAACGAGCATCCCATAAATTTGCTTATTTAATCGATGCCAGTAAAGCGAACATAATAGGCATAAAACTAATATAACGTTTTTCCCGTTTAACTTTCTACAGTCAACAGCAGAGGGTCGAGCACGACTTTCCGAATGCTGCGTAACGTTACGGTTATCGTATCGAGATCGAGAGACCTCATTCAAAATGTTTGTTCCAAATACGCTTACGGGCGGGCGCTGTTCCAAACGTCATACAAACTCGACAACGTTTACTATTCGATTTTACCTGACGCAGCATTCGTAAAGTCGTGCTCGACCCTCAGAAGTAACTAAGCAACCGAAGCGGTCACAATGATCTGCACAAGCTCTTATGTCTATAACAATAGAGCGTACTTAGATCATTGTGAACGCTTCGGTTGCTTAACTGCTGATGACTGTACGAAAGAAGAATCCTGTTTTTATCCTCGATTTTCAAGCTATATCTTCTCGTCAGATTTCGTTAAAATCAATTCAGCTGTTTTGCAGTGAAGAGGTTACAAGCAGACAGAGTCACTTTCTATAATAAAATTATTTTAATAAGTTAAGTGAAAACTTTGATTCCCATTGGATGAGTTAGAGTTTATCAACATCATCGGCCTTATAGTCTATTGCAGACTGTTTCAGCAGTGTCAAGAGGTAATGCGTCGTTTCTGATGGCTGTGCAAGCCAATACAATACAATACAATTTTATTTATTTATATCAGTAAAATTACAAATTAGACTTACAGTTAAAAAAAAAAACCAAAACGCCTAACTCATTAGATACATGCCAAAAACAACATAAATTTACTTTGAAGTGTTCCCCAACCATCAGCGAACACATTAGCATCTCGGATCTCGGACAAAAACTCATTCAACAGCGCTATCGCCCTGGCCGTCGGACAGTTCCCGGCCCTGCGAGTCCTGAGCCCGGCCAGCGCCGCGAACAGGTGGACAATAGAATACAATACAAGAACTCTTTATTGAACACCACATAATAAACAAAACAGAAGAAAAATGTACAAAGAAAATGCAAAGTAGCAGGGCGTGGGGACAATACGGGTTCGGCAAATTCCGCAAGCCTGACAGGTAAAGGAACGATGGGAGGCGCGCGGAGAACCAGAGCTGCGTTGGTGTCCTTTGGCTGGCTTGTAGGATAACGTCCTAAACCACTCCTCGTCATGGATTTTTCGATAATTTATTGAATCAGGCGTTACTTTGCGGAGGTCCATATTTATGAACTAAAAACAATTGCTTTGCTCACCCGCGACCACTAATACTACTACTTTCTAGTGGAAGTGGTGGCATGTTGAGCGGTTGTTGTTGTGCTTCGTAAATGGCCTCGTGGAGAGTGCCGAAACGCGTCAGCGTTTAGTTTAGTGGTGGTGGTGATAGTTGGGTCTGTGTGGCATGTGTTGATTCGTGTAGCAGTGGAGGCGGAGGTGTTGCATGGAAACATACATTTGCCGCACAGATATAACTATTTGTCATTAGTGGTCGCGGGTGAGCAAAGTAATTGTTTTTAGTTCATGGATTTTTCGGCCATCCGACACCGATCTGCGCCATGATATGATAGAATCCATCAGCGAGCCCCTCCCAGTCATGGACAGAGTTTTTTTTACGATACGATACAGAAATTTATTTCGATCACTAGGCTAAGCGATCACTAGTATAACATTATATTGAAATAGGGTCATTTTATGGCTGTAAATGTGCTATCGCTAATGTCATCATGGATTCGTGGCAAGTGCAGTGATAGCGGCATATGGCAACATTAGGGTAATATGTTGTGTGTTGGCTAATCTGGCGTGAATAATGGGATTATTGGGGTAGTCTGGGGCTTAATTGTTTTTGGCCAAAAATTTAATAATTCGGTTTTAAAAGTGACGATTTGGAAAAGTACCTACTGGACCGTGTTTTATAAAGCTACAAGTTACAATTTACAAGCGGAAGTCTCATTCTATCACCTTTTGTCAGAAAGATACTCCCGCTTGTAAATTGTAACTTGTAGCTTTATAAAACACAGCCCTGGTATAGTAGACATTATAAACGTTGTGATTTCCGTAATTTCGTATTTGAATTTCACGGCACAATTTGTCTCTTTCAAACATTCGCGTATTTTTGCTTGTCATGAATCTAGTTGTTCCACATCCCTACAGTTAAGTAGTTACAATTTAAACATACTTTTAATATATTTTTTTGCAACCACCTTTAAAAGTAGATTAACTTTATTTACATAATAAAAGCAATTTACAATGACATTAAATCTAAGCTTAAACTAAATAAACTACAACTTAAAACTAAATTAAATCTAAATAAGGCCCCCGTGGCATAGTGCCCAAAAGGCTGGCAGCGTTGCCTCGCTGAATAGCGATGCTGATTCTTTGAGAGAGAAAACTGCCAGCCCTTTGGTCACAAGTTGCATCAACTAAGCGCTTTTGTAACTCAGAAATAAGCTTGTAAGCGCTGGGACCCCATTGACCCAAAGTTTCAAACCCGACAGGAACAAAATTATAATTCGGAAAGAGAGATTGATACTTAGAATTTTTTCTATTTTCGGCCGTTTCTGCCGCCGCACCAGCTTTTTGTGTGGTTCCCTGGAGATGTGAGGGTGCTACTGTATCGACACAGGTCGCATCCCAAACCAGAACCCTACCACCTTTTAATTTTCGATTCATAGTCCCCTCTTATCACTGGTTGCAATAAGTATTTATTAAAAAGAAATGATTTAACGTTTCAAAAAGTTAGTTCTACTGACTACCCAGTCAAGGCGTCCGCAACGAAACCACGGAGTATACCAAATCTTCCCCGGAATGAGTCATCATTCTTTATTATTCTTCTTTTTTCCTATCCTGGAACATCTTCTGTTTATGCTAAATCTCCTTCAAAGACGAGCGATCATACGCCGTACCATCCCTAATCAAACGGTCTAGCTGAGTGCTCAGTCAAAATATTCCAAATTTTGTTATTTTTGGGAAGGAAGGATAACGGTCATGGCTACCATTAGACATTCGCAACCAGAGGAATAGCAGATGCGTTGCCACGTAGGGAGCTAAAATGAAATTTCGTCCAGCTATGAAGAGAGGTACATAAGTAAAATATATAAGGGTAATTATAATAAATTAGTGACTTGTTAACCTTGCGTCTGCGACAAACCTGATTTAAAAATCAACCGTGCGGGTAGCGGGTAACTTAGTTTGGCCGGGCGGGGCGCCACTGTGCGCTAATTTTGTAAACCACTATAGACTATAGTAGATAACCTAACCAACTTAGAAAAGTTGAAAAACCCCGATATCGTCATTTCAAAGTTCAATATTTCAAGAAAGGGTGAACCGATTTTAATTAACCTTAGCTAAGAACTATCTCGATTAAATTAGCTTTCGATTAAAAAAAACCGCATCGAAATCGGTAAATCCGTTTGGGAGTTACGATGCCACAGACAGTTACACAGATACACAGACACACAGATACACAGATACACAAGTCAAAGTTATAACACCCCTCTTTTTCGTCGGGGGTTAAAAAACCTTTCCCACGGGCCAGGCAAAAAATTATCTTATGACAATATCATAAACGTTTTGTCACGGGAAAGCTTTCTTTACTTTAACTATACGCGTTCTATTCTAAATAACATTAGGATTTGGATTTGCTGACAACTTCACTCGCTCCCTGATAATTTCAAAGTTGCCAGATGCCGTAAATATTTTTTCTGAGCTTGTTTCTTCTTCAAATTCACAAGATATTAAAAAAAAAAACTTTCTGCCAAGTTTCTGGCGGTGCATTCTTCTTGGCAATCGTGCTCCTTCCGAACGCTGTTAGACTCAAATAATTACATGTAAAAGAGCGTCTACTTACTCAATACATTTTTGATTCGATTGATTTAATAATAAAGCGTGTTTAAACCCGTAACGTGTACCATAGACGCCTAAGCATGGCCGCGCCCACTCGCCCCGCTCCGCTCGCACTCGGCCAGCAGGCTTAAGCCAATTACCAGCAGCAATTTGTTCGCACAAACAAAGGGCCCTTAACGAATTAGACGGTGATGGGGCGCCGTCGGTACACCGTGTCGATGTCGATGGTTCGACGCAAGATGGCGGTGGGTAATACGGTGTTGCGTGTATGACACTTTAAATAAAATAAATAAATAAATATCATGGGACAAGCGACACCAATTGACCTAGTCCCAAATTAAGCAGAGCTTGTGTTATGGGTACTAGACAACGGATAAACATACTTATATAGATAAATACATACTTAAGTACATATACTTTAGTTAATAGAAGCTTTTGTCTTTTCACGAGTAAGGGGTATAAGAATATAACTATATGTATATGTATATGTCTTTTAAAGGACGGTCTTATGTATATTTAAAGTGAGAAAAGCGCTTTCCCCTGTCCAAATGTTTATGACATTGTCATAAGATTGATTTTTGGCTGGCTTGTTTGAAAGGTTTTTCTAATATGTCTATAAATTAATTTTTGCTGAAAAAGTCCCATGACGAATAATCGATGGTGTATGTCAGTATCTCTCCATACACTAACGATTCATCGTTTCGATCAGTCGTGTGCCCTTAGTGTAATCAAAAGCACAAAATACCAAATACGTCTCGATCGCGTTTTCGTTAAATTGTCAAACAGTATGAGAATTGTTAAACGCGAACGCGATCGAGACGTATTTCTTGGCCCGGTCGGCGATTACACTAGGCGCTCTCATACTATTTGACACTTTAAAAACTGAAAAAGTTTTGCGTCAGAGAGCGAGAGGGCTTTCTCGATGCAGTTACATGCATCATGATCATGGGCAAACTAACGAAACGCCGGTAGATAAATACTAATGTACTCCCGTTCTCATTATGTCTAAAGTAATTAACCACGAATCATTTAAAACTGTTATTTTCCACATATCGACATCCCTATCTCGACGGTTCCGTGGCGTCCCTACACCAGCAAAAAGGGAGCATTTTCGGCGGCTCAGCAAGAATCCTGCTAATTGGATATCGCCGAGCCCCGGGCGCTTCCGAATAACTAATTTGAGGTTGCGATCTAACTTTAAAGGCTTTTTGAAAAGCAGGTTTTATTTGTCACATTATAGTCCTCCTCAGTCGGTCCCCCAATGTTGAGGATCGTGACCCCGACAAACGCCATCTACAGCCTTCCTCCACCCGCTTCGGTCTTCTGCGCGGTGGATTGCTGTGCCAATGCTCATCTCCAGGTTCTCGGTGATTTGATCAGACCATCGTTTCGGACTACGCCCCCTTGGTCGTTTTCCATCCACTTTTCCGGTTACCAACAGTTTTTCCAGATTTTCGGGTGTATTATAGTAGCGATAGTAAATAGTCAGCGTACAATTATTTTGATAGACTTCCGCTGAACAGGAACATCGGGCACTTGTATGAGGTCCGTCCGGATCGCTACCACCATCTTACTCGCTAATCCTGCCGCTAAGCAGCAGCGCTTGCACTGTTGTGTTCCGGTGTGGAGAGTAAGACAGCCGGTGTAATTACGGGCACAAGAGGCATTTCATCTTAAGTAGCTCTCTAGGTTGGCAACGCATTGAACGCATCTGCAAACCCGTAGAGCAGCAACTTAACATTTTTTTCTGTCCGTTGACACTGTATTTTTACATTGTATTTCCAACAAACCAAAAACATGATATGTATACCTACTCACAGGCAAAATTTATCGCCCACTATTTTTTCCTTGATTAATGTAAAAACTGACATTGGCACAGTCGTAGGTATGTGTAACATATTGCCACAAAAAAAAAAGTGAAAACTGTTATTTAAATAAAGAATAGGTACATTTACAATAAATAGTAAAAATAGGATGAACGATTAATTATGCCTGTGAGTGTGAGATAAGAAAGCTAATTTTGTTTAACAAAAGCTTAACAAAAGTTTGAATTCATATCTGTATTATACGTAATATACATAACTTATACACCAGACATTATATGTCATGGGCGGAGCCAATGTACGCATGCGCCGTGGTCATCCTTTTTTAGGGATCTTTGTGAAAAAAGATTCTTAAAATGTTATGACATTTAAGTGGTAAGGGTTGGCTATGCGTTTGTCACCGCTTAAGTGTTGCATCTTAGAGTACTACATTCGGAACTGGTATTTAAATTGCATAATATTGAGTTCGATACTTTGAACCAAAAGGCGAGATATTTTGCTTCGGTGCAGGCACATAAAAAGTATGTTACCCAAACTAATAAATTGCGTAGGCTTACGCGAAATGGAACTCAGTCTCTTTTGAACAACAATAATAGTGAGTCAAGTAACGGTAACGGTTTCTACCCTCGAGTTAAAAATCTCACTAATGTCGAATTTGTAGAAGGTGAAGTGCAGTTATTGGAAAAAGGTTTGAAATATAACCTACCCTCTAAATTTAGTCAGAAAATAGTGGAGGGTTTGGCGGTAGATTCTGAGGTTGCGATTGTTTGTAATCGCGGTGACTTTGATACTAAAGTTTTGGTTGCTAATTCATTAAAAAATTCAACTTCTACTGGGGGTATTTCGGATGTTGGTGACTTGCATTCATTACGTTCTATTCAGCAAAAGGTCCATGACAATGATTTGGTAATTTCTAAGGCCGATAAGGGCAATTGTATTGTTGTTTTAGAAAGGGGTCAATATAATGATAAAGTAAATGACATAATTCAAGGAGAGGGTTTTTTGAATTTACGTAGGGATCCCACCGCCGCGTTTCATAAAGACCTAAAAAACCTTCTGAAAAATTCTTCATTTACCTTTGACACCGAACAAAAGAAGAGCAATGTGATTCCTATGAATCCGCAGGCACCAATTTTATATGGTTTACCTAAAATTCACAAGGATGGTGTTCCTGTTCGCCCTGTTGTTTCATACGTGAGTGCTCCAGCGTATAAAGTAGCGAGGAAGTTAAATAGCATTGTTCGGGAAAAATCTTCTTTTAAGCCAATGTATAGTTTAAAGAATAGTTCAGATTTAGTAAATAAAATTAAAGACATTAATATACCGCCAAACTCAACATTACTTTCTTTAGATGTGGATAGTTTGTTTACCAACATACCATATAGTGAAACCTTAAATATTCTTAGATGTCACTTAGAAAGGAAGCGTTTACATCCGGGGGAGGTTTGTGAGTTAATAGAATTAGTAACTTTATGCATGAAACAAAATTATTTCAGATTTAATGGTCAATATTATTTGCAGAGTGATGGTTTAGCAATGCGTTTGCAGTGATTTAACTAATAAATAAAAAATAAATATCATGGGACAAATTGACACCAATTGACCTAGTCCCAAACTAGGCAAAGCCTGTACTATGGGTACTAGACAACGGATAAACATACTTATATAGATAAATACATACTTAAATACATATTAAACATCCAAGACCCGAGAACAAACATTCGTATTCATCATACAAATATCTGCCCCGACCGGGATTCGAACCCGGGACCTCAAGCTTCATAGTCAGGGTCGCTAACCACTAGGCCATCCGCTCGTCGAAATATATGTTAACTATGGTTAGCAATCGTCACAAGTCACAGTACTGACGGTCCATGTCATACATACAATTTCGTCACAAAACTGACCATTAAGACGTGATTTAAACATAACTTAAGTAACGCTTTTTCATTGAATTAATTAATGGATATAAGTGCCTTATGAAATTAATGGTACAGTCAAGGAATTAATGGTACAGTCAAGGAATTTAATTTCCAACCCACCTAAGGTTTAATATAGTATAGCAATCTGTCACCATAAGAGCTAGACGTTGCTTTGACATGTCGCGTTTACGTTGACATTTTCGACCTTAATGCATAGCGAATGTCTAACAACATTTGAACGAAATGGGTAAGGAATTAAATTCCTTGACTGTACGTAGAGCTCTCTACATATTATAGTGAAACTAGTTGCACCCGTCTTATTAATTTAAAGGACACTGCATGATTATTTTTCCTGGGTACTGTACGGTTTACTGAGCACACTCCTTAAGACATTATACATACTTGCAAATACACAAATAGTAACAAATCCACTGGCAAACACACCTAACTGCCCATTTCCAAAATTTATAGGTACTATTATAACAATTTCACTAAAATTTAATCAAAAAATCAAACAGTGAAATTGAACCTGTCACCCCTCGCGGAGCAACAAACAAATTAGCGCACTATAAACAATAATAAATAACCTTCAATGCATCCCTAATTCAAGCATTAAAGTAATTGCACTAATAAATATTAAATAAAAATGCACCCCCTTTAAATCTCACTGCCAAGCCCGCATTCAAATTTCGACCGCAACCGCCCAAGCAAAAAGTCGATATTCGCTTGTAGCTTCATTGCGAAAACTGTGAGCTCGTTACATTTGAGTTCGAACTTTATTTCAGTAGAGTTAAAGTTGAAATTTGTTTGATGTGTGGTTTGTTAAGAGGCCGTTTAAGTGATGACATTTGTTCAGTATGTTGCAGTTAAAATAGTGAGGGGAGGTTTCGCCAATTTTATGGGTATTTAGGCAATTATAAGCGAGCGTTTCGCTAAGTGCCGGGGTGTCGGCGGCCATATGGGCAGGTGGCTGGCAGCGGGAATTTGTTTGTTTTTTAAGAATACAATACAATACAACTATTATTAATTGAATACCACAAAACAGTACAAGGAGAATACAGAAAACAGGTATGGTAGACAATAGGCGGTCTTATCGCTTAAAAGCGATCTCTTACAGACAACCAAAATACAGTAACCAAGATGAAGAGGCTAATTTAGGTAGCAGAAATGAACAGAAAGGAGAAACTTAAAATTAACATAACAATTTCAATTAAATTAGTAACTACAAATAAATATACTACATAAATAAACATATACATATACAATACATACACATACAAAACATGAGTGAAAATGCCAAAAAGGCCAAGGTAATAAGAATCGATTGGAGGTAATCTTATTAGGTATTTTAAACTCGCTAAACTTGTAAATATATATATATGTACTAGTATTTTGGGTGGGGGCCGCGGGCCCCGAGGGGCCCGCGGAGGGTTCTCTGCCACCATGTTTTTTTTAATATCCTAACCAATTATCAAACTAACAAACTAAGCAACTAACCAACTGTCCAACTAACCAACAAACAAACTAACCAACCAACCAACTAACCAACAAACAAACCAACCAACTGTCAAACTTTAAAACTACCAAACTAACCAAGTATCAAACTATTAAACTACCAAACTAACCAACTAACCAACTATCAAACTATCAAACTAACAAACTAACCAACTATCAAACTAACCAACTAACCAACCAACAATTTAACAAACTAACAAACTAACCAAGTAACCAAACAACAAACCAACTAACCAAATAACCAACCAACCAACCAACCAACCAACCAACCAACCAACCAACAAACTAACCAACTAACCAACCAACCAATCAACCAACCAACTAACAAACTAATCAACTAACAAACTATCAAACTACCAAACTAACCAAATAACCAACTATCAAACTACCAAACTAACCAACTAACCAAGTATCAAACTACCAAACTAACCAACTAACCAAGTATCAAACTATCAAACTACCAAACTAACCAACTAACCAACTATCAAACTACCAAACTAACCAACTAACCAACTATCGAACTCTCAAACCAACAAAGTATCAAACTATCAAACTACCAAACTAACCAACTATCAAACTATTAAACTACCAAACTAACCAACTAACCAACTATCAAACTATCAAACTACCAAACTAACCAATTAACCAAGTATCAAACTAACCAACTAACCAACCAACCAACCAACAAACCAACTAACCAAATAACCAACCAGCCAACCAACCAACCAACCAACCAACCAACCAATCAACCAACCAACAAACTAACCAACTAACAAACTAACCAAATAACAAACCAACCAATCAACCAACCAACCAATAAACCAACCAACCAACCAACCAACCAACCAACCAACCAACAAACTAACCAACTAACCAACCAACCAAGTATCAAACTACCAAACTAACCAACTAACCAAGTATCAAACTATCAAACTACTAAACTAACCAACTAACCAAGTATCAAACTACCAAACTAACCAACTACCCAAGTATCAAACTACCAAACTAACCAAGTATCAAACTATCAAACTACCAAACTAACCCACTAACCAACTATCAAACTACCAAACTAACCAACTAACCAAGTATCAAACTAACAAAATAACCAAGTATCAAACTATCGAACTACCAAACTAACCAAGTATCAAACTATCAAACTACCAAACTAACCAACTAACTAACTATCAAACTACCAAACTAACCAACTAACCAAGTATCAAACTAACCAACTATCAAACTATCAAACTACCAAACTAACCAATTAACAAAGTATCAAACTAACCAACTAACCAACCAACCAACCAACTAACCAATCAACCAGCCAACCAACCAACCAACCAACCAACCAACCAATCATCCAACCAACAAACTAATCAAATAACCAACCAACCAACCAACCAACCAACCAACCAACCAACCAACAAACTAACCAACTAACCAACCAACCAAGTATCAAACTACCAAACTAACCAACTAACCAAGTATCAAACTATCAAACTAACCAACTAACCAAGTATCAAACTACCAAACTAACCAACTAACCAAGTATCAAACTATCAAACTACCAAACTAACCAACTAACCAACTATCAAACTACCAAACTAACCAACTAACCAAGTATCAAACTACCAAACTAACCAACTAACCAAGTATCAAACTACCAAACTAACCAACTAACCAAGTATCAAACTATCAAACTACCAAACTAACCAACTAACCAACTAACCAACTATCAAACTACCAAACTAACCAACTAACCAAGTATCAAACTATCAAACTACTAAACTAACCAACTAACCAACTATCAAACTACCAAACTAACCAACTAACCAACTATCAAACTACCAAACTGACCAACTAACCAACTGACCAAGTATCAAACTATCAAACTACCAAACTAACCAACTAACCAACTAAACAACCAACAAACTAACAAACTAACCAACTAACCAACCGACCAACCAACAAACCAACTAACCAAATAACCAAAGAACCAATCAACCAACCAATCAACCAACCAACTAACCAACCAACAAACTAACCAACTAATCAAACAACCAATCAACCAACCAACTAACAAACTAACCAAATAACCAACTATCAAACTACCGAACTAACCAACTATCAAACTACCAAACTAACCAACTAACCAAGTATCAAACTACCAAACTAACCATTTAACCAAGTATCAAACTATCAAACTACCAAACTAACCAACTAACCAACTATTAAACTACCAAACTAACCAACTAACCAACTATCAAACTACCAAACTAACCAACTAACCAAGTATCAAACTATCAAACTAACCAACTATCAAACTATCAAACTACCAAACGAAACAACTAACCAAGTATAAAACTATCAAACTACCAAACTAACCAACTAACCAACTATCAAACTACCAAACTAACCAACTAACCAACTATCAAACTACCAAACTAACCAACTAACCAAGTATCAAACTATCAAACTACCAAACTAACCAACTATCAAACTATCAAATTAACCAACTAACCAACTATCAAACTACCAAACTGACCAACTAACCAACTAACCAAGTATCAAACTATCAAACTACCAAACTAACCAACTAACCAACTAAACAACCAACAAACTAACAAACTAACCAACTAACCAACCGACCAACCAACAAACCAACTAACCAAATAACCAAAGAACCAATCAACCAACCAACCAACCAACCAACTAACCAACCAACAAACTAACCAACTAATCAAACAACCAATCAACCAACCAACTAACAAACTAACCAAATAACCAACTATCAAACTACCGAACTAACCAACTAACCAAGTATCAAACTACCAAACTAACCAACTAACCAAGTATCAAACTACCAAACTAACCATTTAACAAAGTATCAAACTATCAAACTACCAAACTAACCAACTAACCAACTATCAAACTACCAAACTAACCAACTAACCAACTATCAAACTACCAAACTAACCAACTAACCAAGTATCAAACTATCAAACTAACCAACTATCAAACTATCAAACTACCAAACGAAACAACTAACCAAGTATAAAACTATCAAACTACTAAACTAACCAACTAACCAACTATCAAACTACCAAACTAACCAACTAACCAACTATCAAACTACCAAACTGACCAACTAACCAACTAACCAAGTATCAAACTATCAAACTATCAAACTAACCAACTAACCAACTAAACAACCAACAAACTAACAAACTAACCAACTAACCAACCGACCAACCAACAAACCAACTAACCAAATAACCAAAGAACCAATCAACCAACCAACCAACCAACCAACTAACCAACCAACAAACTAACCAACTAATCAAACAACCAATCAACCAACCAACTAACAAACTAACCAAATAACCAACTATCAAACTACCGAACTAACCAACTATCAAACTACCAAACTAACCAACTAACCAAGTATCAAACTACCAAACTAACCATTTAACCAAGTATCAAACTATCAAACTACCAAACTAACCAACTAACCAACTATCAAACTACCAAACTAACCAACTAACCAACTATCAAACTACCAAACTAACCAACTAACCAAGTATCAAACTATCAAACTAACCAACTATCAAACTATCAAACTACCAAACGAAACAACTAACCAAGTATAAAACTATCAAACTACCAAACTAACCAACTAACCAACTATCAAACTACCAAACTAACCAACTAACCAACTATCAAACTACCAAACTAACCAACTAACCAAGTATCAAACTACCAAACTAACCAACTAACCAAGTATCAAACTATCAAACTACCAAACTAACCAACTATCAAACTATCAAATTAACCAACTAACTAAGTATCAAACTACCAAACTAACCAACTAACCAAGTATCAAGCTATCAAACTAACCAACTATCAAACTAACCAACTAACCAAGTCTCAAACTATCAAACTACCAAACTAACCAACCAACCAACTATCAAACTATCAAACTACCAAACTAACCAACTATCAAACTAACCAACTAACTAATCAACAAACTAACAAACTAACAAACTAACCAACTAATCAACTAACCAACTAACCAACCAACCAACCAACAAACCAACTAACCAACCAACCAATCAACCAACCAACCAACCAACCAACCAACCAACAAACTAACCAACTAACCAACCAATCAACCAACCAACTAACAAACTAACCAAGTATCAAACTATCAAACTACCAAGTTAACCAACTATCAAACTACCAAACTAACCAACTAACCAAGTATCAAACTATCAAACTAACCAACTAACCAAGTATCAAACTATCAAACTACCAAACTAACCAACTAACCAACTATCAAACTACCAAACTAACCAACTAACCAAGTATCAAACTACCAAACTAACCAACTAACCAAGTATCAAACTACCAAACTAACCAACTAACCAAGTATCAAACTATCAAACTACCAAACTAACCAACTAACCAAGTATCAAACTACCAAACTAACCAACTAACCAAGTATCAAACTACCAAACTAACCAACTAACCAAGTATCAAACTATCAAACTACCAAACTAACCAACTAACCAACTATCAAACTACCAAACTAACCAACTAACCAAGTATCAAACTATCAAACTACTAAACTAACCAACTAACCAACTATCAAACTACCAAACTAACCAACTATCAAACTACCAAACTGACCAACTAACCAACTAACCAAGTATCAAACTATCAAACTACCAAACTAACCAACTAACCAACTAAACAACCAACAAACTAACAAACTAACCAACTAACCAACCGACCAACCAACAAACCAACTAACCAAATAACCAAAGAACCAATCAACCAACCAACCAACCAACCAACTAACCAACCAACAGACTAACCAACTAATCAAACAACCAATCAACCAACCAACTAACAAACTAACCAAATAACCAACTATCAAACTACCGAACTAACCAACTATCAAACTACCAAACTAACCAACTAACCAAGTATCAAACTACCAAACTAACCATTTAACCAAGTATCAAACTATCAAACTACCAAACTAACCAACTAACCAACTATCAAACTACCAAACTAACCAACTAACCAACTATCAAACTACCAAACTAACCAACTAACCAAGTATCAAACTATCAAACTAACCAACTATCAAACTATCAAACTACCAAACGAAACAACTAACCAAGTATAAAACTATCAAACTACCAAACTAACCAACTAACCAAGTATCAAACTATCAAACTACCAAACTAACCAACTATCAAACTATCAAATTAACCAACTAACTAAGTATCAAACTACCAAACTAACCAACTAACCAACTATCAAACTATCAAACTAACCAACTAACCAACTAACCAACTATCAAACTACCAAACTAACCAACTAACCAACTATCAAACTACCAAACTAACCAACTAACCAAGTATCAAACTATCAAACTAACCAACTATCAAACTATCAAACTACCAAACGAAACAACTAACCAAGTATAAAACTATCAAACTACCAAACTAACCAACTAACCAAGTATCAAACTATCAAACTACCAAACTAACCAACTATCAAACTATCAAATTAACCAACTAACTAAGTATCAAACTACCAAACTAACCAACTAACCAACTATCAAACTATCAAACTAACCAACTAACCAAGTATCAAACTATCAAACTACCAAACTAACCAACTAACCAACTATTAAACTATCAAACTACCAAACTATCAAACTAAGCAACCAACCAACCAACAAACCAACTAACCAATTAACTAATCAACCAAACAACCAACCAACCAACCAACCAACCAACCAACCAACAAACTAACCAACTAACCAACTATCCAACCAATCAACCAACCAACCAACTAACCAACTAACCAAGTATCAAACTATCAAACTAACAAACTATCAAACTATCAAACTACCAAACTAACCAAGTTTCAAACTATCAACCACCAACTAACTATCAAACTACCAAACTAACCAACTAACCAAGTATCAAACTATCAAACTAACCAACTATCAAACTAACCAACTAACCAAGTATCAAACTGTCAAACTACCAAACTAACCAACTAACCAACTATCAAACTATCAAACTATCAAACTATCAAACTAACCAACTATCAATTTAACCAACTAACTAACCAACAAACTAACAAACTAACAAACTATCCAACTAATCAACTAACCAACTAACCAACCAACCAACCAACCAACCAACAAACCAACTAATCAACCAACCAATAAACCAACCAATTAACCAACCAACCAACCAACCAACCAACCAACAAACTAACCAACTAACCAACTATCAAACTACCAAACTAACCAACTAACCAAGTATCAAACTATCAAACTAACCAACTATCAAACTATCAAACTACCAAACGAAACAACTAACCAAGTATAAAACTATCAAACTACTAAACTAACCAACTAACCAACTATCAAACTACCAAACTAACCAACTAACCAACTATCAAACTACCAAACTGACCAACTAACCAACTAACCAAGTATCAAACTATCAAACTATCAAACTAACCAACTAACCAACTAAACAACCAACAAACTAACAAACTAACCAACTAACCAACCGACCAACCAACAAACCAACTAACCAAATAACCAAAGAACCAATCAACCAACCAACCAACCAACCAACTAACCAACCAACAAACTAACCAACTAATCAAACAACCAATCAACCAACCAACTAACAAACTAACCAAATAACCAACTATCAAACTACCGAACTAACCAACTATCAAACTACCAAACTAACCAACTAACCAAGTATCAAACTACCAAACTAACCATTTAACCAAGTATCAAACTATCAAACTACCAAACTAACCAACTAACCAACTATCAAACTACCAAACTAACCAACTAACCAACTATCAAACTACCAAACTAACCAACTAACCAAGTATCAAACTATCAAACTAACCAACTATCAAACTATCAAACTACCAAACGAAACAACTAACCAAGTATAAAACTATCAAACTACCAAACTAACCAACTAACCAACTATCAAACTACCAAACTAACCAACTAACCAACTATCAAACTACCAAACTAACCAACTAACCAAGTATCAAACTACCAAACTAACCAACTAACCAAGTATCAAACTATCAAACTACCAAACTAACCAACTATCAAACTATCAAATTAACCAACTAACTAAGTATCAAACTACCAAACTAACCAACTAACCAAGTATCAAGCTATCAAACTAACCAACTATCAAACTAACCAACTAACCAAGTCTCAAACTATCAAACTACCAAACTAACCAACCAACCAACTATCAAACTATCAAACTACCAAACTAACCAACTATCAAACTAACCAACTAACTAATCAACAAACTAACAAACTAACAAACTAACCAACTAATCAACTAACCAACTAACCAACCAACCAACCAACAAACCAACTAACCAACCAACCAATCAACCAACCAACCAACCAACCAACCAACCAACAAACTAACCAACTAACCAACCAATCAACCAACCAACTAACAAACTAACCAAGTATCAAACTATCAAACTACCAAGTTAACCAACTATCAAACTACCAAACTAACCAACTAACCAAGTATCAAACTATCAAACTAACCAACTAACCAAGTATCAAACTATCAAACTACCAAACTAACCAACTAACCAACTATCAAACTACCAAACTAACCAACTAACCAAGTATCAAACTACCAAACTAACCAACTAACCAAGTATCAAACTACCAAACTAACCAACTAACCAAGTATCAAACTATCAAACTACCAAACTAACCAACTAACCAAGTATCAAACTACCAAACTAACCAACTAACCAAGTATCAAACTACCAAACTAACCAACTAACCAAGTATCAAACTATCAAACTACCAAACTAACCAACTAACCAACTATCAAACTACCAAACTAACCAACTAACCAAGTATCAAACTATCAAACTACTAAACTAACCAACTAACCAACTATCAAACTACCAAACTAACCAACTATCAAACTACCAAACTGACCAACTAACCAACTAACCAAGTATCAAACTATCAAACTACCAAACTAACCAACTAACCAACTAAACAACCAACAAACTAACAAACTAACCAACTAACCAACCGACCAACCAACAAACCAACTAACCAAATAACCAAAGAACCAATCAACCAACCAACCAACCAACCAACTAACCAACCAACAGACTAACCAACTAATCAAACAACCAATCAACCAACCAACTAACAAACTAACCAAATAACCAACTATCAAACTACCGAACTAACCAACTATCAAACTACCAAACTAACCAACTAACCAAGTATCAAACTACCAAACTAACCATTTAACCAAGTATCAAACTATCAAACTACCAAACTAACCAACTAACCAACTATCAAACTACCAAACTAACCAACTAACCAACTATCAAACTACCAAACTAACCAACTAACCAAGTATCAAACTATCAAACTAACCAACTATCAAACTATCAAACTACCAAACGAAACAACTAACCAAGTATAAAACTATCAAACTACCAAACTAACCAACTAACCAAGTATCAAACTATCAAACTACCAAACTAACCAACTATCAAACTATCAAATTAACCAACTAACTAAGTATCAAACTACCAAACTAACCAACTAACCAACTATCAAACTATCAAACTAACCAACTAACCAAGTATCAAACTATCAAACTACCAAACTAACCAACTAACCAACTATTAAACTATCAAACTACCAAACTATCAAACTAAGCAACCAACCAACCAACAAACCAACTAACCAATTAACTAATCAACCAAACAACCAACCAACCAACCAACCAACCAACCAACCAACAAACTAACCAACTAACCAACTATCCAACCAATCAACCAACCAACCAACTAACCAACTAACCAAGTATCAAACTATCAAACTAACAAACTATCAAACTATCAAACTACCAAACTAACCAAGTTTCAAACTATCAACCACCAACTAACTATCAAACTACCAAACTAACCAACTAACCAAGTATCAAACTATCAAACTAACCAACTATCAAACTAACCAACTAACCAAGTATCAAACTGTCAAACTACCAAACTAACCAACTAACCAACTATCAAACTATCAAACTATCAAACTATCAAACTAACCAACTATCAATTTAACCAACTAACTAACCAACAAACTAACAAACTAACAAACTATCCAACTAATCAACTAACCAACTAACCAACCAACCAACCAACCAACCAACAAACCAACTAATCAACCAACCAATAAACCAACCAATTAACCAACCAACCAACCAACCAACCAACCAACAAACTAACCAACTAACCAACTAACCAACCAATCAACCAACCAACTAACAAACTAACCAAGTATCAAACTATCAAACTACCAAACTAACCAACTAACCAACTATCAAACTACCAAACTAACCAAGTATCAAACTATCAAACTAACCAACTATCAAACTATCAAACTATCAAACTACCAAACTAACCAATTAACCAAGTATCAAACTAACCAACTAACCAACCAACAAACTAACCAACCAACCAACCAACAAACCAACTAACCAAATAACTAACCAGCCAATCAACCAACCAACCAACTAACCAACCAACCAACAAACTAACCAAATAACAAACTAACCAACTAACAAACTATCAAACTACCAAACTAACCAACTAACCAACTATCAAACTACCAAACTAACCAACTAACCAAGTATCAAACAATCAAACTAACCAACTATCAACTTATCAAACTACCAAACTAACCAACAATCAATTTTGTATGGCGGCCATCTTGTTTTCGCCATGTTGAAACAACTTTGACCGGCTCACTCATTGGTTGGCTGTTCTGAGCGGCTTTAGTTCCGGGCAAACTCGGTAGGTCAAGCCGTTACAGAGAGCTACCCCATGTGTTGGGTCAGTGTCCAAGTTCAGGTCGATTTCATATTTTTTTGTTGGTCGTGGCGGCATTTCTGATGTGATGGTGTATAGAGTCGAACCCAACCTCTAAGGTCAGACATAACATTGTATGGCCGCCATCTTGGAAAATTGAGAATTCGAAAAAAATATTATGGCGTTGAATATTGTACCCTTTAAGAGCCCTGGATGCAAAATTTTAATCGAATCAATCAAAAAAAATTTCGCCGCCATTTTGAATCCGCCATCTTGGAAAAAAAAAATTTGCTTCATTAGATTACCCTTTCTATTTTGAACAACATTAGTTCAAGCACCTTGTATCTATCTAGACTGGCCTCTGAGATATTCGCTTTTCAATTTTGTATGGCGGCCATCTTGTTTTCGCCATTTTGAAAAAACTTTGACCGGCTCACCCATTGGTTCGCTGTTCTGAGCGACTTTAGTTGCGGGCAAACTCGGTAGGTCAAGTCGATACATAGAGCTACCCCATGTGTCGGGTCAGTTTCCAAGTTCAGGTCAATTTAGTATTTTTTTTTGGTCGTGGCGGCATTTCTGATGTGGTGGTGTATAGAGTCGAACCCAACCTCTAAAGGCTGCTACAAAACAACAGTAAGTCAGTGAGTCAGACATTACATTGTATGGCGGCCATCTTGGAAAATTGAGAAATCGAAAAAATAATTATGGCGTTAAATATTGTGGCCTTTAAGAGCCCTGGATGCAAAATTTCAATCGAATCAAACAAAAAATATATTTTGCCGCCATTTTGAATCCGCCATCTTGGAAAAAAATTGCTTCATTCGATTGCCCTTTCTAATTTGAACAACATTAGTTCAAGCACCTTATATCTATCTAGACTGGCCTCTGAGATATTCGCTTTTCAATTTTGTATGGCGGCCATCTTGTTTTCGCCATTTTGAAAAACTTTGACCGGCATACCCATTGGCTGGCTGTTCTGAGCGACTTTAGTTTCGGGCAAACGCGGTAGGTCAAGTCGTCGCGGAGAACTACCCATGTGTCAGGTCAATTTCCACATTCAGGTCAATTCCATACTTTTTTAGTGGTCGAGGCGGCATTTCTGATGCGATGTTGTAGAGAATTAAACCCCACCCTTCATGGGTTCTTCAAAACAGCATGTCAGTGGGCCAGATTTTCCATCGTATGGCGGCCATCTTGGAAAATCGCAAAATCGAAAAACCAATTACGGCGTTTGATTCAGTGGCCCTCAAGAGCCCTGGATGCAAAATTTCAATCGAATCAGAGCAAAAAAGAAAATGGCCGCCATTTTGAATCCGCCATCTTGAAAAAAAAATTATCCCGATAGATTACCCCTCCCACCCTGAATGACATTTGGTCGAGCACCTGTCATCAATCTCTATTGGTTTGCGAGATAATCGCGTTTCAATTTTGTATGGCGGCCATCTTGTTTTCGCCATTTTGAAAACATTTTGACCGGCTCACCCATTGGCTGGCTGTTCCGAGCGACTTTAGTTTCGGGCAAACTCGGTAGGTCGAGCCGTTGCAGAGAACCGCTACTTGAGTCAGGTCACTTTCCACATTCAGGTCGATTTCGTATTTTTCCTGGGGTCGTGGCGGCATTTTGGATATGACGACGTATACAGTTCCACCCCACCCCTCGTAGGTTCTTCAAAACAGCATGTCAGTGAGTCAGTGAGTGGGTATCGAGCTATATATATTATAATATACCTGTACATAACGTGTTACAAAATAACCCGTAATAGTAGTTTATGCAACTGCTACATAATGAGAGTCCTTAAAACACGAGTGCGAGAGAGAAACGAGGCGAAGCCGAGTTTCATAATAGGATCACACGAGTGTTATAAGGCCTAATTATGTGGAGTTGCATACATTACTTTATCTACACACGTATTATAAGTACTCTAAGATGGGTTCAGAAGCCGAAGGCATATATCATACCCATACCTGTCACGAATTTGACTGTTTTTTTTTAATCATAGACAAACATCGTTATCGTTAGCTGACGTTTCGTAAACGGGTTTTTTTTTGTAAAAAAAAAAATCAATATCGTATTATTAATTATACATGTCGGACTGAACTCGACTTATATACGTGAGTGATCCGTTTTATTTCACTATGATTGTAAATTACGTTGGTCGTCAAATTCGAAAAATTGAATTCGATATCGAAAAGTCATATTACTTTACTGCTGGGGTGGTGCTGGTGCTGGCGCTGGCGGGGGAGGCGGCGTCGTGCTGCAATGCTGGTCATTTTCTACGGTTTCTGAACGCACTATAGAGGACTTATGATATGTGTGTAGATAAAAAATATAGGGTTAGGGTTTGCATTATTGTATGTTTTTTTTTCATACAGTGATTCAAATATTGTAAATGGACTCTTTATAATGGACTTTTGTAACAATGTAATTGTATATGTGTGTTATAATATATGTGTATTGCCATATCAGAAACAACTCTACCAATTTCGGTGAAAATTTGCTAGTTGGGGTATTCTGAGGGTGAAATATACACGTAGATCTAGCTAGATTACAGCTCTGGAAGCGTTTTCCGAGCTTTAAACACATCGTCTTTTCTATGCAAAATCATTGAATTTGATTAAAAAAAACGTACCTACCGCTACCTTACTGTATTAATCTTAAGACAAATCCTTGCTTGCTTGCTTGAGTTGCTCGTCGTATAAAAAAAATCCTAGCATGAGTTTGTCAATATTTTTCCCATATCATTTAAAAAAAATTAACTTGAAACACTTTTTGTGACATTTCTTTATTTTACACGTCACACACAACCATTGCTGTCAACAAAAATGATAAGAAAAGAAAAAAATATATAAAAACTGCTTGTCATTCCCCGATAACCCTCCCACCCTCATGTGACGCGTAAACCACATACTTATGGCAAGTTGTCACCCCTCAAGTGTTGCCATAAAGCTGAGCACTACGTGTTTAACAACTGATAGGATTTTTACTAGGGGGGAAATATTTAAATGCGTTTTTTGTAAAACTACGTCATGCTCATAAACAGTATTTTAAAAATATATATGTACATATATATATACTAGCTGTTGCCCGCGACTTCATCCGCGTAGATTTCGGTTATCGCTATCCGCGGGTACTATATAATTTTCCCGAATAAAAAGTAGCCTATGTTATTCCTCAATATTCAAGCTATCTTCTTACCAAATTTCATCTAGATTGGTGCAGCGGTTTTACCGTGAAGAGGTAACAAACAGACAGACAGAGTGACAGAGAGATAGAGTTACTTTCGCTAAAGTAACTCTTACTTTCGAATTTATAATATTATATATAAAGTTAGGATTAGGATGTGTGTGTATATTTCTTGGCTTTAATCACTGATGGCCAAGCCAGTCGAATAGAAAAACAAAACACGAATTATAATCGCAAAGAAAAAAAACTTGAAAATTTTGGCAGGCTTATTGTGGATTGTTCATTAAATAAAAGGTAATTGAGTGAGATACGCCTATCCGATATTTGATTTAAAAAAAGTTTTAAGAACCAAAAAATCCTGAATATAAAAAAATTTGGCAGGTTTATTGTGGATTGTTCATTAAAAAATGGTAACTGAGTGACATACGCCTATCCGATATTTGATTTACAAAAAGTTTTAAGAAAAAAATCTTGAATATGAAAAATTTTGGCAGATTTATTGTGGATTGTTCTTTAAACAATCGTAACTGAGTGAGATACGCCTATCCGATATTTGATTTAAAAAAGTTTTAAGAACCAAAAAATCTTGAATAAGAAAAATTTTGGCAGGTTTATTGTGGATTGTTCATTAAAAAATTGTAACTGAGTGAGATACGCCTATCCGATATTTGATTTGTAGCGACCCTAGCGCCACACGCGAGTGACGTCACTGTTCTACGTCACTGTCCTACATCGCGCTAACGAAGTTTCTCAAGTCGGTTGCATAAATACAACTCCCAACTCTCTTCCTTCGGACTTCGGTCCCCAGGCATAACATCTGCCTGGAGAGAGATCTCTCTATTGGAGTCCTCCCTAAAGATTTAAAAAAAGTTTTAAGAACCAAAAAATCTTGAATATAAAAAAATTTGGCACGTTCATTGTGGATTGTTCATTAAAAAAAATGGTAAGTGAGTGAGATACACCTATCCGATATTTGATTTAAAAAAAGTTTTAAGAACCAAAAAATCTTGAATAAGAAAAATTTTGGCAGGTTCATTGTGGATTGTTCATTAAAAAAAATGGTAATTGAATGAGATACGCCTATCCGATATTTGATTTAAAAAAAGTTTTAAGAACTAAAAAATCTTGAATATAATATTTAACAAAATGAAGAGGCCCTCTTAAGTTGACTGTGAAATTTAACACTTAGTATTATTTCTTGTCTTAAATACCTCGACTGATTTTGGCAAAACTTACGTATAATTACTTCTTTTATAATTAAATCTCATTGTTATTTGATTGCTGCTTTTTTTTATACGACGTGGAAGGCAAACGAGCAAGTGGGTCACCTGATGGTAAAGTGATCACCACTGCTGACCATAGACACCCGGAACCCGGGGTTTTGCAGATGCGTTGCCAACCTAGAGAACCAAGATGAAATGTCTCTCGTGCCCGTAATTACACCGTCTGTCTAACTCTCCACACCGGAACACAACAGTGCAAGCACTGCTCCTTAGCGGCAGCATTAGCGAGTAAGATGGTATTAGTAACAACCCGGACGGATCTCGCACAAGGTCCTAATACAAGCAAAATCTTCGTCTAAAACCTACCTGCTCAAATCCTAACTTCCTGATCCTAATTCTAATCCTAATCCTAACTTGAATGTTACAAATGCGAAAGTAACTCTATCTCTCTGTCTCTCTGTCTGTCTGTTCGTTAGGTACCTCTTCACGGGAAAACCGCTGCACCAATCTAGATGAAATTTGGTAAGAAGATAGTTTGAATATTGAGGAATAACATAGGCTACTTTTTGTTCGGGAAAATTATACAGTTCCCGTGGGATAGCGATAACCGAAATCTATGCGGACGAAGTCGCGGGCAACAGCTAGTTCCTTATAATTATAACATTATAGTTTACCCAACACAAACAAGGCGACTCCCATTGTTCAGTTTAGGAGCTAGGGAGGAACACATGAACAATCGCGTTAAGTCGCTCCGCTGAGCGCAAGACGGCAATCAGGGTAATTTGATTTCTGCCCCCCGGTAGAGGATACAGGTGTATTATATATGTTATGACTTATGACGGGTATGACGACACCACTGTGCTATATATTCATTTAAACTTTCGCGATTTTCACACATTATAATGACTAGAGAGCGCCCGCGGCTCCGCCCGCGTGGAATATTATATTAACGTAAGGAATCTCTATAGCAATAGGAATGTGTCCTCTGGGTAAAAAAGCAATATTTCTAATTAGTCTGTCATACAGATTATCGAAAAAAATCCATCCTGGCTACGTATTTTTTGCTTTTTATGATATCAATAAAAAAATGTCATTAGATACAATTAAAATTTCCCGCAGACTGCAATGCAGGATTATGAATGGATTTCTTTATCCCTGAACGGCAACACTGGCGTAGATAATAGATCGCTCGCTTTTGGCTCGAAATTCGAACTTGCGATTTTATTTTGCTTATTATACAAAATTTACACACCCGATAATATATTTTCTCAAGTTTTTCGCGATTTCCAAGGTAAAAGAATCGAATTGGGAGTTTGGGAGAAACGTGTCAAAATGGTGTTGTAGAGCGCCATCCTGCTCTGTCTCGTTTTTTTTTATCCCTTTAAGGTTTTTCGCTTTTATAAATTAGATACTCGGGACTTAATGGCGTAAAAAAACGTATATTTCAATTTAAATACCTCGACGTCGAACACCATGGTCACAGTCCCTTCGAAACCATGGACCCAACTCGCGTCCAAAACGTCGAGGTATTACAATTTTAGTATATATATTTTTACGCTACTAAGTCCCGATTATCATGATAACCACTATGCTATTACAAGACGCTTACATACAAGGGATCATCATCAGCCATTACATCCCACATCTGGGCACAGGCCTCTCAGAATGCGAATTAAGAATGGGAACTTCACATTCAGAATAATATTATTTGACGACCGGATAGCCTATAGTGGTTAGAGACCCTGACTATGGAACTTGAGGCAGATGTAAAAGCAAATAATCCAAATGTAAAAGTATGGAACCCTTCTCTGGGGTTCCGTCCAAGATTTACGTCCGACACGATTACCTATTGGATTTGTTTATGGGTCCTAGATTTATAGGGGTAGGTGTAGGGGTCCAATTAGGGGGCTGACAGGTCCTTAGGGGTGGTTGTCGCTATTTTTCTGGTAGTGGGCACTTTTGTAGTTTGCTAGTTTCGTGATGTAAAAATAAATAAAATTATTTTACATTTTCACATAATCAAGCTTCAGAAAGTACTCATAAAAACCGATGCCTCACTTATTACTACTGCAAAGGAGGCAGTTTGAAAATTATGGCGTCATTCATAACTTTGTATTTAGAAAATCTTATTTCAGTGGTGATGTAAACTTATTTTTTACATCAGTTATCAACGCAATTTAATGAATTTTGATTATATTAGGCGATGACTATATAGTTAACATAATACAATGCGTTTAAATTGTGTAACTTCCGGACTCTTTTTATTAATTATTATTCAATAAAAATTTTAGCGACTTCCTCGAAACTTGGACGTTCAAATGGCATCTATGGCTCTCCTTAAATCTGTTTTTAATATCTGTAATAAAATCCCCAAAACGACGAAGAAGAATATTCAGTCACAAAAAAATAAAAAGGCACAGACAGACTCAACAAGCGATCGTGCTCAAGTGCCGAAATCAAAAATCAATAAACACAGCCAACTCAATTTTGCCGCTGTAAAAAGCGCTTACGTCGCCTCAGCTTCGTAAAATTAGTAAGTAATATTTTTAGTACCGTATTTTCCCACTGCCATAAATAAGTTTGTTTCTCACAGCCATAACTCAAGATTGTCTTATTTGCCGAACGTGACATTTCTTCGACTTTTAATGGCCGTTTTAAATCAGTTTAGTTTTATTTTCTGTTTGTAATTCGTTATAATCATCGGCCTAAGTGGCTGGCTGTTTGATGTTTTCCAATGCCTATTTGTTTTACTACTGGCTGCGGGCATTAAAAAAAGTTATGGCTGACTGTGTGGCGGCGCATACCTTTGTCTTTTCCTTGGTTGTATCTACAACATTAAATAAAATAAAAATAAAAACTGATTTTCTGATTCCTACTCCAACACAAACAAACAGAATTTGCCTATCTCTTTCATTTCGAGTGGGTAATTTTTATTATTTTAACAATTTGTTGCAACATTACAGCAAGATTATTTTTTATTTTTGCTTACCCCAATTTTTCCATAATTTGTCGTGACAAAATCGTACCTAATTAAGTAACATTATTATAACTACCATTCATTGCCCTAATCTAATCCACTTACGAAAGTCCAACATACTCCGCTACTCAACAACGACCCCTTAAAAAAGACCCGCCGAAACGTCACCGTTCCCGCCAAAACTTGACAGATGCGTCCAGAAATTTATCAGCAAAGCAAACAGAACGCAAATGTCGCGCTCACTCTATCCTGTTAGGTAATTGATAATTATCATTTTTATGGGTTTAGCGGCGCTTTGATAAATAATATAAATGTGTGTTCGTAATTGCGTTGGGTATTCGTGCTAATTGGGTTTTGTATTGTTTTGTTATCTGAGAGAATTGGTTATCTGAAAGCGTGAACATTATACTGCTCGGTATTGGTACTTTATGCAGCGATTTCCGCCGCTGTTGCGCGAGAAATAAAAATTGGAAACACTCTTTGCTTCAGGGTTCTTATATGAGTCCAAGCTGTGGTCATAAAAATCATAAATTAATTTACCTTATGAATTACAACATTAGACAACGCCGCAGGATAAGGTACTTTTTTAACTTTAACGATATATTTTATTTCGTAATCAGGAACGTTTTTTTTTAAACTATCTTGTGAGGGAATACTAGTAGATCAAGTTAAGTTCTAATCTTGTAATTATTCGTTATCGATGTCTCGGTAATTTTTTTTAGGTAATCATAATCGCAAAACAACTTAAAAGACTTACCCTGTTATTCATAAACCTATTAGTAAGAAGAAGACAAAACCTACTTTAGCTAATGGAGGCTTGAGTGACGTTTATGAATAAGGCCCTTAATGTTGTTTGACTTCTGATGGATACCTTTTCTTTTAAATAACCTTTTAACTTAATTAACTATTTGTTTTTGTGACTTATTTATTCCTTTGTCTACAGGCGCCCCCCACGCGTTGCTCGGCAAGACCCGCCGCCCGCGCACCGCCTTCACCTCCCAACAGCTCCTCGAGCTGGAGAAACAGTTCCGGATGAACAAATATCTCTCCCGTCCCAAGCGGTTCGAAGTCGCCACCAGCCTCATGCTGACAGAGACACAGGTACTGCCAGTTTACATCATGCCCTGCTCGTCATGGTTAAGCTAGTGGCTCGAGATGAGTTTAAATAAATTTTTGATACACCGTACAATTCTCAAACCAGTGGTCTGGTAGAGTGATTTAACACTACTATCAAAGACGTAGCAAAGAGGTTCGAGTTCCATGTCGCCACCAGCCTCATGCTAACAGAGACACAGGTACTGCTAGTATACGTCATGCGTCGTGCTTAAACCAGTTGTTTGAGGCGAGCTTAGGGTTTCTGCTCGAGAATTCTCGAACTCGAGAAGACTCGAGAAATCTGCCTTGGTTCGAGACGAGAAAAAAAAATCCGCGCCTCGAGAACTCTCGAGGCACTAATTCAAAGTATTAAAGTTACGTTTTTCCGCGTACAATTGTCCGCACTCACTTCGAGCAACTTGTTTCACTTAGATATACACGCAAACTCATCGATGAACGATAATGCTACGCAATAACAAAGACTGATTAAACAATTTGCTGTTATTTACTACAGTTACCTTACTACATACAAATTAGTAGAGCTTAATTATTTTCTTCAGAAAGTTTTTTCTTTTTTCTAGATTCCGTTTATTATAATGTAGAGTAGATTAACGCAAATTTTAAATATAAACTGTTAGGATTGTTGTGGTACCACTCTTAGTTATCTGTTTCCATTAGTGACATGCTTAAGATTTTATTATTGTGATTTTTCTGTAAGAAGGTTTTTATATTTGATCTCAATGATCTCAAAGTTGAAGGTAATAAATACCAATATTATATTAATATTTAGAATATTAGTACATCAATAGTTAGATACTTACTAAAGTTTTTTGTTTCTTGATGATTAATTAAGACGCAGATTTTTTGTGTTCCTAATTCGTGCAAGTGTTAAGATTTGATTATTGCGTGTTAGAATATTTTTGTTGCGTTTCTTTTAAGCAATTGCAGTTGGAGTGGGTGGGGGCAATAAAAATACGTTCCTGTCGTGATTATTTTGAGTTTTTTCTTTCAATTGTACTACATATTATAAGTCTTCTTTGAAAGCCTCGAGACTCGAGAAGACTCAAGAATTTGGCTTCGAGAATTCCCGTGCCTCGAGAACGAAAATAGTTCGAGAAATCAGAAACCCTAGGCGAGCTTAAGTCAATTTTCGATACACCATACAATCCTGAAACCAGTGGTCTGGTAGTGATTTCATCTCACCATTAAAGACGTAGCCTAAAAAGTACGATGTCACCACCAGCCTCATGCTGACAGAGACATAAGTACAGCCAGTTTATGTCATGCTTCTGTCCGTCATATTTAAACCAGTGGCTTGAGTCGAGCTTAGGTCAATTATCGATACACCGTACAAACCTGAAACCAGTGGTCTGGTAGAGTGCTTTCACACTACCATTAAAGACGTAGGACCAAGAGGTTTGAAGTCACCACTAGCCTTATGCTCACTGAGACTGGTGAGTGTGGAGAGTGTGGAGAGAAAAAATTACTATAAACCATACCTACTCTACACTGCCCTTTCCGCTATATCGCTATACCTATTATCTACTCGATTAGTTTATTTTACAGCAAATGGAGGTTATAATTTTACTAACTTAATTTCATCCTGTTAATAATATAAGTTTGGATGTTTGTTACAATACTTACAGCTTATACATTTGACTAAAACAAGAAATAAACCAAAACATTCGAAATCCGGGAGGAAAATAAGTAGATATAAAGACTTAAAGTATTATTCCTGCCATTGTGAGTAACTACTATTTTGCAAAAGACACATGTAATTTATAAAAGTGTCCCACTATGTAAGTAGTTTACCCAATAAAATATCCCTCACTCAAAGTCGACACCTACAACAATCTCGTTTTGACGTGTGAAAAGGCGCAGCGCTCCGTCAAGCCAGATTTACTGTCAAATTATTCACAATACAAAGGTTTGACAATTTTTCCTACTAAAATCGATTCGCAACTCTATATGCTAAGACTAAAGGTCATATTGGAAAGTTGAAAAAGTGTTACATGCTGCCTTTTCGCTCTAAACTCGTTGAAAAATGACGCTTTTCCACATAACGCTCGTATAACTTCGAGTCGTTTACGTCTTTCTGTCACTATTTGTCATAGACATTTAGTGGGAACTTTGTACTTGGAACTCAGAAATGAAAGAGCTTAAGTGTCTAAAGGAAGTGGTCCCTTGGGTCGCAGATTTTCAAACAAATGTTCACAAGATGGGGTGGATTTTGGGATTGTAAGGGATACAGGGAAAGTCAATGTTGAAATTGGATTGGCTGAAAGGTTATAAATTTGGGAGGGCTTTTGATAAAAGGAGGCTTTTCGGTATTGGCTGTGATCAATGTTAATGTTGAATAAAAGATTTGTAAACTGGTGTTTTAAGTTTTTATTTGATTTAACGATTTTTTTAAGTGAGTAGGTACTTAGTACATAGTGTACTTATGTAATAAAGTTCAAGTACCTGGACACCGAAAATATGATATGTGTTAAGTAAATAAAACTCGAAAAACTCGTTTTCCCAGCAATGAGATCTAGGTTACTAAGATCGATTTTTCACCCCTAAAAACTCTTAATTAGCAAGAGCAGCAAGCTTCATCGAAATCCGTAGAGTGGTATTGGTATAGCAAAATACATTTATATGCTTTTTCACAGACTGTATTATTAGCATTGTCATTCATTGTAATCCCATCCACATATCCACATAAAATTTCAAGTCAATCCGACCACTTCCACCAAGTGGGTCAAATTCAAATGTAACTTGCAAGACTTTATTTTGACAGAGGGTACATATTTGGGCCTGTTTGAGCCTTTTGGGGTTGAAATGAAACACTGGGACCGTGGAGACCGGGAGTTCGTCACATAAAATATATACTTAATAAACATTTTTCTGAAATGGTTCTGAAACATGTTTCATTATAATAATTATTGTCTTTAGATAGGTTTGAAATTATTTAGATTCTTTAGTAACCTAGGTTTAGTTACAGTTTTTTTTAGACTGTAGACGTCATTATCGTCCGTTATACGTAATTACCCTGCTGGTACAGGTGAAACTGGTTAAAGTAATAAAGGCTGTAGGTATAGCAATAGGAATAACTGTGGATACTTTAACGTTTAGCCGCAAACCCGAGTGTCGCGTTTTATAGTTTTTGGAGACCCCGTCACTCCGGGAGGATTGCAAATGGCGTCGGAACCCTAAACCGGGTGAGGTGGGTTTAGCATTAATCTCGGCAGAACTCATGTGAAGCTATTTATTACTCGAGTAATATTAATAAATGGTTGGGTTTATGTGAACCAGTTTACAGAGAATAAGGGTGCGGATCTATTGAGGTGAAGCGGTGACGTGCCAGAATCCAGAAGGAGCTAGTTGCTTAAAGAATAGGATAGTTGACTGATGTCATAATACAATCATTTTGCATTTTCACCTATCAAGCTTCCGAAAATAGTCATAAAAAACCGATGCCTCACTTATTACTGCAATCAAAACGATTTTTAATTTAGCGAAAACTAATAAAAGGAGGCAGTTTGATCACTGAAATGATGACGTCATAGTTCTGTAATTCAATACAAACTTCATAGGAAAACGGATCTGATCAAATCGATTTGACATTTCAAAAAAACTTGCTGATTTGACCAAGAGGCAACATCCCTATTATTAGAATGTACTTACCTATTATTTAATTCATTTTCTTTGTCAATTAAACCAAATACTCATGATGGAGATTCATTACCTTTAGTGTGTTGAATACGTTGAAGTTCCACGCCTATCACGCCTCGGCACACTTTTTCATGGAAGTGACGTCACTTACACCCCCGTATTTTGATAACCTAACTGACGGATTAATTACAATTTATACTCTATAAACCCGACTACACTAGACTGACATACGATTGTCTGAGTGATCCGTTTATTTCACTACAATTTATAAATTTTTACAAAGGAAATTTTCCTATTGTTCAATCACGTTGTGTTTTTTGGTTTGGTGTAATCGACAACCACAAAAAAAAGTCTCAAACGCATTTGCGTCAAAGCGTCAAATACTATGAGAATAGTTTGTTTATGTCCAGCCAGAGGCGCTACCAATTTGCCCGGCCGGGACGTTTTTTTGTGCCAAGAATTACACTAGAGGCTTGGTTTTGTTCTGTACTTATTCTGAGCCATGAACGCAATTCTGAAACCTTAGAGAATAAGACTACTGCCACGTCTTCGCTCTTCGCTCAACTTTAATGGAAACGCATCCTAAGGCTGGCGGTCTTTGGTTAGGTATTTTATAGGGGTGACTCTCTCCGTTAACTTTTGATATTAGTTTTGACATTTGACAGCTTTCGAGTTTCGGTTAAGTTGGCTGTTGTGATTGGGTGTTTTATGGTGCAGGTAATAAAGGCCATGATGTTTAGATAGTTTTAATTAGCAATGTTACGTTATCAGGGGTTCTATTTTATCGCATTTCCTACTACTTTTCAAGTTGTATCCTTAGTATGTACGTAACCATGTTACTGGAAATGTACTTTCTGACATTCTTGTAATACTTAACCTCTAGAAAGTATTAAAAAAAAACGTACTTACAACAAATCTTTAACATTATTCTCTTCTCCAACAGGTAAAAATCTGGTTCCAGAACCGAAGAATGAAGTGGAAACGCTCGAAAAAGGCGCAACAGGACATCAAAAAAGACCACTCGTCCGACGAGAAAAAGCAACCTAGTAAAGAACCTCCCGCTGAACCAGAGAAGCAAATGGCGGGAGATCTGACAGCTGTCAAACCGCCCGCCATGTTGGATAGGGACAGAATTATCGCGCTAGAAAGAGAACGGGCGATAGCAGCGGCGAATTTCAACTCGAATTTGGACAGACGCGGAGTGGTCAACCAAGATGGCGGTCGGTCCGCGGATATGTTTAGGCCTTACGTAGTATGAAAATAAACAGTTTTTTCGTTTGTTTCGACGGTTTCGTTTTTATTGTTAGTTCTAATGTTGAATGCTGTTCGTCCAGAGAAATAATGTATTCAATAGTTTTATTTTTAATGTGAACAGAGAAAAGTTGACGTCACTATTTTGTCTATGATTTAAGAAGGGTGGCCATGAGTTAAGTAAGAAAGTAGGAGAGTCCAGTTTTATTTAGGTCTTTTATAACAAATTGTTTCATTAGTAAAATGTGTTACTTTTTTTACAAAACAATTGATTGCACAATATCACAATTTCATAAGTTTATTAGATGAAAACTTAGATACCCAGTGATTTTTAAATAATTATGTCTAATTATAAGCACTTACTGTATATAGGTAATTAGAAATTTATCAAATAAAAATAGAAAGTAACTGAAATTCAAAGTTTTTGTTAAAACGAACTGATTTACAGACCAAATCTTATAAACAAACTTAGAAAAATGCATATTAAAAAAAAAAATTGTAATACCTGCTTAATTTATTTGGAATTTGTATTGACGCATCTTTCATAATTGATTGATCAAAAGTTACTTGATACATTCACAGCGTTGAAGAAAGACTTTTATTTAAACAAATGTGTTCTTTATTAAATAATTCACAGTTGAGATACTTAAGAAAAATATCCCAGTGTCCGACACCGTCCCAGTAGTTGGCACCTCCAATATGAATTCATAGCAATAATTGGGCGACAATCAGTGTGTTAATTATTGGGATGACGGTGTCAAACATTCGGGCGTTAAGATTACTTGAATTTATACGGAAGGTCGTATTTATTTTTATTTGTTTTTTTATAACTTATTTAACTTTCTAGTTTTCTTTGCCTTATTATATCGTTTTAGTCATTAAAATTAAGTTTGTAATATTATTATTAAGTGAGCCCTAGTCAGTGCATTTACTTATTAAAATAAAAAGACATCTTGAATCAGTATTATTCCATTAAAATATTTAGTTTTGTAAGATAATATTATTTCAGTGATAACTTTTTATTTGTAACGGTATAAAACTAAAATAAGTATGAAAAAATCCCCAGTTTCCTGTAATTGAGGTAGCTGCAAAATAATTTTATTAAATCTGTAAATATTCATTTAAAATACGAGTAAATATTTGTATAAATAACTTATAAAATCATAATTGATTTGACTAAGCTGTGCTAGTTATAATTATAATTATTATGTATACTATTAAATATAACGTGAAGTGAAACATTCCTACTTACCTTAACATAATTATGACAACTAAATAAGTATGTAAAGAAAATTATAATTAACTGGAATATAGTTAATATGTTGAAAATTCATTTTGTTTTATTCCTCCTAATAGTTACTAGGTACTTACAGTAAAGTTCATAAAACTGGGTACTTTCTTAAGACCCGACGGCATTTTGAGGATGACGTTGCGTCGCCATAATACAAGAAAGTATCCGTTAAGCAATTAATAACATCACAAAAACATCAAATCATTATTAATACTTTAACGGTAAGTAATGTTAAAGTACATTTTGTGAGCATTCAGAATATGATTGGGGCTTAAAAAATGCTTCGACTGTCAATGGTGCTTCTTACGTAAGAAAAAGATATCAATCCGAATTCACCCGAACCCGAATCGTATTCTAAACACTCACGAACTGTAATCTGTATGAAAGTCAAAGTAACTAAGCGGTTAGCTTGAGCTGAACTGGTAGCATGTTTACCCTCTTCTAAATCAACATGCAGTGGTTTGCTAAATGACCGCTAAGGGTTCGATTCCCGCAAGTCAAATAGTGTATAGGATAAGTAGGTATTTACCTATGCTAAAATCAGTAAATAGACCGATAGACTGCGCATCCACCAGAGATGCGAATGGTGAAGTCAGGCTGCTAAGATAAGCTAGCAAAAACGCTGCCATTTTGAAAAATCACGATTTGGCAATACTTACTTGAAAATACTTACTTTTGATACTTTTACATCTCAAATTTCACCTTATTGGTTGTTTTATTTCGAACACAATCGACTTGCAAGAACCTCTTTCAAGAACCAAACCAACTGGTACGATTAAACGAGAAAAGTCCACAGAAAACTTGGCTTTATTGTGCTAAAATTCATCGTACATTTGTTACAATGATAAGTTGACAAGTATTAACAGTCAAAATCATAGATAATGAATAGCATTATTTATTTATTCCATTATTATATGATTAGAACTAAGTTCACAAACTAACTAATAAATGATTGTTAATATTAAGACTCAATAATGTATATAGTTATAATGACGTGCTAAAATGTAATGTTGATTACTTGGCTAATAAATAATCTGAATCTGAAGCATAGATACACACTATATTCACCCCTACCAGTTCGTTTCGCATCTAACTAGTTTAAACTAGTCGTGAATGGAAAATAATCTTGAAAATGAGCTAGCGGTTGCCTCACTCGAATAGAATTTCGAGTAGGCTGTTTAGAGAAAATTACAATTCATAGACAATGAATATCATAGCCATACATTACACAAACTTTTACAGTAAAAGGTGACTCAACAGATAAGATAAATAAAGTGACTAAAAACAAAATCAATCGTGTTTTCATTTTGACGACCGGATAGCCTAGTGGTTAGAGTCCCTGACTATGAAGCTTGAGGTCCCGGACTCAAATCCCGGTCGGGGCAGATGTTTGTATGATGAATATGAATGTTTGTTCTCGGGTCTTGGATGTTTAATATGTACATAAGTATGTATTTATCTATTTAAGTATGTTTATCCGTTGTCTAGTACCCACAGTACAGGCTTTGCCTAGTTTGGGACTAGGTCAATTGGTGTCAAATTGTCCCATGATATTTATTTATTTATTTTATTATTATTCAAAACTGACCAGCGACTCATGCCTATCTCACCAGATGGTAAGTGAAGATGAGGCTGAAAGCCGACACCGGGTAACCTGACTTCGTGGCATACTACGACCAAGATTGTTTGACAGCATTTCTCAGTCATGACATGTGACGCAGTGTTGCCGTTTAAACATATATTACATATTGTTACCATTTTAGTAGACTATCTAGCTATTACATGCTTAGAACAGTAACTGTCGCAAGCAAGTAGAAGCAGATGGAATTTCTACAAATTAAGTAAGTACAACGTTATCGAATACAATGCAAACATTATTTTTTACCATACTATTCCAATATATACATATAATTATGTGTCAAAAGATTACGAAAATTCATGATTGATTAAACGGTCAAAATCCTTAACATTTGTAATGCTTCTATTTTTTGTGAGTATCTTATATGTAGCGTTCTTTCATTAATTGAATTTTACAGCGCATTGGTTTTTAACCCCCGACGAAAAAGAGGGGTGTTATAAGTTTGACATGTATATCTGTGTATCTGTGTGTCTGTGTATCTGTGTATCTGTCTGTGGCATCATAGCTCCCAAACGGGTGGACCGATTTTCATGCGGTTTTTTTTTTCAATAGAAAGCTAGTTTAATCGAGATGGTTCTTAGCTAAGTTTCATTAAAATCAGTTCACCAGTTTTTGAAATATTGAACTTGGAAATGACAATGTGGGGGGTTTTTCAACTTTTCTAATTAATTACTGCAATTCTTTACACGTTGTTGATGAACAAATAAATAAATAGCATGTCCTGAATAACAACTTAGAAAAAGTGAAAAACCAACGATGACTTCAATTTCCAACTTCCTAAGTCCAATATTTGGTATACCGCTGAATGGTTTTCATGAGACATAGCCAAGAATCATTTCGATTAAATTACCTTTCTATAAAATTCGCACTGATCTGTCCGTTTTGGAGATAAATGCTAACATTCGTGTGCACAAACAAACAAATAACCTCTTGCAATTTAGACTACTTTTAACTGACAAAAACTTAAAAAAAGAGACTGTTTAATCACTGAAAATTATGACGTCATATTTCAATATTTCATACAAAATTATACAGTGAGCGATTGTTTTGACATGGCAAAAAAGTTAATGGTTTTAAACTTTTAAACTAAGGTGTCAAATACCCAATTATACGTGGATTTCTTTTGAGTTAACTAAATCAATGTTACCTTCCCCTAACACAAATTTATGCGCCTGATGATTTACACTCTCGTATGATACGAAATACGCAAATCACCTGGATGCTTTGTTTTTATTTCAAGAACTACGAAATTGTAGCAAACTGCTCTATACCTAACCCAGAAGAAAAAGGATTTTACAAAATCACTAAAAAGTGGAGAGAAAATATGATCAATTTGAAATACCTGTAGGGAGTGTAGAGTCGTAGAAATCTATGAATCTTCGTTATTTTAAGATTTGAAATTTAACCGGAAAGCTGGCACACGTTTTTAAATAAATCGAAGAAATTGTGAACTTACTCCCAATTTTATTTACTTTTGCATTTAAAACATACATAATAAATAACAGTATTTAGTAACATTACGCTAGTATTTTCCGCTTTAACCTTCAAATTCCTGAAAAACGTGTGATAGTTTGACTGTTCATTCAAATCTTGAAATAAATAACAGTAGTTATCCTTAACTAATAAATAAGATTTGTCATTAAAACAAGATTAATTCATCTGTACGTTAATCTTGTTAAGAGCACTTTGTGGCATTGGCAGGAGTGTGTAGGGCCGTTATAACAGAACGTATACTGCGAACTTATAGCTGATATTGATCTAGACACTGTAACTATTGTTGGGCGTCAAAGTTGCCGGTAACGGATCGCTTACGCCGTAAATTAGAAGCAGGGTGGGCATGAAGCTAGAACTTACAAATAAACAAGTTAACTGACAAAAAAAGGATTTTAATGCAAGCTTTCTTGCCAAGTTTTCGTAACTTGTATGATTTGATTAAAGTCATTCACTGAGGCAGGTTTTTTTTATACACAACAAGGAAGGCAAACGAGCAAGTGGATCACCTGATGGTAAGTGATCACCACTGCCCATAGACACCCGCAACCCCGGAGGGTTTGCAGATGCGTTGCCAACCCAGAGAGGTAAGATGAAACGCCTCTTGTGCCCGTAATTACACCGGCTCTCTTACTCTCCACACCGGAACATAACAGTGCAAGCATTGCTGCTAAGCGACAGGATTAGCGAGTAAGATGGTGGTAGCTATCCGGACGGACCTCGCACAAGGTCCTACCACCCGCAAAACCGCAGGTGATACTAAACAACGATATTATAAGAAAAGATACATCGTATGCTCACAAGACAATCGAAAAACATGTCCCGAACATTTTGACATTTGCACGCGAGTTTGGACTTATTCAAGAGCGACGGAGACCTAAGAGGCTTCAAGTTGGAAAGCCTTTTCTGCGCTTCATTTGTGTCGTGTTGATAACATATTCTTATGGATCAGTGGGCGAAAGTAAAAAGGTTCAAACGACAATCAACAGTTTTATTTGAAATTAACAATCACACAATAGAATTTAGCACTCACGGCCTATCTAGACTACCTAACAAGACCTAAGTATGAGACGCAGGTTCCGGAGCCTATTCTATGTCCTATCCCTAGCTAGCACGCCGCCAAAGTGAGTCTAGTTCTGCCCGCTCGCCTCTCCGATGTCCTGGTACACGGTGGGGCGTGACGTATGCTGTGACGTAGCGCCGAAGTAGGACGGAGGATCGTGCTGTCTCGCTCATCTTCAAGCTCTCGATAATAATATAGTCTACCACTTTTTATATGTTTTATGATTGACACTAAATAAAAGCATGCAAAAATGTTCAGCACTTTTTTTGTTACTAAACATGAAATTTGGAGATTTTCAGGATATTGTGGTTTACTAGTAAAGTTAAATGATTACCCTTATCACACTTTAACAATAAGAGTTCCTTGCAATTCTTGTCCTTTAGAAGTTCATAACAATAAACCGTCAACAACACTTCTTAATTGATGTTTCGCGAATTTTATATTTTTAGCTTGAGGTCCCGGGTTCAAATCCCGGTCGGGGCAGATGTTTGTATGATGAATACGAATGTTTGTTCTCGGGTCTTGGATGTTTAATATGTATATAAGTATGTGTTTATCTATATATCTATGTTTATCCGTTGTCTAGTATCCATAGTACAGGCCTTTGCCTAGTTTGGGACTAGGTCAATTGGTGTCAAATTTTCCCGTGATATATATATATATTTTTTTTATGTCAATAGGAAATCCGTAAAAATAAAAATAGGACAAATAATACAAGAGTATGCTTCAGATCTTTATGTATTCAAAATAAATAAATAAACCTTACGACTCAAATGGAAAAGCCCATATTACCAAACAAAGAAGTCTAGGTTTCTGAACGAAATTTTTCATTCTGACTTTACTGATTTTGCTTGAATTTTAATTTTTTTTATATGAAAAGGAAGGCAAACGAGCAAGTGGGTCACCTGATCGTAAGTGATCACCACTGCCCACAGACATAGACTACCCAAGGGGGTTTAGAGAGCTAAGATGAAATTGTCTCTTGTGCCCGTAATTACACCGGCTGTCTTACTCTCCACACGGGAACACAACAGTGCAAGCACTGCTGCTTATGCTTTTATGCTTTTATGTTTTTTTTACATATTTTAAATAAGCAAATTTTATAACAGGACGTATCCCATGTTTTCCTACCGCACAGCCACCCTACCCAAGTGGCGGGGCGCGGCGTAAGTCTCAAAAACCTGGTTTGTATTCCTCACTCACTCGTTTCTGAGCGGGACGGCGGTCTCTCGCTCTGGCACTTGGCCGTATGAGTAGGGAAGGTTTTACTTTTGTAGGCAAGTTTATTAGCCGACTTCAAAAAAGGAGAAGGTTCTCAATTCGTCTGTTTTTCTTTTTATGCAAAGAAGACAGCTTAGACTACGGTAAACAAAACAAATCAAAAACTACTGGAATATAAGTAATGTAATTGGCTGCGTCCCGAAGATATTCGTGTATGGTGTCCGGCTCTGTTGCCGTTGTCCGCTGCGTACTAATTATATACAATTGACATAAATAATGTTTTATTTATTAGACATAAAATGTGTATTTCATCAATTTTGTTATTTGACATTTGGAGACCATATACATCTCCAATTTATGTATATGTATTATTATACTTATTATTTGACCGTGGAGGCGTTTTACACCTCTGCTGATTTTAAATTTAGTTTAAATTGACCCTAGAGACCATACATCTCTAAGCCATTTAGATTAAGTATTATAATATTAATTCTGGGACCCTATACATCCCTTTGTAATTCAAAAATTCACAGAGACCTGGAGACCCTGTACATCTCCTGCTCAATTAAAACGTGCCAGTAAAGTAAAGTGCTCTGGTTTTGCTGTTCTAATAATTATTTTTTTACACTTGTTTCTAAAATACGGTATTGTTTTTTTTTCTCTTAATTTTTTTTAATGATTGAGTGAGGTTTCTTTGTGTAATTTATCTGTGGTTACGTATTGTAAGAGCTAATGTACTTAATTTTTTTCTAAAAAAAATGACTTTGTGCCAAGTTTCTTGCGGCGCATTCTTCTTGGCAATCATGGTCTTTCCGAAAGCGCTGGTAGACTCAAAAAAATGACGTGTAAAAGAGCATTCAACTGCCTATTTGCTGAATAAATTTTTTTATTTGAATTTGAATATTAACATTCCTGTAAAGTTGTAAGTTTCTGAGAAAATTCCGTTATACCAAATGAAGATTACACCTTTTAAATGTTACAGAAAATGAACTTTAGAGCAACTAAATGATTATGGTAAGTGATTTTATACAATTTGAATTTATTATTTTAATTGTATAACTTTTGATTTTATATGAAATACGGTAGACCGAAATTCAAGACCAAACTATGAATTCGTCAAGGGGCGTGGCAAGACGAGATTGATGCCTTTTGTTTATACAAGAGTCGGATTGCCCAACACTGCACTAGGAACAACACGTACACACGGCCACACCCTTATACCAACGCCTTAAAGTTGAGTATTCCTTAATTCGGACGAAGTAACCGTTCATTGTTGGTTTTTCAACTAAGCTACTTGCACAACCAACTACCACATTACGAGGAGAACGAAATGACATTGTAATTTTTTAATTTGATATTTTAACAGGAAAGATAAAAGGATTTTTTTATAAATACACTTAGAAATTACAGTACAATTACACAGCCACCTAAACCATGATTTATTTTTGAGTTTTGGATTAGCGATTTTGAGTTTTGACAAATGGGTAAAGAATACATGTAATAAACAACATTTAATTTAATTTCAAATAGTGTGACCGTTAATTTTCTAATCTTAAAATAAACGTAGCAAAGACTAGAACTAATAAGATCGTTATTAAAAATCTGGCTGTGTGATGTCTTAAGCTTTCGCCTTTTCCCCAGTAGCAAGATTTACAATAAAAAAAAACCAACGTCATCCTTTCCTTACTCAATGACTCGACCATTTAACGCCAAAAAATGAAGCCGCGTCAATTTAATTTCCCAAATAAAGTGACAGATCGTCAAAAACTGCGCTATTCCCAGTGGATCTGCAAATAGTATCCGGCACCTCAAACAGAACGGAACGGAGTATCAATATTTGATATTTGATTTCGTAACAACCCGCGGCCATGATGCTTCGCTTTCCCGCGCTTTTGTGCTAGACGTCGCGATGACAGATTGGGTTTTTAAACTGTCACCTGATCCATTTAGATAAATAAAAAATAAACATACTATAATTTACAGATTTATACTTTTCTCGTTACATTTTGCCGTGAATCGCATGAGTGGACCGACGCGAGCGGAAAAACTCTTTGAGTACCAGAGTAGGTACATACGAAGCTGTTGTTGCTGTGCTTTGTACATAGCCTCGGCAAAAATTGCCTTGAAAATACACGGTTTACCATGTGGGGAAATATATTGTCCTCGATTAAATGTAGGTAAGTAAGTACCTAATTATTTATAGCTTATCGCTAATATACTATACTGTAATTATTCAGAATGAGATAGTTTAGGCAATTCATCCCTCCCCCATTCAGTAGTGGAACGCAAATAGACTGCCGATGTGTGATTTGTTATATATTGGCCATAGGGCCATGATAATAACACTCTTTGAACTCTCATCAGCGCTCGATTTTTAACACTCAAAATGTTACGTCGTTTCCAACCACGAACTACCCAACTGAAAAAAAAAAACTAGCAGCCAGTACCAACACAACCGCAAAAAGCGCGCCAATTTTAAAAAGCTAACAGCCGCCGGCGCGAAGGCGGGAAGACGCCGCTGCCTGATTGGTGCAAATTGAATTTGGAATCAAGAGGGTATTGTCGTGTTGGCGATCGCTCGCTGATTGCTCGTTTGCGGTGCGACGGGAGTGGAGTGGATAAGACCTTGTTTTATTCGTTTTGGACTTTTTCTACTGATGTGTTTGTTTTTCCCTAAAATAATAGCTACCGTATAGACAGGTAGTACAACGGAATTAACAATATGATGTCCCGCTTCTGCTAAATACAAGGAGAGCAATTCGTGATGCCGAGACTTACAATGATACCATCAATGATACAATAAGTAATATTATTATCTGGTTGCGTAGAAACAATTTAAACATTAACCTTAGTAAGACAACATATATCCAGTTTTTAAATAAAAATGGCAACAAGCGCCAATTAACTGTAAGTTTTGCAGATCAAACTGTAACCGAATCGCGTCAAACTACATTTTTGGGCATATGCTTGGACGATGCGTGCTCTTGGAGCGATCACATTAATAAGTTGTGCGGCAAGGTGAACTCGTTTGCATATGCTTTGTGGAGACTTGCAAAAATTAGCAGCAGGGATACCGCAATACAGGCTTATCATGGATATGTTTGCTCCGTGCTTAGATATGGTATTCTTCTTTGGGGCAATTCGAGTCATGTAAGGCGAGTGCTTGTGGCACAAAAACAGTGCGTTAGAGCAATATGTGATGCGGGTATTCTGGAATCATGTAGGCCACTATTTAGGAACTTGAAACTCATGACTGTCCCATGCATGTATGTTTATGAAGTGTGCTTATCTGTCAAATTACAACCTGAACTTTTTAAAACAAATAAGGATATATGTAGGTTTAACACAAGATACCCAAACCGTCTCGTGTTTCCGGTTAAAAAGACAAAATTGTACGGCAAGAATGTTTATTGTATGTCTATTGAGATTTACAATCGTTTGCAAGACGATATAAAAAGCTTGCCGATTAATTTATTTAAAAAAAAGTTAAAAAATTCGTTAATACGAGAATGTTTTTACTCTATTAATGAATATTTTGATTATTTTAAATGTTAAGTTGCTGTTAACCATTAGGTTTATTATAAGTAACAATATAATATAATATTGGAGAGATATTCCAGCTTCCATGCAGAGCAGACGCGTATTGGCCTTGCATAAAAATAGCTTAAAAAAAGTTCACGATAATCTCACACGTATAATTAAGACACTACGTATCATTCCCCTGTGAAGTGACAGACAACAGCAAGATAAGAAATAATTAAACGGCGCGGCGGGTGCGGCTCCTCTCCACCTCGGGTAAAAGAGACAGGCTGCGTTTTTTGCCATTTTTGGACTCGCTCCGCACCTCCGAATCGAAGCGTAACCACACGACAAGCCCCGACGTACAACAACTACCGACACCGCTGGAAGGAAGTAAGTTTTAAGTGCACCCTCATATTACTTAAAATAAAAATGAACAACAATAACTGCGCTGCTTGCCGAAAAACTATCGCTGTAACACAGCGTATGAAATGCTCTAAATGCGACTGTCAGTATCACTTCGCCTGTGTTAATATTCCGGAGCAACGCAATTTGTCGGATAACTTCAAATCGGAGTGGGTTTGTCCCGATTGTAAAAGCAAACATCCTAAGTCGGGCAACTCAAACACACCTGTCCGGCCGTCCGCGCTCACAGACGAGTCTAGCGCAAATGTTACATTGCGCGCGCAGAATCGAAAAGCGGCGTCCGCGGTGCCCCCGCCGGCCGCTGCCCCCGCGGCGGCGGCGGCGGCCGTGTCGGGGGCTGCGGCGCCGGCGGCCGGCGCCGGGTGGAGTGAGGCGATTAAATCTTTAACCGCCGAAATACGATTGCTGCGCGAAGACATGACTGAAGTTAAAGACAATCTTAAAAGCTTAACTACATGCATGACACAATACTCCGCACGCCTTGACAGTCATGATACTAAATTAACAAGTTCAGACGCTAAAATTAGGGCCCTCGAGGAACGTCAGCTGGAGACCTGGGTACTTAGCGACAGAATCGCGTCCCTAGAGGAACAGTTAAATGCACAAGCACAATACTCCATGCGAAACGAGATTGAGATTATAGGAATCAATGAACACCAGCACGAAAATCGGCAACACATAGCTCTCGTTACCGCCCGAAAAATAGGCGTCGACCTAGTGGAGCAGGATATTGACTGTGTAAGGCGTGTAGGTCCCCGCCACAGTACGTCTGAGGGCCAGTCGGAGCCGCAGCCCCGTCCGGTGGTGTTGAAATTCGTTCGTCGCTCCAAGCGCAAGGACTTTTTGAGCAGTACTAGGAGCAGGCGCAGTTTAACTTCAGCTGACATTGAAGTGACAGGCCCATCTCGTAAATTGTTTTTTAACGAGCGTCTGACGAAGGAAAACCGCAAGTTATTTCCAGAAGCTAGACAGCAAAAGAGTCGACTGGGGTATAAGCACTGCTGGACCAACGACTGTCATATACTCATGCGTGAGCGGGATGGAAGTACCGTTATTTCGATTCAACGAGCCGCGGATCTCGAGCGATTTGCGCGCCTTGGCACCCCTAATCCGGAAGCCTCCAGCCAAAGCGAAGTGGATACCGATGGTGGCCCGGGCGAAAATGCAATGGAAGCCGCTAATGGTTCTGGTGATACTGACCCTATTGTTGAATGATAATTGCGCTGTAAATCTTACTAGCCGTTGTTACTTTTTTGTTAATTGTCTTTTCTTTCATTGTAAAATAGAGAACTGCTTCTCACACATCTGCTTAATGGTACACATTTTTAAAATATCATACTTTGTTTATGAGTTTTTTTCACACCTACATTATATCAACACACACTCAAATCACACCATTTTCCTTCATAAGTGCCTGACAGTCCATACCGCCAGCCGCCTGTTAATAGTATCCAATATCCTGCCTTATCCTCATCATGCTGCAGGCTGACATTGCCATTGATCTTGATAATATCTTGTCAGTGGATTGTCATGTGTGCGAAACCATGGAAGACTGTACCCTTGTGATAACTAATAATCATAATTTCAAAATACTATCTTTTAATATACGTAGCATGCAACAAAATTTTGATTCTTTCCTCATAGCACTACAACGGATAAAAATAAAATTAGATGTTATTGTATTAACTGAGTGCTGGCTTGCTGGGGGTGTCCGCCCGGGACAGATACCTGGCTACCACGTCCATTCTACCAAAAACAATGTAAATCGGGCCGGGGGTGTCGTTGTATATATTGCAGACATCTGGAATGCAACAGTAAACGAACCTATTTTTGAGGAGGCCGAATGTCTAAATATCGAACTATCGCAATCCATCACAATACTAGCTGTCTATCGCTCCCCGTCATTTACTCACATAACCAAATTTCTCACAGACCTAAATAATGCTCTAAGCTCAATAAAAAATAATCCCAATGTTGTAGTAGCCGGCGATATTAATATTAACATATTAAACACACCAGATCAACATTGCAATGAATATTTATGCTTCATGGCTGAGCACGGCTTTCTGTCGGCTATTTCCAAACCTACTCGGTTTGACTCCTGTCTAGATCACATTTTTGTTAAATCAAAATCACGCAACGTAGTTGGACTAGTCTGCAGAACGAGTATAACGGACCATGATTTTGTGATGCTGGGAATGTCGTTAAAAAATGGTAATGGGAACCGCCATCAACGTGTTGTTCAAAGAACCGATTATCATGCTATTGCCATGGAGTTGCAGGAACTAGATTGGACTCCGATAACAAACGAGAAAAATACTGATGCGGCGACTCAAGAATTTTATTCGGTTATTCTTCCAGTTATACGAAAGCATACTACTAATAAGCGTATTAGTAGATCACAACACAACATAAAGCCTTGGATAATGCCGGGACTCATCAGATGCCAAAAGCATCGGGACCGTTTACACCAGGACCTTAGAAAACACCCTTTTGACCCAGTACGAAAACTCGTATATAATCGGTACAGAAACTTCCTTACGCAGCTACAGCACAAACTTAAATGTGAGTACGAAAGTAAAGAGCTCGAAAAAAATAAAGGTGACACCAAGGGTTTATGGAAAACAATTAAGAATATTGCAGAATGTCAGAGGAACCACACAAATACCACTGAGTTATCGAAATTAAAATCATGCCCGCGGGATCAGTGAATGATTGTAACGACTATTTTTCATCTGTTGGAACAAAACTCGCTGATAGTCTGCTTTCCACCCTAAACGAGACGGAGTCCTCACTTTCATCGGACCTCAGACTGGACACTTCAACTACTAATAGACTTTTTTTCCAACCAACTGACGAATTCGAAGTAAGTAAACTTATCGGCCAATTAAAAAATGATGGTGCCCCGGGGTCGGATGGGTTAAGTCGTCTTTAGTAAAATCAATTAAAGGTACAATCTCTCATCCATTGGCTCACATTTTCAACTTGAGTCTTTCTACGGGAGTCTTCCCAAGGATGTGGAAAAGAGCCATTGTCATACCGATTCTTAAGAGTGGTTCCAAAAAAAACCCTGAAAACTACAGACCGATATCACTCCTACCTGTGTTTTCCAAAATTCTTGAAAAAATTGTTAACAACCGCTTGAGTAATTATCTGGAGCGCTTTGGTCTGCTTTCGGTGGGCCAGTTCGGCTTCAGGCGTGGTAAGTCGACTGAAAATGCCGTGGATTACCTCACTAGGCAAGTCACCGCTGCTCTGGATAGTGGCCAAAAATGTGTGGGAGTATTTCTCGATCTTGCCAAGGCTTTCGACACTGTCTCAATTTCTATAATCCTTCGGAAGCTGGAACACTACGGAGTGCGAGGGCTTCCACTGCAATGGCTTCACAGTTATTTAACGGAAAGATACCAGTGCGTCAGGGTCGGTGAGCATCTGAGTGACGAGTTACCAATTCGTTTCGGTGTCCCCCAGGGAAGCGTCCTAGGTCCAACCTTATTTACCATTTATATGAATGACATTTTTGAAGTGAATGGCAGAGAGGCCGATCTTATTTGTTATGCTGATGATACTGCCGCTTTATTTTGTGGTGATTCCTGGACTGATGCATCACAGAAGGCTGAAGCGGGTCTGAGAGCACTTAAACATTGGCTAGACCATAATCTCCTCACTCTCAACATTAAGAAATCCCAATGTATCTGTTTCCACAAAACAAAGGCTTCGGGCGGCACCGATGCAGGTGGTATAAACTTTATTGAAAGAAGGGATTGCGTACGATATCTTGGGGTCATGATTGATGAACATTTTTCTTTCAAACAGCATATCGCGGCAGTGTCCCAGAGACTGAGGAAACTCACGTACATAATGCGTTTGCTGCGTAATTCTACCGATAAGCGAGTCTTGACATTAGTTTATGTAACGTTGTGTGAATCCATTCTGAGTTACTGCATATCGGTTTGGGGTGGGGCCGGTGTCTCTGCGATGCTTGAACTGGATAGAGCGCAAAGATCGGTCCTTAAAGTGATGTACAGGAAGCCTTTCCGATATCCCACCGACAAACTATACAGGGAGGCTCAGAGTCTCACTGTCCGCCAGTTGTTTAGCCGCCGAGTCGCTGTTAAAATGCACCGCGAAATACTAAACTCTCCCCTATACCCAGCTCTGCTGAAGAAAAGAGTCTTTCGCATTCCACAACCTTAGGTTGGATCGGCCTACGCACGCCGGTTTCCACGATTCCTACATCCATTCGTGTATAACCGCATCATCAGACTATGTGATGTACAGAATTGTACGCCAAAACAGATGGACATCAAGTTAAAAAGTATGCTACTTTCTCTCTCATACACGGAAACTGAGGAATTGCTAAAAAAAGTAGTTTAACAAGCTTACAATCACACGTGCACACACACACACACATGCACACACACACACACACACACACACACACACACACACACACACACATACACACACACAAATACACACATACACACACACCCACTTACACATACAAGCAGACTCTCTAGCCAGTATTAATATTATTATTAGCTTATAATGTGATTTTTGGTGTTTTTTGTGCATGCTTGCATCTCTGTTCTGCAAAAGCGAAATCTTACTGTTTGTTCTTTTATGTCAAACCACTGGGTTCTCACGATACAGGCCCGACCTAGTGTGAGAACCGCTGCTAAACTCTAGTTCCTTGATATAAGTTAAGTAGCTATGTAAACGCTTATGTAATGTATTTTAATCTTGGTAAATAAAATATTTTCTATTTCTATTCTATTTCTATATACTTACAATGGTCCATAATTTGTTAGTGTGTTGGATTATGTAACGTTGTGATTATTTGATTTTCAAAATTTTCTGTGACATTTTATTATAATTATTATTTGAGTTGCTGATTATTTTCATATTTAAGTATTGTGACCTTGAAATTATTGTTTTGGTATTTTGATTTTTGGTATGTTTTTCTGTTATTGGCCTGACATTTATAAATTTAGCATCTTGCTTTTGACAATTTTATTAGTAATTTATTAGAATTTTAAATCATTGTTGTGCCTTCCTTTTAGTAGCTTTTTTCTTTGCATACCAGTTGCTGGTAACATGAGTGATCCCTTTTTACAAAATGTCTCAACAACCTCTCTGTACCTCATTTTAAGCAAAATAAAGATATTTATATTTGTATATGTATTCAAATGAGTCTATATGGAAAAGTCTCATAGTATCAATTATTCATAAACTTATTTTAACTAATATGCCGTTAAAGTTCGTTTGTCCTTTTCTAACCGACTTCAAAAAAAGGAGGAGGTTCCCAATTCGTCGGAATATTTTTTTTGTCACATTGACATTTCCGTTACTAAGAAGAAGACAAAACCTATTTTAACTAATGGAGGTTTGACTGACATTTATGAATAAAGCCCTTAAACTATACGAGGTAGGGAATTTTGTTCTTAGGAACCATGGCGTTTGATTTTAAAATTAACAAAAACTGCATTTAAATTTTTAGCGCTTAGTTGATGCAACTTGTGACTAAAGGGCTGGCAGTTTTCTCTCTCAAAGAATCAGCATCGCTATTCAGCGAGGCAACGCTGCCAGCCTTTTGGGCACCATGCCACGGGGGCCTTATTTAGATTTAATTTAGTTTTAAGTTGGAGTTTATTTAGTTTAAGCTTAGATTTAATGTCATTGTAAATTGCTTTTATTATGTAAATAAAGTTAATTCAATTTTTTCTGAAAACTCGTCTCATAAATGAACGGAAATTGAACCCGCAAATATCTGTAAATAAATGAAGTACATTCGGTTTTGTAGTTTTCATGGTGTGGATCCTACGTAATTCGTTACACTATATGAGAGTTTTTAAAATAAAACCAGTACAGTTTATGCAGTCCGTGTCTTGCTAGTTTCTTCCTTACATAATAACCTAACTTAAATAACTTAGAAAAGTAGAGAAACCCCTGCGTTCTTTTTAATTAAATTAAAGTAAATTAATATCATGGGACAAATTTACACCAATTGACCTAGTCCCGAACTAGGCAAAGCCTGTACTATGGGTACTAGACAACGGATAAACATACTTATATAGATAAATACATACTTATATACATATTAAACATCCAAGACCCGAGAACAAACATTCGTATTCATCATACAGACATCTGCCCCGACCGGGATTCGAACCCGGGACCTCAAGCTTCATAGTCAGGGTCGCTAACCACTAGGCCATCCGGTCGTCATTTCAAAGTTCGTTTTCATTTCAAAGTTCAATATCATTTCAATTAAATAGCTTTCGAAGCTTTTGAAGCCGGGATAGCCTAGTGGTTTGACCTATCGCCTCTGAAGCAGAGGGTCGTGGGTTCAAACAAAAATGTATGTACGGAATTACATTTGTAATTTATCATGAGCTTCTCGGTGAAGGAAAACATCGTGAGGAAATCTGCACACTCCTGCAAAGCAATTCAATGGTGTGTCTGAAGTTCCCAATCCGCACTGGGCCCGCGTGGGAACTATAGCCCAAGCCCTCTTAATCTGCCTGTGCCCAGCAGTGGGACGTAAACAGGCTGATGATGATGATGATGATGAATTAGCTTTCGATTTTCGATTAAAAAACCGCCTCCAAATCGGTCCATCCGTTTAGGTGCTACGATACCACAGACGCACACACACACTGATTCACAGAAAAGACGGGCTTTTTGGGTCGGGGGTTAAAATAACAGCCTCCTAAATACAAATATCCTTATTTTGCTTAAAATGAGTTAACAGAAAAGTTGTTGAGACAATTTTGTTACAGGAATCACTCACTCATTTTACCAGCAACTGAAAAACAAAAAGAGAGTATTTTATGTATTGTTTTCAGCTTTCATGTGTCGTGTCCACGTTAGTCCTTTCACAAAAGTTCCCTTGTCCGCATGATTGTCCTGCAGCTGACGAGCGGCAGAACAAATAGTTCGCACTCGCCGCCAGGGGGCGCTACACACTGCCGTATTTGTGTAGCTAGGTTGGTATACTTGGTACATAATGGGTAAAAAGCCGTGCTATAGTGGTTTGACCTATGGCCTCTCAAACAGAAGGTCGTGGGTTCGAGCCCCGGCTCGCACCTCTGAGTTTTGGCAAGTTGTGCGAAATTACATTTGTAAATTTATCATGAGCTTTTCGGTGAAGGAAAACATCGTGAGGAAACCTGCACGGAATGAAATGAATTTTTCTGCTGTTAAAAATTATGTCATAAACCAAAGTAACTAAATGTCAAATATTATTAGCAAATTGCTGACAGCAACAGAAGTTTACTTAGGACATTCTTGTTTCCGTTGACGTTCCGGAGCAACATCAACCGAACAGTCATTAAAAACTGACATTGGCACAAGCCTTTTGGCCTCCATCGAGGAAAATAGAATAGAATAGAATAGAACAGAACAGAACAGAACAGAACAGGACAGGACAGGACCGGACCGGACCGGACAGGACAGGACAGGACAGGACAGGACAGGACAGGACAGGACAGAACAGAACAGAACAGAACAGAACAGAACAGAATATAATAGAATAGAATAGAATATTCTTGTTTTGAACTATCAACAATATTTTTCTACTGCAGTATTTTTGTAATTTTACTTTATTACACATTTTTAATAGATATATTATTAAAATTAGAAAAGACTGGAATTCGGGATTTCTCTTTTGGAGTATAATTTATATACGTAATAATAATGATAATAATAATAATAAACTTATTTATTCAGGCATCAATCCCATTCAATTAAATTAGATTTATAATTACAACGACAACAACAACAATTATGAATACAATACACAACATTACAATTTGGTGCAACAATAATAATAATAATAAATGTCAAACCCTGTCATTTCAACTCATCAATAAATTCGTTAATTTAAAATTATTCGTATCGTTAAATTTAAAAATTCAATAGTTAAATATCCAAAATCAATCCAAAATATGTCAAATCACACTAAATTAAATATTCAGAGCTGTCATGGCAAGGTGACACGTATCGCAAACATTCCTGACTAGTTCATTACCGGAACCATTCACTCTTTCCATGAAAGACCAGTGACGTTTTCTTAACAGAGCAAAAAAGTCGTCTACTCGGTTCGAGGCAAACTTGCCCGACGCACTACACCGCCAGGGTAGTTTGAGCATGGCACGAAACGCGTTATTATATTGTACTCTCAATGTGTTAAACGATCGCTTGGTGTAATTGTACCATAACTGGCTCGTGTAAAACTATTGACAGTACGCCCCGAACAGAGTGACCTTAACTTCATCTGAACATTTAGCAAAACGTCGCGCTAGCATATTGCTCTTCACAGAGATGGCACGACGCTGTCTTTCCAGATCCATGTCATCCGTCAGTCTATCCGTAAGAATATGACCTAGGTATTTGAAGGAGGAAACGACCTTTAATTCTGCTCCAAGCAAAGTCACCGGCGCTACGATATCCGGCCCCTTATCAAATTTAAAAACCATGAGCTCCGACTTCCTAACATTGTACTTGAGTCCGTGAGAGGCAGCATATTTGCATAATTGCATACAAATTGCCGTACTGCGAAAACCTAAAGAGTACTTCCAGTTGTCCTAGTAACTTGAAATTTAGTATGAAGGTAGCTCTTATAAGTTATAACACAACCACTCAGAAAAATATCAAAATCTAAATTTTTTATGTCTGTCTGTATATGTCAAGGACCAATATAAAATGACCCTACACTGCATAAATTTTGCTTAGGAACAGAGCTCTGCTAATACTAGACAATTTGAAACACTGGGGCGAAGCAGGGGAATCTTTATACGGAACCCCCGTGCTCGAGTCTGACTCGCACTTGTCCGGTTTTTTTTAGGCTTTAGTACAGTCGGCAAAATCAGCTTGTACGATTACAGCCACCAATTTTCTCATTGCATTAATGGAAGAGCTCAGAAGCGCCATATCATCAGCGTAACTATAATTGTTGGCGCATACCCCCATATAAAAGCAATTTACAATGACATTAAATCTAAGCTAAAACTAAATAAACTAAAACTTAAAACTAAATTAAATCTAAATAAGGCCCCGTGGCATGGTGCCCAAAAGGCTGGCAGCGTTGCCTCGCTGAATAGCGATGCTGATTCTTTGCGAGAGAAAACTGCCAGCCCTTTGGTCATAAGTTGCATCAACTAAGCGCTTTTTCAACTCTGAAATAAAGTAATAATATTTTCTCTTTTTGGTTCTGCCAAATAAAGTGTTAATGTACCTAATATATAAAGTAGAAAAACCAGAACGGGATAAAAGAAACGAGACAGAGCGAGATGGCGCTCTACAACACCATTTTGACACGTTTCTCCCAAACAACGCATTACATCTCCGGATTTTTAAAGCAATACGATTCTTTGATCTTGGGAATCGCGAATAACTTGAGAAAATATGATATTGGGTGTGTAAGTTTTGTACATTAAGCAAAATAAAATCGCAAGTTCGGATTTCGAGCCAAAAGCGAGCGATCTATTATCTAGACCAGTGTTGCCGTTCAGGGATTAAGAAAGCCATTCATTATCCTGCATTGCAGTCTACGGAAATTTTAAATTTTATCTATGTAAATTTTTATTGATAACATAAAGCAAAAAACACGTGTCCAATATTTTTTTTCCGATAACCTGCCCGATGGAATAATTAGTAATATTACTTTTTTACCCAGAGGACACATTCCTATTGCTATAGAGATTCCTCACGTAAATATATACCGTACCTGCATAATATAATATTCCACGCGGGCGGAGCCTCGGGCGCTCTCTAGTGATGTATAATGAATTAGGTACACCATACGTGTCTCTACGAAGATTTTGCAAAGATAAGACAAAAGCAACCACATATTGTCACTAATGGTGATGTAATCCTGTAGAGCGTATTCTTTTCCTAAGTATTATGTTTTTTTTATTAGCCTGGTAAAGTATCCCACTGCTGAGCAAAGCCCCCCCCCCCCTCACCCCACCACTCGTCTCTGTCAACGGCAAGTTCCTTCCAAACAGTGTTAAATGCGTCGAAGTCATCCGACCATCTCCTCCCAGTCCGATATCGACGGCACTCTGACTCAACCTCATATCTTAGGTATAAACTTTGACGAAATTGGAATAACCACTTTAGGTTCGCGGTCTAGAGTAGTTATTCCAATTTCGTCAAAGTTTAAATCCGAGGTTGAGTCAGAGTACCATCGTATTAGATACCTATTAATCGAATAAAAAACACATAATTACTAGAAGACTGTGCAACCCCTCTGGTTATTCAGGTTGGAAAACACTAGCGGACGTCATCACATCCCTTCCAAGCGGCCCCTTAAAGTACCTAATCCCACATACATTGAAAGCGAAAAATCGCAACAAAATCGCTACTAAACCTTTCATGAATTTAACATGGCCGGTAGATGGCGCTCCACAAATTTATTACCACTTAACTTTTATCACCACTTTGCCGGCATTTGCTAGCTTTTAGCAAAATTACACACATTCCTTACCTTAAACATTATTGTATGTATGTATTTGTAGGGTGGATTATTTTTATTGTGGCAATTTGTTAAATGTATCGCGCTGGCTGAATGCGACGCGCCTTGGTCTTTCCGCGCGACTGATTTTGATGGTTATTGTTGTCTATGATTTATGGTTTTTAATCGTTGCCAATAGTGCCAACTTGGAGGTTTTGGGTCCGTTTTATGGTTTTGGTATTTAATCAATTCTTTTGTATTTAAAATAGATTTGGAAACGTGATAATTTTGATTATTTACATCAATGTTTTGTAATGTAAAATGTAAAACCTTCATCTTCTACCAGAAAGAAAGGGCTTGACCTATAGTGTCCACGCGGGCCCAGTGCCAATTGGAAACTTCACACACGATTTCTTCGTAGTGTGCATGTTTCCTTCACTGTGAAAAGCTCATGACAAATTACAAATGTGATTTCACACATAGCCGGGGTTTGAACCCACGACCCTCTGCTTGAGAGGCCATAGGTCAAACCACTAGGCTATCACGGCTTTTTCGTCATTTATCTTTGTGAAACTAGACGACCGGATAGCCTAGTGGTTAGAGACCCTGACTATGAAGCTTGAGGTCCCGGGTTCGATCCCCGGTCGCGGCAGATGCTTGTATGATGAATACCAATGTTTGTTCTCGGGTCTTGGATTTTTAATATGTATTTAAGTATGTATTTATTTGTATAAGTATGTTTATCCGTTGTCTAGTACCCATAGTACAGGCTTTGCCTAGTTTGGGACTAGGTCGATTGGTGTCAATTTATTTAAGTATTATTTACTAGCTGTCGCCCGCGACTTCGTCCGCGTAGATTTCGGTTATCGCTACCCCGCGGGAACTATACAATTCTCCCTAATAAAAAGTAGCCTATGTTATTCCTCAATATTCAAACTATCTTCTTACCAAATTTAATCTAGATTCGTGCAGCGGTTTTTCCGTGAAGAGGTAACAAACAGACAAACAGAGAGACAGAGTTATTAGTTAGGAGAGACAGAGTTATTAGTTAGTAATATTAGTTAGGATTAGTTAGGTTAGGAAGTTAGGATTGGGATTAGCATTATGTTTATCTTGTGCAGTTGAAGCAAAGCAATGATATTACATATAAAAAGAGGTAGATATGTCATCATCACGCCGAAACTAAAGCGCGAAAAAGGCTACAAATTGTAGCCTCCTTGGCCACAATCCTTCTCAAATAAGGTTCAAACTTGCGAGCAAATGTCAAAATGTTCGGAACATGTTTTTCGATTGTCTTGTGAGCATATGACGTATCTTTACTTAAGTATAATATCATTGAGTTGAAGTAACTATCTCGTAATCTCGTTTCCTTTCCCACATAGATTAAACACAATTTGTTCTGTATTCTGAGGATTAAATTAACTTAGACTCTCGTTCTATAAGACATCGCAATAAGAATTAGGTCCCGTTTAACGGACCTGGATTGTGATATAAAATGGCTCTGGCAAAAGTAGGGAGATTGCTTTTTTATGTAAACGAGCCGCATATGCGGCGTTACATACAAACAGATTTCTTTTGGGCGGAATTGGAGATTTGGTTATGTCGTACAGAGTTGATAAATACCCCGAAATAATAGGGTTGTTGACTGATGTCAAAATAAAATCACTGCCTATACATTGTACTTTTAATAAAGTCACTGAAACATGAATACACAGAAAAAAACCAGAAAAATGCCAACCCCGGGAATCGAACCCGGATCCTCGACATGCCATACCAAGATTGGCATTTTTTTGTATAATTGATATTCAGGGAAAACCGTAAAAAAAATAAAAATAAAAATTGGAAAAATATAAAAAGTTGTTCCAATTGAATCATTATACACATGTCATTTTTACTTATCAAGCTTCCGAAAATACCTACTTAGGTACTCATAAAAAACCGATGCGACACTTATTAGTGCAATTAAAAGGATTTTTAATTTAACAAAAACTAATAAAAGGAGGCAGTTTGATCGCTGAAAATGATGACGTCATAGTTCTGTAATTCAATACCAACTTCATAGGTACTAACTGATCCGATCAAATCGTTTTGACATTTCAAAAAAAGTTGCCGATTTGACCAAGAGGCAACATCCCTGTTCTGTAGGTAGGTACGTAGTAAGGTACTGTGGTCATCAGACAAATTATAGTAGAATTGAGAAATGTTTTTACATGTCAAAGTGTTTCTGACTTTGTCTTAAGATTGCTTTTTGCATGATCTGTGAAAAACTTTTTTGACTACAGCTGTAGCTTTTTCTTTCCCCTTTCACTGCTGTTTCAGCGTTGAGAAAGAGAGGCAAATCACACACATTCGACACTTACATAGAATAACAAATGATATATAATTAGAACGTAGAGACGTAAACAAGATTGCACCGAATGGTGTGAAATGGGCCTTAAATCGCATTCGGGTTAACGTGTCAAATACGATTGAATACCTACCTAGTACGATGCCAAAACGTGTCTCTAGAGGCGCGCCAATTCGCCCATAGTGATTAAGACGTTGACGGATAGAAGCCGCAATCCTACCGGGCGGCTCTACATTTTGCCGCATTCGTCAAGAGGGCCGCCGTAAACCACAGAAAATGAAATTATAATCGGCAGTGACAAAATAAGGACTAATGCGAAACTGTTCTGGTAAATAAATATGGAGCACACCAAAATTTTAACAACTCTATAAAATCCCCTAGAAATTTAATCTGTATAATGTTTTCCGATTTGCAACTTGACTTGTGGCGGATAGCTCTTCGGCTTACAAACTTATTTCCACTACCGGCACAACTAAAAAGCAACCTTAAAGAAACTTGGATAAGGATGTTTACTGCAGCAGTAAAATAAGATAAGTTGGCGAATAAATTTTCTGAAATATTGTAATGGCGCCCGAAATCCCCGCTAAATCGGCCATATTGGATTGCTTTTCCCGCCTTTTTCTTTCTCTGCGTTCACTTTAGTACATTGGAATTAGTTCTGTGTCGACAAGAAAATTCATTAATTTTATCCAGCGTAAGTAGTTTGTAATCTGTTTTATTTAATGAAACAAAATCTAAGGTTATTTTGAATAAATGCTAAATAATTAACGGTACCTTATGTATCAAATTTATTATTTCTTATTTCCTGTTGATTTTATTTCCGCGTGATAAATAAATGACTTTTCGTCATAATTTTCGTCAACGACTCTTTTATATCGAAACGCTTTATATTTATCGCAAAAGATTAATAGTGATTGATTTTAGATAGACGAAGGCGATGTGTTGTGCTAGTGCCATAAACTTTATGATCCCGAGATATAAAGTCAAATTAATTACCTTTAAATATCCTATTCTGCTCATTTTATTACTAATATTTACGACAAGTAGTCGTTAAAATGAGATGTGGGCGCCATCTATTGTGGTAAACATTAAACGAATAATGAACTCAGTGGCATCTAGCGGATATCCTAATAACTAACAAAACTTTAAACTACTTTTCACTTTGTCAGCAGCACTTCAGGTGCATGCTTAAAAGTTCATAATGCATTGCACAGATGTCGCTTAACATGTTAACCGACCATATTACGAAGTAAAACTTAGGATGTAATTAGGGTTACTTGTGATTAGTGAATGTAAACTTTAAATGTATTTAAAAATGCTACGGTTCAACCGTTTAGTTAAACTATTTCTTGAAAGCATAGCATCGATTGTCTTACTATTTTTTTGACACTGCACCTACACTACTCTAAAGCCTACTCTAAAGTAACTAGCGGTTCGCCTTGAATTAAGAACTCTCGAACTACCTGTTTTTTTTTTACGCCACCAAACCTTCAGCATAGACGGTGCGGTGGTGCTCCCTGTTCTCTTTGTATCTGGACCACGATAACTGCACAGATTATGCTCATGTTTGAACTTCAAAATTGTATTTATGTCAACTACTTGCCAACCAAATTTCATGAATAACATTATGACTTCCACGTGCATACATACGAACGCCAATTCTTTTTTTTTATACGACGAGGAAAGCAAACGAGCAAGTGGGTCTCCTGATGGTAAGTGATCACCACTGCCCATGTCCATAGACACCTGCAACCCCGGAAGGTTTGCAGATGCGTTGCCAACCTAGAGAGCTAAGATGAAATGCCTCTTGTGCCCGTAATTATACCGGCTGTCTTACTCTCCACACCGGAAGACAACATAAGGGTTCTGCTACTGAACTCTAAAGACGACTATGTGCAAACACTGCTGCTTAGCGGCAGGATAAGCGAGTAAGATGGTGGTAGCGATCCGGACGGACCTCGCACAAGGTCCTACCACCCGCAAAATTCACCAAATGTTTCTCAATACTGTGAACTAGCTCGCTACGCTCGCTTATTGAATTAAAACTTTCTGTGCTTACTCATAAAAAAATATGTATGGACCGAATATTACATAAGAACAGATTAGAATTGTTACTTGGTATAAGTAAGATTGAACTATGGCATGTGAAGAGGATTAAAAACACTAATGGTAGTCTATTGAAGTTTGTGTACAGAACCATTTCAAAGTAACAACTCGAACTTGGCACTTCCAACTGACAGTGACAAAGAACCGACTTCTTAAATTATCCGGTTAAATCAAGTTACAAACTTCATCGGACGAAGACGATTTGTTATTATTTTCCGATTAAATGTTATTTTCTCTTTAATTTACCCTTTTCTCGCAAACCAAAATGTGAAGTACTTAACAATAGTGCTTGTGATAAGTTTTAGTGCCTTACAATTACCAAAAATGAAAGTTGTGGAAGCAAAAATAGTGGTTTTAGGAGCTCAAGGTACGTATTTTACATTGTTGTGATATAACTATTATGCGTTACGTGAATATTCCATAATATTCGCTACTATACACGCGAAAATCTTTGAGATTCAGAAAATCGTGCCTTATGACTTAAGAGGTTACTTTTTTATAAGAAACCGGGGCCTAGTAAGAATTTGTCAATTTTGAAACGGTTTTTTTTTATATTCGCGGCTGTCAGATCCTCTTCGCCTATGCCCTGTATTTGTATTACGCCTGCCTACAAAACAATATACACCTTAGATAGTCGTTGGAAGGGTTATTTTTGGTGCCAAAGCGTAAATTATCTTTTTTTTATTACTAGCTACTGGCTGCTAATCTATCAATATTTATATTTGCTTCCGTGATTGCGATTTTATTTCGCACGTGTATCGCGATTTATGCAAATAAAGTTGTAAATTGTAATAGAATGGAAACAAATGGCTAAATGATTTGGCGAATTTTAGTTGCACAATCAATGTAGGTGTACGGGTGGGTCCATCCATCCGTCGCATTATCCTGTAGAAATAAATATATACTTACATTTTCCTTATTAAGTATTCCATTGCTGTATAATTTGATAACATCAAATTGACAGAAACCTCAAAGTACCCACAAAAATGCTAAGGACCATCCATTAAAGCCACTGAACAGACTACTGAGAAAAGTTGAAAAACCCAGATATTTGTATTTCAAAGTTCAACATTTCAAACATGGCTGAAACGATTTTGACGAAAGTTAGCTAAGAACCATCTAGAATACCAGCTGTTGATTACACTAAACCCGCTTCCATATGGGTTCATCCATTAGGAAAAGTACATGCTACAGAACAGACAGACACAGATACACACATTAAACTTATAAGCTTATAAGACCTCTTTTTAACCCCCGACGGAAAAGAGGGGTGTTATAAGTTTGACCTGTGTATCTGTGTCTATGTATCTGTCTGTGGCATCATAGCTCTCAAACGGGTGGACCGATTTCGATGTGGTTTCTTTTAGTCGAAAGCCAGTGTAATCAAGGTGGTTCTTAGCCAAGTTTCATTAAAATTGGTTAACCCGTTTTTGAAATATTGAACTTTGAAATGACAATGTTGGAGTGTTTCAACTTTTCTAAGTTGTTGCATTGGAGATAAAAAATTAGTTCTTGATCTCTGGGCCTGTCAGTCACCTCGGCACTCACCTCACTTAATTTACTATGAACACCTGCACCATAACAGTATAGTGTTGCAAGACTGCCCTTGGCTTGTTCTGGTCCAGTGAGCTTGAAGGTCAAGCATACAGTACATAGTGTCACAATACGCAAGCTATTGGACATTAAAAAGTTCCGCCATAATCCGCTAGATGGCGCTTTTCCGCACTTAGGCGAATAATATTAATTTAAGTAGAATTAAAATTGCATCGGTTGTAAATAAATTAATTAACAACCGCTACTTGCACTTAGCCAACATAAAACACATAAAAAACTACATTACACACTACACAGAAACAATACGTTGGTATTCAAAAAGAGAAGCACGGACACGCCCATGGGCGTCGCCCAATTCAAAATCTTTTGGTTGTCCGTATCCGGTCCCACTCAACCATAAAACCGCTTGTACGGCTGGGAGACCCCACATTTCTCTACAACTCCTGAGTGGAACCAGCCAGCCCAGAACTTGGTAAGAATACTGATCGTTTCTGTACTTTATCATTGTGTTACACTACTTGTGTCTTTTATTGTAATTTATTTAATTCTATAGGGTTTCCACTCTGTTACTCTGTCCGAAGCATTACTGTACCTTAATAGCGCTCCGGACAGTTAATTATAATTTAATCTTTCCCTATTTCACTGCTCTACGGTTATAGACGTAGCGCTTATTTTAAAACCTAACGTCTTCCTAGAACGGTTGGAATTTAAAGTTCCAACGGTCACTTTGTGTAAATCTGTTATCCACTCTCACTAGAAACCTGTAAAAGCTTACTCTCTGACTCTAGCTAAATTGTAAATCCGTATGACCCTCCGTATTGCCATGCACTGCCAATCTGGTTCCCACTCCCTCGGGAATGGTCGGACTGGAAAGCGGAATATGGCAGTGCGAGCATACCATGGACGTTTGGCTCACACCAGCTTATTTACAGGGCAACTACGCTACCCGTGGAAATCTCTCCACCCACTACTGGTTCCTAACGGACCCCTGCCGACCTCTCGCAGCCTACTCAGAGGCTAGCCGTTGGCACGCTAAGGTCCCCTTCACACCATCTCAACACCACGTCATCACACGAGCCCCCTGGTCACTCCTGGTTGCTCTACGACGCCTGCGCCCTATCTTCGCCGTCGCCGGAGGATCCAGACACCCGAGGGAAGTGTAGGCCACATTAGCGTGTAATCGAACCCAGTATCTTCAAAAGTGTCTTCGAACTCAATCCCCTGAGATTCTCTATTTTAATTGTCAATTTAGCCTACCGATTTTGTAGAAATAAATGTATTAAACTTGTAATTTGTTTCCTTCACAAAACCCTAGGTAGGCTACCTTAAAACAGACTGTTTCCCCTCATGAAAACGGCCTGTGACAATAGTACAGTACCTAGTTCAATATCGTATCACCAGCCTTTTTACGTCCCACTGCTGGGCATAGGGCCTCTCAGAATCGAAGGGCTTGGGCTACAGTTCCCTATTAAAGGTAGCTAACAAATAGGAAATACTGATAACCTGACCAAGTTAGAAAAGTTGGAAAACCCCCGACATTTTCATTTCAAACTTCAATATTTGAAACCTGAAACCGATTTTAATTATTTATTTATTTATTCATAACAAATTTGTACCTTAACAGCTAAAGCCAAAACAGGTCAATTTTACATAGATAAGTATACAGAATTTATACATCTAAACAACAAGTGAATTTGTTTAATGAAACTTAGTTAAGAACCATCTCGATTAAACTAGCTTTCGATTGAAAAAACCGCATTGAAATCGGTCCACCCGTTTGGGAGCTATGATGCCACAGACAGATACATAGATACTCAGACACACAGACACACAGATACACATGTCAAACTTACAACACCCCTCTTTTTCGTTGGGGGATTAAAAATATAATCTCTGGTTCTCTCATAACAGAGACGACTCTAATGACATACATAATACATTGTAATCCATTAAACAGCACAGCATACCAAAGAATTAGACATACACATATCGATGGTACTCTAACTCAACCTTGTATATAAACTATGACGAAATTGGAATAACCACCTTAGGTTCGCGGCATAGAGTGGTTATTCCAATTTTGTCAAAATGTATATACGAGGCTGAGTCAGTGTACCGTTCGTTGATATGTATAATATGCTCAAACAACATAAGCATCCTTCGGCAGGCTTATGAAAACAAACCTGACTGTGAATTGAGGTGTTTCCTCACTAAATTTATGACTTTTTAAATGACAAACTGTAAGGAAAAAATGCAGTCCAATTTGTAAGCTAAATGTTGTAAAAGCATGAATTTACTATTTTATTAATTATAACTACTAATTGTTTATTTTGATTTACCCTTGTTGTGTATCTCTGGCCTGATTATTGATTATTCTGTTAATTGTGATTATTATTGTGTGCTTTTATATTAATTGATTGACATCCTTTGAAAATTAATTGATTAAGTTTTAGTTATTAACTTTTTATTCTGTTTTTGATTTTTATTCTTTGATTTAATTTAATGAAATGTAATTTAATGTAATGTCATTTAGCATGTAAGAGAGTTGCAGTGTCCTGACAGGGTGTCATGTACCTACCGACATAATTTGCTTATAAGACCTACATTGTACCTATCAATGAACATGATAGCAATAAATAAATAAATAAATATGAAATAAATTACACTTGTGACGTTAAAATACCAACACAAAACGTTACATACATTATTTTTAAATACTTGGGTCCCATACAAATTGATGAACTCTCCTTTTATCTCTATTTAACCTCAAAAGGTCCCCATGTTCTTGTAACAAGTACAAATTAATAGTAAGAATGACTGCCGAATGTAAGGTACCTACTATGTGAAGTAGAAATTGTTCAATGAAAAAGCGACTTTTAACGTGTTGAAATAATTTCCAAAATATAAAAACTTAGTGCTTGCATTGATGTGTTATGGTGTGGAGACTAAGACAGCCGGTGCGGTGTAATTACGGGTACAAGAGGCATTTCATCTTAATCTTAGCTCTCTAGGTTGGCAAGGCAACGCATCTGCGGGTGGTAGGACCTTGCGCGAGGTCCGTCCGTATCGCTACCACCATCTTACTCGCTAATCCTACCGCTAAGCAACAGTGCTTGCACTGTTGTGTTCCGGTGTGGAGAGTAAGACAGCCGGTGTAATTACGGGCACAAGAGGCATTTCATCTTAGCTCTCTAGGTTGGCAACACATCTGCAAACCCTCCGGGATTGCGGGTGTCTATGGGCAGTGGTTATCACTTACCATCAGGTGACCACTTGCTTGCTTGCCTGTCTTGTCATATAAAAATAAATAAATAACGGTCTGAAACGCTGCTTGATTCGTAAAAAGTGAGAGGATGTAGTTCTGTGCAGCAACCAGTGCAGCAACTATCAGACAAGCTTCTCGCTGTAAAATACACATTCATTACGTTTTAGGTGTGGGGAAAACGAGCCTGGTTGTCCGCTACATAGGCAAGATGTTCTCCAAGCACATATCACCGACCATCGGGGCTTCCTTCTTTACCTGCAATATCAATGTTGATGGGGCCAGGGTCAAACTGCAGGTTAGTGTCGTGTAGGCTTGAGTCGGTCGCGAACTAAGAACTGTTAGAAATGAATTCCCATCGCGGACCGAAAGGAACTAAATCCTTTCGCACGATCTGAATCGGTCTTCGGTCCTTTAGTTCAGTAAGTAGAGGAGTGGTTGAGCTGAGCGGAAGAGCGGAACGGAGCGGGAGCGCGCGAGAGCGAGTGACCGACCGGAGCGACCGAGTAGGGCAATGCAGCGCGGAACTACTGAACTAAAGGAACTAAAGTAACGAACTAGTTCCTTTCACCGATTGAACGAGATCGGAGCGCTCCCTTTAAAGACCGAGCAGGCACAACTCTAGTGTCGTGACCCGGGTGACCCGATTGTCAGCAGGAGACTCGTATCGACGGGTCAAGACTTTTTTTTTGTTTATTTTAATCATTCATAATAAAAAATCCAGAAATTGCTTCCACCTATGTATGGATTTCTATTTTATTCCGATCTCAAAAAAAATGTATAACACAGAATTAATGTAATTTTAAAAATTTATTCCTAAAAACGCCCAGCCCAAGTCAGATTAAGAGGCTCTCCTATATGATTGACCTCAACCGTTTCATTTCAACACCCTCGATCCCCGTACCTCTTTCTTCACCTTAAGACTACGTATTCACGCGCTTATGCCGCCATCTAGTAACTATCAGACAAACTACGACTTACGTTTAAGACTACTACCGACATCTATACTTTGTTGTCGTTACAAGTTGCATCAACCAAGCGCTTTTGCAACTCTGAAATAAACTTGTAAGCGCCGGGCCCCCATGGACCCAAGGTTTCAAACCCGACAGCAACAAAATTGTAGTTCGGACCGAGAGTATTGTATTGAGACATTTTTAGGGTTCCGTACCTCAAAAGGAAAAAACGGAACCCTTATAGGATCACTTGGTTTTGCTGTTCTAATAAAAATTTTTTTTACACATTATTCTAAAATACGGTATTTTTTTTTCTCTTAATTTTTTTTTAATGATAGAGTGTGCTTTCTTTGTGTAATTTATCTGTGGTTACGTATTGTAAGATCTGATGTAACTTGTTTTTAGAAAAAATGACTTTGTGCCAAGTTTCTTGCGGCGCATTCTTCTTGGCAATCATGGTCTTTCCGAAAGCGCTGGTAGACTCGAAAAAATGACATGTAAAAGAGCATTCAACTGCCTATTTTCTGAATAAAATTTTGAATTTTGTTGTCCGTTTGTCTGTCTGTCTGTCAAGACCCTTTTTCTCTGGAACGCGTTTAGGTAGCATCCTGAAATTAATATCTAATACTCAAGCCTGCGATCCCTTGAAACTGTGAAAAAATCAACCTTCTAAGTCAACGCAATCAAAAGATACAGTCATTAAAAAGGCTATTTCCATACAAATTGCAGAAATCCGAAAACCTAAAGAGTACTTCCAGTTGTCCTGGAAACTTGAAATTTGGTATGAAGGTAGCTCTTATAGCACAACCGCTCAGAAAGTTCTCAAAATCTTAAATTTTTGTGTCTGTCTGTAGATTTCACAGACCAATATAAGTTGACCCCACACTGCGTACATTTTGCTTAGGAGCAGGGCTCTGCTAACACTGGACTTCTTAAAACACGGGGGAAAAGCGTTAAAAGCTTCTCTTTAAGTCTCGTGCCCGAGTCCGACTCGCACTTGGCCGGTTTTGCTATGTGAATTGATACGACCAGGTGTGGGACACAGCGGGCCAGGAGAGGTTCCGGTCCATGGCCCCCATGTATTACCGGAACGCCAACGCAGCCCTGCTCGTGTATGACATCACCAGCGCCGGGAGCTTCGTTGCCATCAAGAGCTGGGTCAAGGAGCTCCAGAGGTAAGACAAGTACGAGTGTTTATTTATTTAAGTTCAGAACACATACAGTCATTTACAAGCATAGTTAGAAAATCGTTATTTGTGAAAAGACCTAAAGGTTCATAAATATAGTTGATGTAACAGTAAACAAACAAGAACAGTACCTACGAGGGCTGTTTGATAAGTACCCGTTTTCTAAATATATTAATATCACTGGCCGCAAATAAGTATACCACCTTTTTAAGCCATTTTTCAGAGGCAAGAAATTTAAAAAAAAAATGGCATTCTTTTGTTTTTTTTCTCATTTGACAACGATTCAGTGAAGGCGTGAACTTAAAATTGTTAAAATGGAGAAAGAACAGTATCGGTCTGTAATTAGATTCTTATTTTTGGAAGGAAAAACATGTGATGAAATAAAAGTAAGAATGCAAGCGGTTTACCATGAATGTGCTCCTTCTATGACAACCGTCAGATATTGGTATAACGAGTTTAAGCGGGGGAGAACAACCGTCTTTGATGAGGATCGCCCAGGCCGGCCAGTTGAGGTGACTACAGACGATATGGTTAAGAAAATTGAAAATATCGTTTTAGCCGACCGCCGAATTAAACTTCGAGAAATCGTTGATGCTGTAAACGTTTCAATCGAGAGGGTACAACACATATTAGAAGAAAAATTGGGTACGAAGAAAGTATCTGCGAGGTGGGTGCCGCGTTTACTCACGGAGGAGCAAAAACGGAACCGACTGACTACTTCGAAGCAGTGTTTGGCCGTGTTCAAACGTAACCCGAAGGAGTTTCTGCGTCGTTTCGTGACCGTGGACGAAACGTGGGTCCACCACTACACCCCGGAAATGAAAGAGCAGTCGAAGCAGTGGATTTTACCGGGTGAACCTGCTCCAAAGAAAGCAAAAACCGTCCCATCGGCTGGAAAGGTCATGGCGACCGTTTTTTGGGATTCGCAGGGTATTATACATATTGACTATTTAGAAAAGGGAAAAACAATAACAGGGCAGTACTATGCCAATTTATTGGATGAATTTGACGCCGTGTTGAAGGACAAACGACCCCATTTAAAAAGAAAAAAATACTGTTTCATCACGACAACGCCCCGGCTCATTCGTCCAGAGTTGTGACGGCTAAATTAGCACAGTTACGCTACGAACTATTGTCTCACCCCCCGTATTCTCCAGATTTGGCCCCATGCGATTTCTTTTTGTTTCCCAACCTAAAAAAATGGCTCGGTGGCAAGCGATTCGGATCAAATGACGAAGTCATTGCCGCCACAGAGGCCTATTTTAATGACTTTCCAAAATCATACTTTTTGGATGGTTTATTGAAGCTTGAGTATAGGTGGAACAAATGTATAGAGTTAAAAGGTGACTACATAGAAAAATAAATGCATATATACAAAAAAATATGTTTTTTTTCCATAAACGGGTACTTATCAAACAGCCCTCGTATATTAAGCCAGGCAAATATCAATTAACTTAAGTAGAAATTTTATAAGCGGCCGATTACCACTTAGGAGCTTATCTTCTGAACAATAACATAGTTCTCTTTTAGGGTTCCGTACCTCAAAAGGAAAAAACGGAAACCTTATAGGATCACTTTGTTGTCCGCCTGTATGACTGTCAAGACCCTTTTTCTCTGGAACGCGTGGAGGTAGCAGGCTGAAATTAATACCAAATATTCAAGCCTATAGTCCCTTGCAGCTGTGTAAAACTCAAACTTCTAAGTCAACGCAATCAAAAGATACAGTCATTAAAAAGGTTGTTTGCATACAAATTGCCGTACTGCGAAAACCTAAAGAGTACTTCCAGTTGTCCTAGTAACTTGAAATTTAGTATGAAGGTAGCTCTTATAACTTATAACACAACCACTCAGAAAAATATCAAAATCTAAAATTTTTATGTCTGTCTGTATATGTCACGGCGTCAAATTCATCCAATAAATTGGCATAGTACTGCCCTGTTATTGTTTTTCCCTTTTCTAAATAGTCAATATGTATAATACCCTGCAAATCCCAAAAAACGGTCGCCATGACCTTTCCAGCCGATGGGACGGTTTTTGCTTTCTTTGGAGCAGGTTCACCCGGTAAAATCCACTGCTTCGACTGCTCTTTCATTTCGGGGGTGTAGTGGTGGACCCACGTTTCGTCCACGGTCACGAACCGACGCAGAAACTCCTTCGGGTTACGTTTGAACACGGCCAAACACTGCTCCGAAGTAGTCAGTCGGTTCCATTTTTGCTCCTCCGTGAGTAAACGCGGCACCCACCTCGCCGATACTTTCTTCATACCCAATTTTTCTTCTAATATGTGTTGTACCCTCTCGATTGAAACGTTTACAGCATCAACGATTTCTCGAAGTTTAATTCGGCGGTCGGCTAAAACGATATTTTCAATTTTCTTAACCATATCGTCTGTAGTCACCTCAACTGGCCGGCCTGGGCGATCCTCATCAAAGACGGTTGTTCTCCCCCGCTTAAACTCGTTATACCAATATCTGACGGTTGTCATAGAAGGAGCACATTCATGGTAAACCGCTTGCATTCTTACTTTTATTTCATCACATGTTTTTCCTTCCAAAAATAAGAATCTAATTACAGACCGATACTGTTCTTTCTCCATTTTAACAATTTTAAGTTCACGCCGTCACTGAATCTTTGTCAAATGAGAAAAAAAACAAAAGAATGCCATTTTTTTATTTTTATTTTCCCGCCTCAGAAAAATGGCTTAAAAAGGTGGTATACTTATTTGCGGCCAGTGATATTAATACATTTAGAAAACGGGTACTTATCAAACAGCCCTCGTATTTTTTATTCTAGTAACGTCCCCGAGGCGATGGTGCTAGCGCTAGTAGGCAACAAGTGCGACCTTGCGGAGTCCCGCGCCGTGCCACTGTCGGAGGCCAAACAGTACGCGGCGGCCATCGGCGCGCAGTACTGCGAGACCAGCGCACTGCACGACCAGGTCACTATATTGTAACTGGCTATATTGTAGCGGACAATATTGTGGCTGGCATCCGCAACATTGTAGTTTTAGTCGGGCAATATTGTCGGCAATGTTGGCGCTGGCAATATTGTGGCTGCCATCCGCCAAATAGTAGGTTTAGTTGGGCAATATTGAGAGTGGCTATATTGTTGGCAATGTTGGCGCCGAACAAATGCGACCTGGCGGAGTCCCGCGCCGTCCCCCTGGCAGAGACCAAGCAGTACGCGGCGGCCATCGGTGCGCAGTACTGCGAGACCAGCTCACTGCACGACCAGGTCGCTGTGTTGTAACTGGCTATATTGTGGCGGGCAATATTCAGATAAGCTAGATTGTTGGCAATGTTGGCGCCGGCAATATTGTGGCTGGTATCCGCCACGTTGTAGTTTTCATTGGACAATATTGATATACCTAGGCTATATTGTTGGCAAAAATAAGCATAACTATCAAAAAAAGTATCCAGAACTGTTGTGTTTTTGTTTAACGTTTAAGTTCTTTTAGATACCTGTCTATGATTTTCTTTTTATTATTTGTGTCTCTCGAATCTATGTCAATAAATGTTTAACTATTCGGGATGCTATAGACTGCCTTTAATTTGTGACATTCCAGAAATTATATACTAGCTTCACACACATGAGCCCTGAGCCCAGCAGTGGGACGTAAAAATGGCTGGTGATGACTTATGACTTTACCTTTGCATTTCAGGGCATAGAGCAAGTGTTCCTCAGTACGGCCACAGCGCTCCTGCAATTCTCCGCCACAAACCTTGGGTCCTTGCTTCGCTCGTACGACTCAGCTGATGGTGACACCGAAAGAATACCAACAGGTAACTTTTTTTTTGAGGATCTAATTTCTCTTCATAATTTTCATTTAATATCAGCACGTGGAAACTCGTAAACATTTTTGCGATGCGTCCGTTGCGTACGATACCGACATGTGGACGCTTACCTTAAATAAATCACTTAAGGCAATATGGGAAATATTGAAAATCACTGCGAGTATCAACATATTACATAACCAAATACCCATAAATATTTCGTAAGTACCAAACTACACACAACACAACAACAACAACAACTACAACAATCTATCTATACTAATATTATAAATACGAAAATCACTCTGTCTGTTTGTTACCTCTTTACGGAAAAACCGCTGCACCAATCTAGATGAAATTTGGTAAGAAGGTAGTTTGAATATTGAGTAATAACATAGGCTACTTTTAATTCGGGAAAATTATATAGTTCCCGCGGGATAGCGATAACCGAAATCTACGCGGACGAAGTCGCGGGCAACAGCTAGTAACTAATAAATAAATTAATATCACCAAGGAGGATAGTATACGGAGTGTCAAAGCCCATACTTCGAATCGTTCCCCGCAGTCATGTTAAAATTCAGGCAATTTCTAGATGGCGCCAAGGTCGTAGCCTGCGGGTCAAATAATAACAAAACATCGGTACTAATGTGTCACTCAAGCAAGGTAGATGGCGCTGAATGTAAATAAGAACGATTCAAAGTATGGGCTTTGTCAATCCGTTTACTTTCCATGATCCTTGATATCATGGAACAATTGTCACCAATTGACCTAGTCCCGAACTAGGCAAAGCCTGTACTATGGGACTAGACAATGGAGAAACATACTTATATAGATAAATACGTGCTTAAATACATATTAAATATCCAAGACCCGAGAACAAACATTCGTATTCATCATACAAACATCTGCACCCGGGACCTCAAGCTTTATAGTCAGAGTCTCTAACCACTAGGCTATCCGGTCGTCAAATATCCCGTTTTCATTATGTCTGATGTTTATGTTATTCGCAGGCACCCCGACCGACGACCCGGCCACGCACACGGGCCGCGTCGAGCTCCCGGCCTGCGGCGGCGCCCCGCTCGCGCACGGGGAGCCCGCCAGGACCCTGTGCTGCTAACCCGAGGACACACATCGTCACACCATTGACTCACTAACTGACTGACTTACTCACTGATTGACTTATTAACTCACTAACTGACTGATTTACTCATTGATTGACTTATTAACTCACTAACTGACTGACTTACTCATTGATTGACTTATTAACTCACTGACTAACTTACTCACTAATTGACTTATTACTCACTAACTGACTGATTGGCTTACTAACAGCCGTTCCCAATATTCAATATATTTCTTGTTTTGATCTACTGACGATAAAAACATCTATTTATCTTCAATTTCGTCATTTTATATTTTTGCACGTCAATTCAGTCGAAAATTCGTCAGTAGTTAGATCAAAACAATAGATTGAATATTGGGAACAGCTGTAACTGACGGACTTACTCGCTGATTGACTTATTAACCCGCCAACTGACTGATTGGCGCACTAACTGACTGACTTACTCACCGGTTAACTTATTAACTCACTGACTGACCGATTGCCTCACTGACTGACGGACTTAGTCACTGATTTAATTATTAACTCACTAACTGACCGGTTAGGTTCATAAGTAAAATACTCATTGAGGAACTGCCAGTTTGGAGTATCTTTGTACGACCGTTTGTAATATTAATTCTTGCCAATGTTATCTAAAATGTTCTTGCCTATCTCAATATACTAATAATACATGCTTCTTAAAAAAATAACAAAGGCTGTAAACATAAGGCCGGCTTTACTAAAAACAATATAAAATGTGTTCGTAATATGATATAAATAAATGTCCATATTTTAAATAAGTGATTTGGTGTATTAGTAAGATTGTTATCAAAAATGTGGTAGCCCTGTTTGAACTGCCTTATGAAGTTAGTCGAGAAATCAAACATATTCCCGTAGCTTTAGAATTGAATCGTATAATATTTTTATATCGTTAATAACTAAACAAACAAGCGCCGTGGATTGTCGCATACTGCAAATTATTATTGTTGTTACGGGTTTTCGATCTCGGGCCCAAAGAGAATATAATCACTACGTTTTCTCGGGCCCATGGGGCCGAAGCCATCATGAAGAGACCTTTGGGACCATGTAAGGGAAAGTACCCATGCCACGTGACCCATTTTTAACAGTTCTTAGCCCCCTCCCCCCTCGGTGACCATCCGCAGTATATGCCGAGACCCCTCCCCCTCCAGTTTTCACGTAATACTTAACTTTTAATTTCCCGCACGATACTTCCCCCCCAATGACCAAGCGTGGTATTTTGAAGACCCACCTCCCCCCCTCCCCCCTAAATGGATCACCGTAGTATGGATACGTTCCCTAATATAAATATGAGATGGGCGCAATATGGAGGTCTCTCCCCTCATACACCATGGGGGTATGCCAGCGGTCAGTCCTTCACAATGAGATTCAGTTATTGCTCTTTTTTTGAAAAGCTGCTTAAGTTGTTAATTATTATTCTATAGACCGTAAAAAAATTTTTTTTTGGGACTTAAAACATTAAAAACTTCATTTTAGAATTAACTTCTCATGAATGGACGAAAACGCTGCCGGCCATGGTTTTCTATAATAATAATAATTAACTTAAGTTGCTTTCCGTTGTTCTCAAATTCTATGACGTCGCAATCATGGCTCGGAGCGTTTTTGACGTTTTGAAGTACAGGTTTAAAAATACATTTTTTAAATTGAATTTCCACGACAATTTTCTACTGTTATGTTTTAAAATCGATATATTTAGATTCGCTAGACATAAACTGTATGTTTTTTTTATATAATTTCTATCATGAGTCCACTAGCTTATTGTTATAAAGTTCGATACAACGAATTTAAATTATTTGCTGTAAGTAATTATTATTATTACCTATCTAATACGATAGTTGGCGGTAGTGAAATAATGAATCACTTACGTATACAAGTCAGTCGTGTTTCCTGTGAGCTGCACCTACTAGTCGCGCGAGCAGAGCCTTGGCGCGCAGTGTGCGTTTCGCTGCCGCCTAGTCTTGCGCTCCTAGAGGAAGAACTACGAATTAGTCCGACACATGTCGGGCTAAGCTCGACTCGTATACGTGAGTGATCTATTTATTCCATCATGATCGAGTCTCACGGTAGTTTCATGTTAAATAATAGTTTGCGCTAGATTTTTTTTTACCTAATTTTTCCAGAAATTACGTACCTACGTTACTGCACTGCCTGTCTAATTTTTTATATGTTACAGTTATTTTGTAATTATAAAGTATTTGATAATTCTGTTTATTGATGATGATGATGATTGACTATGTGATATAATAAATGTATTTTTTTGTAATAAATGTCTTTTATTGGAGACTTCGGGAATATAGGACAATCAATACAAACTTTTTTTTCGCTTCCTGTACTTTTTGTTAAGAGTTCCCTCCTGCGGAGACCATCCTGGCCGCACCACCAGAATTTCACAACCAGATTATTGCATTGTCACCGAACTTACATAAGTATGCAAAATTTCAGCTAAATCGAACATCGGGAAGTGGGTCAAATTCAACTTGCAAGATTCCACTCGAACAAACAGACACATTGCTTCATCTCCTAAGCAATGCAAATCCTAACTTTTGGGGGAGTGGGGTCTTAAAAAAACATTTTTTTTTTGTGTTACCCAAGGGACATTCCATGGCAACGAGTGGCAAAGAAAAGTTGATTGACCCAAACACGAAAAAAAAACATGAAACGTAAAAAAACAAGTTAAGATGTTATAGATACTCAATGTATTTATAAGTACAGAATGGCTCTATAAAGCAGCCATTTCAGCGTCTGGCTCAGGGAAGCCACTTAAGTCTTCGACTATACTGTATTTATGTAGGTATACTTATGCGTGAAATAAAACAACATTATAAATAAGGCACTTTTATTACAACCCCAAAACACATTGTCATTTCACTTGGATGACATTTAAATGCTAAAATAATTTCAATACATTCACATAGAAACCACAATTGATTTCATTTTGCACTAACTAGCAAATCTATTGCACACTTAGTTCTCGCCTTTAAGAAGTAGTTTAATTATAGCTTCTACAGCTATCTACAACATTGACTTACTAACACCATGGACTTTGGGTCTAGTACAAAATTCACGAAAAATCACCCAGTACAACACGGCATTTTCTGATGACAGCCATACGTCATAGCGCTGTCGTTCGACCAAACTAAGACTGACTGACGCTCGATTAGTGGGATTTGGTTCGGACGTTTTCAAACGCTAACCCGAAGTCCATGGTGTTGGTAGATCAATGATCTACTTATAATTAATTAATTTGTGATACAAAACAAAATCATAAAGACACTATTTTGATTATAAAAAAAAACTAATAATCTCTTTGAAAATAAATAAAAAACAATCTCATGGAAGAGTGTCGTTTGTATTTTTTTGCGTCTTTCCGTAAAAATATTAAACTTTAAATACTCGCTGAAACGAGAATACACAGACGGCAAGAAAAATATGACTAACCCCAGGAATCGAACCAAGGTCATTGACATTCCGTGTCACGTGCTATCCTCATACACCAAAGTTGGTAAACACATGCACGTTTAAATTTTTCCATGTATTCAAGTAACAGCTTGTTTATCACCCTTTTAAATTAAAAATATTGCTGGTATAGTCAGCAACAAATTTTCACAATGATCGAAACACGTCTCTATTGCTATAGGCATAAGAGCTTGGCAAAACATTGTAAATGCCTAAGTTGCTTAGCTATTTTTGTTGTATACTGTACATGGTGTAAGACATTATTTTATAGATACTACACATTTAATAAAAACTAGTTTATTAAGTACATAATTAACCGACTTCAAAAAAAAGAGGAGGTTCTCAATTCGTCGGAATATTTTTTTTTATTGTCATGATTGAACAGGAATGTAATATACTCACATTGATACATAACGTATTATACATATTTAGAATATTTAGTACAGGAGAAAATATTCTAACAATAAAATATGTAGCAGTTTTCAAATAAACATACAAGTCAAAATCCAATAACAATATTTATTTTATCTTTTTAATAACTCGCAGATACGGAACCGGAAATCAACATAACATAACCTATAGATATTTTAAATTGCGAAAACCAGACTAATATCATAAGCGTGAAGACGATCACTCACGTATTTGTTGTCGCGGCATGTCCACCACAAGTTTCAAACCAAGTACTTTATCAAACACATACATGGGGCATTTATAGATGTGAAAGTTTTCGAGCGGACGCGAAGTGCGAGCGAAGCACCACAGTTTCAGCTTGGGTAAAAAGTATTTCGTATGTCTATCTGGTCTGTAGGTCGCAGTTCGTAACCAATTCCCGTGAAATTTCGTGAGCAGATTCGTTAATTACACCTGCATGGAGTTTTTCTGCCGATTCGGGTTTGGGAAAAAAAAACCGCAAAATGTAAAAAAAAAAAACATCTCGCGAGGTTAAAGAGACACTAGTTTATGTTTATTGACTTTATTTATTGGCCATAATATTGCATTTATCTTTTATTTCCCCTCTCCTGTACTAAGTGTTCGAAATGGTGACGCCCCAGTCGAGATGCCTACAAGCACGGACCAACCACCCTCTGGCCACCAAATGTCAGGGCGAACGTTTCCGAAACGCATATGCTCATTTGCACCTACAAATCTTATTAGCCACCAATCGCGGCTCACTTTCGACGAGATGACAAGCTATGAACCAATCATGACGCACTCCCCCGGCCCGCTCACCGCGGCTTTTTTCGTAATGACTTTCCAAGTTAATAACAAGGATAATAAAACCAAGAGGACTGCCAGTGTCTATATGATGTCGCGTTCCTTTGAAATAATAAGCCTGCTGTAGCTAGTTTTACTACGGAGGGGTCTCTGTACCATTCATTTGGTATGACATTTAGACCTCTGGCTAATAGCGCCATCTAAATTAGTTTTTTCTTTCAGTTCATAGATGGCGCTATTGTGTTAGCCAGAGGTCTAAGTGTCATACAAAATTAATGGTACAGAGACCTCTCTATAGTGAAACTAGCTACAGCATGCTCATTATTTTACAGGAACGCGACATTGTATAGCCATTGGCAGGCCTCTTGGTTTTATCGTCCTTGGTACAACTGAACTGTTAGATATTAATTGGCAAGAGTCTATAACGGTAAGTCTGGCTTGTAGATACCTCTGCTAGGGGTGTTACGACGCTGGTCCGAACCTGTTCCCCTACAGCTCGTCCTTGATCTCTTCAGGCTCGTCTTCCGGGAACTCTTCGTCATCAGCAGGCATGGAGGGCATCCCGCCGCCCATGCCGAACCCGCCGCCGCCCATGCCGAATCCGTAAGGGTCCGGCCCGTGGACCTGAAAACAATACAAAAACTATGAGTTATGCAGCCGGGTAAATTTACAGTTGTATGACGTTGACGCGTTGTATTCATTAAAGGAATAAAATCAAACGCGTATTAGTATTTCGCCACCTTCTTATTCCCACTGACCAACCACCCGTGGCCCCCGTTTCATAAATGTGACAGGTGATAAATGACAACGACAGTTTCGTGTAGGTTACAGGCTTGAAAAGTTTTTGTATTACCAGACTTCATATTAACTTTGAAGTGTAGATCGAATTGTCGTTGTCATTTGTCACCTGTCACGTTTATGAAACGGGGGCCAGGACACCAAATGTCAGGGCGAACGTTTCCGAAACGCATATGCTCATTTGCACCTATAAATCTCTCTAGCCTCGAATCGCGGCTCACTTTCGACCAGATGACAAGCGAGATGACAAGCTATGAACCAATCACGACGCAGTCCCCCGGCCCGCTCACCGCGGCTTTTTTCGTAATGACTTTCCAAGTAAATTATTGAATCAGGCGTTACTTTGCGGAGGTCCATATTTATGAACTAAAAAACAATTACTTTGCTCACCCGCGACCACTAATGACAAATAGTTATATATGTGCGGCAAATGTATGTTTCCATGCAACACCTCCGCCTCCACTGCTACACGAATCAACACATGCCACACAGACCCAACTATCACCACCACCACTATACTAAACGCTGACGCGTTTCGGCACTCTCCACGAGGCCATTTACGAAGCACAACAACAACCGCTCAACATGCCACCACTTCCACTACTGACATATGTAAACCATATACTCAACTTAGTTAATGACAAAACCAACGTACCCACTAATATTTTATAAATTCCAAACTACCCTTTTATGTAAGTCCTAAACTACCCTTTTTTAAGAAATGAATTCCAAACTACCCTTTTTATTTTTATTTTTAATTTACGCCAGGTACCCCGTTGTTTTTAACCGAATACGGTAAAAAGAGAAGTCATGTTCTACTATAACACATTATTAAAATTAGAACCAAGTCGTAACAAAGGCGAAGAAACCAAATTAACTTCTCCTAAATCCTATGGACTCCAAATTTATCGATTTCATACTAATATTTCTATACTGCGGATGGCCTAAGTCATATTTGCCTCTTACAATTTCTATTAATTTTTCCTCAGTTCCATTGTAAATTTTGTAAAAAAATACAACGCTGACGTCCCGTCGAGCGCGACGTGTCCCGTCCCGCTGTCTGTTTGACTACTAATATGAAAACTCATAGAAAACAACATGGCGGGCCGCGCTCGGCAGCACTCCGCGTTGTATTCCCGTCGGGCGCGGCGGCAGCGGAACGTGACACGCCGAGCGCGACGGCGCTGTTTGACGTCGTCTATGATGACTAGTACATTACAGCTGCTGCCGTCCCGTCGGCGTCCCGTCGCCGCCCCGTCCCGCTCGCTGTCTGGCGAAGCCTTTAGCTCTCACCTTGACGTATTCGCGTTCCATCTCCTCCGTCCACGTGGTATCTTCTTCGTTCGGCAACATCCAATCTTCACAGTAATTGGTGTGCTTGAAGCAAATCTGAAATTATACACAACACACCAATTGAGAACATTTCATATTTGTAAGACTATAAATTGATTAGTTGTCTGCATTCTATTTGGAAAGAGGAACACAAAAATAGTTTTAAATTGACACTAGGGTTTGTAAATTAATTCAACGACCACGCATACACTTACTTGGACAATCAACCTTAGTATAGGTAATGCCACGAGAGTTGAGGTGAATGATTACAAACACAGCTACATGAAGTACTGATTGGAAAAAGGGAATTAATGTAAATGTAAATAAAAACACATAAAAAAATATTTTTGACAGGTACATAAAACAGTAAAAAATAATAAAATGATTTTATGAACTATAGACAGGTACATAAAACAGTAAAAAATAATAAAATTATTTTATGAACTATAGACA